>OX578147.1:60445260-60835260 GCA_951213105.1 Amaurobius ferox
TTTATATATTCTCCGTAGAAACTTCCAGGAAAAATCTCGCATCTCCAAAAATATTAGATATGTCGAGAAAGTTCAAGTATATTCGAGAAGTCTCTAAAAGTCGCCAAGTTGGCGATAAACCGTCAAATCTGACAGTCGCGTTCCGAAATTCCAAATATGTAACCCTACATTCACGTAATAGGAATGTCTTCTGTGGCTAAATTTTACCCGGGAGGACGCGCGCTAATTATAGAAACGAGAGGACGCATGTGGTATGTTTTGCACCCCAACTAATTATATGACGTCATTTCAATAAAAACGTTTTAAAAACATCAGGTACTGTTAATTAAATACGGAGAAACATGTATCACGTAAATGATAAAAATTTAATTAAAAATAAAATGTATTCAAATGATACTTACATATCATTGTGTGCAAGAAATGTAGGTGTAGAAAGAACGTTCTCGGCATATACTTTTGTCACATTTTCTGCATGTTGTTTTGGTCTTTGTGTCTTTATTTCTGGGGCAATATGCACATCTACAGTAAGATATCTTTTGTTTCTTGGCAGGGGTTTCTTCGGGAACGAATGCCTTTTCTAATTTTTCTTTTATGCGTACTGGAAGCATCGGCAGTTCAATTATTTCTTTCGAGAAAGGGACTAGAAGTCCAAGCGCAAGATGTTTAAAAAAATGACTTCGTCTTCGAAATTCCAGAAGAGGGCTTTTCGCGGACAAACGTAAAATCCTGGAATATATACCAAAAACATTTAAAATTGAAAAAAATATAGCCATAGGTCATCTATTAGCAACTCTAGCTATGCTGTACGCTGCGGCCATCTCATCATCTACTACGTCCACAGCTCCTTTAGTCATATTGTAGAAACTTATGATTTCTGGTTTCTATTTCTATATCTATTTTATCATCATTGTGCATCGTTGAAAGAAGAACGACGCTTTTATTACTTCCTTATATACAATAAATGTATAAGGAAAGTATTGTGAAAGGGTCTAAAATTCGAATTCGAGTTTTCGATGTGAGAGCACGTTTCAAGCATCCCTGATCACGAATAGAACATATTTGAAGTGATGTCTGTGTGTGTGTGAAAGTATATATATATATGTGTGTGTGGAGACGATAACTGACGAACGCATGGACCGATTCGAACGAAATTTGGCACAAAAATTACAATCTATAAACACTGGAAGCTTATTGTTTTTATTCGCAATTAAAAGTTCGAAACCTACCTAAATATTCGAGTGAAACATTGAAAAAATCGTCAAAAAATCAAAACCCCTAAAAAAGTTATGCAAATAGACATTTTTTGTGTAATTTTTCATTAGAAAACGATTGACATAAATTTTGGAACGCTGACATGAACCGTTCTCGAGATATTGCACGTTTTAAAAAAAATATAAAAAATCATTTAAAATTAAAAAAAAATATTTCCTAATGAGAAAAATGTTCACCTTTTATATGTAATACCATGCGATAAATTTAGTGACATCATTCTCGTGGATATAGCTCGTTCCATTTATGATAAAATATACTTTGAGTAATACTTTTGAATTCAAACGCCAATAGTCATTTATCTGCTGTAAGAATAACTTATTTCTCCATCCATAACGTTTGGCGAGACTTTGGCGACGAATTTGGTGGAATATTGCCAACTTGACGCTTTTTTTAAATGTTGCTAACTTAACGAAAAACTCGCCAAATGGATAAAAATGGCTCTAAATCAATGAAAATTACGACTCATTGACGAAAATTCAATATCTTGGAAAGGATATTAATATCTACTATAAAAATAATCTATTTCTGTTTACTGTGAAAGTAGTAAATTCATTGCATTATATAAGGAAAGTCATGTGCTGCCCACATCAGATTTTGTTTTATTTGGGACGTTCGAAACGAGTGTAATGTCTTTTTGGAATCCAAAGGAACTCGAATGCAATTCCCTTTTTTTTGAGCAAAGAAATTCTGGGGGCAATTCTCTTTTATTTTTTCTGATTGTGCCCATAATTGTTATTTTTTTTCAAAAGATCTTTCGATAATCCATACGAAGTATACCAATTATCCGTAGTCAAATTTCTACCAGAATTAAAGAATGGCTTTATTAGACTCAGTACAATCCCATTTGCACTATTATCTACTTTATAGGGTCCATCAGGTTGATTTTCTGCATATATTTCCATTTTCCATGTATAAAGGGTTCTTGAATCAACTAGTGCAAAAATTTTAATCCCGTATGTCGCAGGTTTATTCGGTATATACTGCCGAAATGCGCATCTTCCTTTAAAGGGTTCTAACTTTCTATCGATTATGACCAACTCTCCAACGTTGTACATCATAGTACAATTTTCAATGAACATTTCAGAAAATTCACGAATGAGTGCTAATTTGTCAACTTCCCTCCTGCTTTGACGAGAGTTTACGTCATCGAACATGAGACATCTCATGATGAAAAGAAATCTCTTATGCGACATAGTTCTTAGGAAAATCTCGAAACCTGTGCCACCATTATCCCATATATCTCTTACATTTGCTTGAGATGAGTTGTGTAATCCACACAAATAAAGCAATGAAATGAATGTTTCCATTTCTAACACAAATGTTCTTTTTTCGTCCCTCTCTCTGCTAAAATGTTCTTGAATTATATCAATATAAATGTTTGTACAGGTCAATAAATGTTCCATCATCGTTTCTATCGTATCTATTCTACTTGTCATAACCACAGGGAATTAAACTCCTGTTCTTCGCACTGGTCAGCCAATGCTCTATTGTTGAGCCACACTGGGACGGAATTGCAAACTCTTATCATCGAAATGGACTACATTCTCTTCCCTCTAATCTAAAATTGGCGTGCAACTGACAATCTGATTGATCACCTCCTGCTATTTTTACCTTAAGTTCTCTCCTGCTTTTTTTTTTAACCTGCAGGTTAGATTCTTGAGTGGTATTTGGCCTCCCGATTTGAAATCAGCTCTCAATATACCAGAGGTCACTACTAGTCATAAAAGGAACACTTTCAGACTCCCGACATATTTACACTAATTTACAGTGTTGATTTGTTCGGGAGTCATTGCAAAGAAAGTACCTTCATACCCCATCCGGGAATAGAAAACTCTGGATATTCGAACTGACCAGCCAACGGTATGCCATTAAGCTACTTGGACGTAATTGCGAGTTCTTATCTTCCAAGTAAATCTCTGCAAAAGTGGTTTCTTCTTGAATCGAGCAATGGCCTTGATTGGAAGCTAAGGTCTACATTGTGTTTCTTAAATAGTGGTAAAGCAATGCGAAGCTTTTTACATATTCGTAACAATATATACCCAAAATAGAAAACGTTCAGCGTCTATTCAGTGATACAGTGCTAAAATACATAGTACCGAAACGCTCATAACTGAACTGCAAAGAAGCCTAAGCTGTACTTCATTTGCAAAATTAAATGTCAACAATTAGAAAATATTAACTCATTGTTTTCCCTGGAGAAAACCATTTAGAATACCGAAGGAAGAACATTCCAAGCAACCCAAAGCATAGAACTGACACACAGGATATGACTGCTTCCAAACTCCAAACGCAACAGAAATTCCCCAACAAGACGAGACAAATACAAATAAGTTCAAACGAATCTCAACGAGGTGAAAACAAATCAAAGTGACGCACAACAATTTCAAAGACTAAGATATAGGCAAAAATCGAACAAATATAAAGAAGAATCAAACACTTACAAAGTACTCAGCCAGACATTGGAAAATACATAGTACTGAACATGTCATTAACTGAATATACTTCTTTCTTTATCAATTTTCTTTTAATTACTTTGCTCAAATGTTCCTTATACAAGTATAATTTCTTGTTGAGGTATAAAATTGTAATAAAAAGGATGTAAAACGATGGTTAACAGAAGTTTAAAAAAAATAATGGTGATTGTACAAGTAATGGTATTGTAATGGTATTGTACAAGTAAAGCAAATATATAGTTAAACAAACATATAGTTAACAAATCTCAACGAAATAAGTCAAAAGGACACACAGAAAATTATTACAGAGCACTCACCCTGACCGCTGAAAATAATGTATAAATCTTTAAATAAAATTTGAAATTTTCCGCAGAATATGATGTGGCGTGTTCACGAAGCAGCTCTATGCTTCATTCTCTATCAATTTATTCTTAACTAGCAGCATACCCGTCCTTCGTACGGAGTATATAATATAAAAAAACTTATAATTCGCAATCATGTGCAAATTCTGATAAAATATTAAATTTATTGCTCATAAAGAGAAGTTTAAGACTATCTGTTCTCACTATGCAAAATTATCTTCACGGGCAAATCTGAAGAATGAAATATCCTGGCATCTTTTGTGAACAAATTCACACACAAAAAAAGAATTGAATCAATATATGCAACCACGTACTACTTATATTGTCGCAAATTAGAAAATATGCCAGTGTGTTAGTAGAATCTTAAACATATTGTAATATGAGTCTTAAAAATATTTACCAAAATAAAAAAGATGACGTAATAAATTGAAAGTATCAAAAATCCCCGTAATCTTAATACCAGAAGGTCGTAATTGATTCCAATATATACCAACATATATAAAAATTTTGCCAATATACCTGTACTACTTATATTCTCGTAGATTAGAAGATATACCTGTGCATTTGTAGAAGATTACTTGTACAACGTACTATATATGAGTTTCAACAATTTTCGTCATAATGAAACAATGGCATAATAATTTGAAAATATTAATAATTCCTGAATCAACTGTCCCCGAAATATCAATAATAATGATGTTTAAACCTAAAGACCGTAATTGATATTATCCAGTCAAAAATGCAATGTCAATGAAATTTATTTTATATACACATTTTTATTAGATTTAATAAAAATCGTATGACACATAACACATTGGATCCATTGCTAAGCGACATGATATCATCTGCTTCAAATAAATTGATGGAAATCATGTCGTCTGAATAATGTGATCTTCATGGAAGGTTTGGCGACATTTTCGTCTCCATGATATTTTTATGGATTTACAAATATTTTTATCAATTTAGTGATATTAAAAAAATGAGTTAAATGCGTTACTAAGTAGGATGGATGGACTGACCGACAAATGCTACAGAAACATCATTTCAGTACTCTATTCTAAAAAAACCAAATTCAATTTCATTGATTTGGGTCATTTTTATCAATTTGGAGATATTTCCTCTAATTTGGTAAAGTTTAAGAAAAGTTACCAAGTTATTTAGAGATATTCCGCTAAATTCGTAGCTCTAAATTTACAGATCTGAAGAATAAAATATCCATATCCCGTCTGTATATATACTAAATGAAAACACTAAAATTGTATTAAAAGATACATACATCCGTTCTACTCTTTTTCTGCTTCAACAATCGGCTAAATGAATTTATTGGGTAAACACAATATATGAGTTTTTTAGCTAACCACAATATATGAGCTTTGAAACCTCTTTGCTAAAATAAATAAAAGTGTGATGTACGCAGTTCGCAATATATATTATTAAAAGAACAATCAAACCGTTCATTTATTATGAGTTTATTAGCTAAACACAATATATTAGCTTGAAACCTCTTTGCTAAAATAAATAAAAGTAATGTCCGCTGTCCGTAATATATATAATTAAAAGAACAATCAAACCGTTCATTTATAAAATATATTTTTACATCCATTTATTTATGATACAAATAGAAAAAATAATAATAATCATTAACAAACACATTTAATTCCATTCCTTTGCCGTGCAACATGATATAAGATAGAATCTTCCTCATAAAATGCGAAATTAAATAACCATTTTAATTTCTTTATACTTCTAATCGTTGAGTAAAAGTTTGTGAAATACATGGAGGTAGATTTTTCCATTTAAATTCATGTTTCAAACAATTCATGCTTTCAGATAGTGACTATTTAATGCAAAAATCCTGCATCAAACTCAAAAATAAAGTTTTAATTCCCTTTGACGCTTTAAACAAACGATTTTTATCCTTTCCGTTTGGATAAACCACGGAGTTGGAGAGTAGAACTCCTATAAAAAAAGTTCCGTTTTTCATTAATATCTCGACAACCCCTGGTCTTAGAAACTTGAAACTTGGGCAAAATTTTTGGGGGGCTATTTCAAGGCCACCCACAAAATTTCATTAAATTCGGTTCAGCCGTTCTCTCGTGATGTTGAGACAAACGAAAGTTTCGTTTTTTACTAATATCTCGAGAACCACTGGTCGTAGAAATTCCAACCATAGACTAAATTTTAAGTGGGGCTATTTCTAGGCTACCCACAAAATTTCATCAAATTCGGTTCAGCCGTTCTCCCGTGATGATGGGACAGACAGACAGACAGACAGACAGACAGACAGATTTTCAATTTTATTTATATAGACTAGCAGCATACCCGTTCTTCGTACGGAGTATATAATATAAAGAAACTTGAAATTCATAATCATGCCCAAATTCTTATAGTATACTAAATGACATGTTTAATCAAAATATTCTGTTAAAATATTTAATATAATGCTCCTGAAAAGAAGTTTAAGAATCTCTGTTCTCGCTATATAAAATTATCTTCATGGACATATCTGAAGAATAAAACATCTTGGACCCCTTATGTAAGCAAATATAAAAAAAAATATGGAATTGAATCAATATATGCAAAATAAAAGCGTTAAAATTGTATGGGACCCGTACTAATTATATACGCGAATATTTGAAAATATAACCTGTATTAGTAGATAACATGTATAAATTGAAAATACCAATAAACCCGTAATCTTTAAATCTGAAGACAGTCATTTATTCCAATATATGTCAAAATTAAAGTGCTAAAATTATATGGGAAGATATACACGTACTACTTATAATGTCCGATTATTAGAAGACGATTACCCGTTTTGCAATATGAGTCACAAATGTTTTTTGGTAAAATACAACAGACGACGTAATGAATTGAATATATAATTAATCCCCTTAATCTTCATACCAGAAGACTGTACTTGATTCCAATATATATGCCAATATACCTGTACTACTTATATTCTCGTAGGTTAGAAGATATATCCGTGCATTCCTAGAAGATTACTCGTACAACGTACAATATGCGTGTGTCAGCAATTTTTGCCGCAATAAAACAATGGCGTAATAACTTAAAAATATCAATAATCCCTGAATCAATAATTCCGGAAAATATCAATAATAATAATGTTTAAACCTGAAGAGTATAATTGATATTATCCAGTCCAAAATGAAATGGCAATGAAATTTATTTTATATACATATCTTCATTATTCAAATCGGAAAGGATTTAATAAAAATCGTCTGCCGCATAAACACATTGGATTTAAATCCGTTGCTAACGACATGATATCATTTGCTTCAAATAAATTGGTAGAAAAAATATCGTCTAAATAGTTATATTTCTATGGAACATTTGGCGACATTTTAAAAAATCGCCAAATTTATCGCCAAGTGGGACTGTAGAACTGACAGTTCCACTTTGCGACAAATTGACGAAATATCATCACAATACTATCCCCTAACAAAAAACAATTAATATCATTTATGTAGCGCAATTTTATCAATTTCAAGATATTTTTATAGATTTGAAAACATTTTTATCAATTTGGTGACATTTTAAAAATTCGCTAAATGTATTACTAAGTAGGATGGTTGGTCTGACAGATAAATGCTAACCAAACATCATTTCAGTACTCTCTTCTAACAAAACAAAAAAAAAATTCATTGATATGTAGAAGACCCAAGCCACACGACCAACCCGAAGGTTTATGGCAGCTGTTTGTGTGTCGTTTATATCAATTTGGCGACATTTCCGTCAATTTGGCAAAGTTTAAGAAAAGTTGTCAAATTAGCGATATCCCTCCAAATTCGTAGCTTTGAATTTGCAGATCTGAATGAAACATTCTTATCCCGTTTCAATATACTAAATGAAAACACTACAATTGTATTAGAAGATATACCCGCTCTACTCTTTTTCTGTTTCAACAATCGGCTATATGAATTTATTGGCTAAACACAATATATGAGTTTAGTAGCTAAATACGATATAAGCTTGAAAACTCTTTGCCAAAATAAATGAAATTGATGTACGCAGTCAGCAATTAATATAATTAAAAGAAAAATCAAACCTTCCATTCATAAGATATTCTTTTATATCCATTTATCCATTTATTTATTATTTAAATCGAAAAAAAATAATAAAAACATTAACAAACATATTTAATTTAATCCGTTATTCGTACGGGGTGTATAATTTAAAGAAACTTATAGTTCGCAATCATGTGCAAATTCTGTTAAAATATTAAATTTATTGCTCCTAAAGAGAAGTATAAGAATATATGTTCTCACTATGCAAAATTATCTTCACGATCAGATCTGAAGAATAAAACATCCTGCCCCCTTTTGTAAGCAAATTTACAGAAGAAAAATAGGAATTGAATGAATATATGCAACCCCGTACTAATTATATTGTCGCAGATCAGAAAATATGCCAATGTGTTAGTAGAAGATTACCCGTATTACAATATGCGTCTCAAAAATATTTGCCAAAATAAAAGAGATGAAGTAATAAATTGAAAACATCACTAATATCCGTACTCTTTATACCAGAAGGTCGTAATTGATTCCAATATATGCCAATATATATCAAAACATATGTCAATATACCTGTACTACTTATATTCTTGTAGATTAAAAGATATACACGTGTATTTGTAGAAGATTCGTACAACATACAATATATGAGTTTAAACAATTTTTGTCATAATAAAATAATTGCATAATAACTTGAAAATATCAATAATCCTTGAATCAATAATCCCCGAAAATATAAATAATAATAATTTTTAAACCTGAAGACCGTAATTGATATTATCCAGTCCAAAATGCTATAAGAAAAATCAAATCGTTCTTTTCTAAAATATATTTTTATATCCATTTATTTATTATTCAAATCGAAAAAATAATTATTAAAATTAACAGACAGATTTAATTTAATTGCGTTTCTGAGTAACATGATATAAGATAGAATCTTATAACATGTTAAATATGTCATGTCTTATAACATAAACTGCGAAATTAAATAACGATTTTGATTTCTCTATACTTTTCATTGTTCCGTAAAAGCTTGTTTTAAATCAACCATGAACCATGGAGATAGATTTCCCCTTTAAATCATGTTTCAAACAATACATGTTTTCAGAAAGTGACTAATTAACGCAAACAATCTCCCATCAAACTCAGAGATTAAATTTTAATTCACTTTCAAACGATTTTCAAGCTTTTCGTTTGGATAAACCACGGAATTAGGGAGTAGAACTCCTAGGAAAAAGTTCCGTTTTTCATTAATATCTCGACAACCCCAGGTCTTAGAAACTCGAAACTTGGACAAAATTTATGGGGGGATATTTTAAGGCTATCCACCAAATTTCATTAAATTCGGTTCAGCCGTTTTTCCGTGATGATGAGACAAACGAAAATTTCGTTTTTTACTAATATCTCGAGAACCACTGGTCGTAAAAACTCAAAACACAGATATAATTTTAAGTAGGGCTATTTCTGGGCTACCTACAAAATTTCATCAAATTCGGTTCAGCCGTTCTCCCGTGATGATGGGACAAACAGACAGACAGACAGACAGACAGACAGACAGACAGACAGACAGACAGACAGACAGATTTTCATTTTTATTTATATAGATTACGTTACTCAAGTTTTCCTTATATGCACTAAATTTCTTGTTGTGATACAAAATTTTAATAAGAAAACAAAAGAAAAGGAATAGCTTATAAAATACTTATAAAAAATACTGATTGCGTTATAAATAGGAATAAAAATATTTACTATTAATGTATAAGAAAGTCAAATGGCTACTCACAATCATGGAGATAAATGAAAAGAACATTCATGTTGGAAAAAGGCCGAAATTGTTTGACACACTAATTCTGATAGCATGGGCTAAGATAAATTTATTTCTATGTATGTCTAAAGCGAAAGACACGTACTGAATTAAATAACATTAATTGAAACTGTTAATTTAGCAAAACAAACTTATTAGTTCAATGCAAATTAGATTTCTAACAAAATAGAATATTACTATAAATTTAAACTTATTTTACCTCTCAATTTTTATTTTTATCTCTATATATTCAATGCTCTATTCTAGAACTAGAAAAAATTACGTTTTATATCTTCTCACAATTAGGGAACTTAATTTTAAAATAACCAAAAATATGAAGACTAAACATACATAGCTATCATCTTGCGTCAATGAGAACAAATGGGATATTACTAACACTAGCAATACCAAAATGTAACTCTTAAAACAGTATAGTATTTTCAAACTTTCCTTACATAGTAGATAAGTCAGAAATTATTTTATCTGAGAACTTATTTTACATCCTTCTCTCAAACTCCATACTCACAAACCTGATATTTTAACAATTATGTACATTGATTTAATGTTGGCAGTGCATTTGTTGGGGACAAACGTAAATGTTTAAAACACCTGTGATCTCTGATACAAATTGGACAAAATGTCAGTTTTAGTCTGGTACTTCTTAAACACTTTCAAAAATCTATTAAGTCTTTCCTGCCATTTTTATTCTAATTCTATATTCCCGGGTAAATGTTGAAATTAAATGTAGTTCTTTCAGAAGTTTCTAAAGTTTCATTATTAAATGCAGAGTTACAAAATAGGAATTTAATTTATTTTCCATTTTGCAATACTCAAATTAAACGGATCTTCGAATGAGATTTTTAGTATAATATTAATTACGTAGATGAACCCCAAAACTCTCTGTACAAAGTTTGGATGAGGGTTGCGATAATTTGACAGAGGTATTAGAATTTGTAATCCTCTATGAATATTTAATCTTCTGATCATGTCAAAAAGTTAGTACAAAATAAAGTATAAAGATGGAATTATATTGCAAATTAAAACCAGCTGAACTTCTACACTTGCAGCAAACTTAACTTGACAACAGAGAAGTGTAGAAAAAACTGCAACCATCCAATAAAAAAGACAGTCAATTGTGTTTAAATTTATAAATACATAAAGTCTTAAATATTTTGCATAAATCCAACAGCTTCTATTTACTTTAATGAATTTTTAAAATTACAATTAAAATTCAAATAATATTTCAGTAAAACATGGCTTAAACATTTCTAAAATCAATAGCCAATCAAAATATTAATTCGGCTGATATTTACCAATGAATATAATTCCAATGCAATAAAATCCCAGAATTTAAAACTCGTTTTTAGATTAATTCTGTAATTATTTTAAAGATAAATTTGTTGATTTATAAAACAATATTTTTCTATAATTATATCTTGCTGATCTGTAGCAAAAAATTACATCCTATAAAACAATTTATTTGTTTTTGTGTATTTCTCGTAAGTACTTTTGTTTTGCGTAAGTAGTAAAATCATGAACAAGATGAATAATGAAAATATTTCAGACCATGAAAGCTTCTCTTCTATGACGCCCATCTTATCTCTTTTTCGTCTTCTTCTTTAAAATGTTTCTTTAAACCTCATTGCGAAATTAAGCGAGAGATAATTCAATCTGGTAGCCGTACGCATTGAATGTCGCCAAATGTGCGTATGCATAAATGAAACTAAGTAAAAAAAACCCAGCAGTTTCCACTATGTGTTCAAGTTAGATTTGCTTCAAGAATAGTTGATTCAAAATATGTTTATTAGTTATTTATATAGAAGCGCAATTGTGAGCGATTTTCTCATAAATTGTTTCCTTAGCGACCTAAAATGTTTATAATAATGTCTCCAACTTGGCACTATCGTAAATATCAAAGACTTATATTTCTATAGATGAGTCCAGAAAAGTTTCCGAGAACCGAAACCATCGATACATTGGTTCATCGAACTATTGATACATCGGTGCAACGAACCATTACTACACCGATACATGAACCGAAAGCCCTCAGGAGAGATTTACACATCCGAAGTCATGTTCGAACACCTTTGGAGAAACTTTTAGACTTGGCGTGTGGGTTACTGAACTTGGCTGTATTTCGGCATTTTTGGGGGGGAGTACTTTTAGTAAAATGTAAAGCATTTAAAATTTGTATTTTTTTTCGTCAAATTGGAAACACTTAGTATACAAACTTAAACCCCATAGGTTCACCACATAAGGAAGTTGAACTCAGTATTAGATTTTTAGTTCAGTTCTCGCCCCATATAAATAATAAATAATTCACTTGTATTGAAAATGTATTGATTGTACACACTAACGGATCCTCCGGCCGTCCAAACAGCTGCTCAAGTCTTTGGACAAGTCGGACGGTTTGGGTCTTCAACACTAGAGGATCCAAGAGAGAGACTAGGTGCTTCAGTCTCCCAAAATCGTTTTGCACTGGCTAAAACGACGTTTCGACTTACAGTTTAGTTGCATTTTCCAGAAGTTTTACTCAATAGTGCACATGCGTGTCCATAGAGGAGGACAAGCGGGGAATGTGCCCCCTCCTGGACGTTTAAGGTCACTAAAATGGGCGTCAAACTAGTCCACGTTATACATTTCATCCTTGAGTTTATAGCATTGATATCAGTGGTTTGCCTTCCCCTGTAGAAAAGGTCTATGTTTTCCCATCGTAGTACACACTGATTTTAATGTGTATATATTGTTTAGTTCTATTTCTGTACACCCCCTATTAATTAATCCAGATGAGGTGGTAGAGAAATATGAAGTAGAGTATCCATGGTGAATAGAATTACAGTCTGGAATATAATAATACTAATTTATGCAGATTACTAACATTTTACCCTTTCTCAATAACCAAAGACGTGTGTTGAATACTTCTGCATAAGATAGTTTGACGTTTAATTGTTCCACATAAGAGCCATTGAGATAAAGAGAGTGTAACATTAAAATAACTTAGCATTAAATGAAATTAGTCATTTTGAAATGATATATTATCTTTGATGAATATAATAATGATTCGTTGAGTTTACTACTATCATAATTCATTTGCACATTGCTATAACTAATTATTATTTTAAGTATAAAAAGTAAATTGTGAAACATACTTTGTTGGCATTGAATAAAACTGAACAAAACTATGTATCTTACATTTAACGCTCATTTCGACTTTTTCATGTATTCAAACTTCATACTGTTTAGATCCACTTATACTAGAGGTGTATTGCTGAGTGTTGAAAGGTTATCTCACACCCCTCATTGGCTGAATAATTACATACGTGCTGAATAATTGCATAAGACTAAATAATTACATACGACTGAATAATTACATACGGCTAAATAATTAAATACGTTTCAGCGTCTATATTTGAACATGAAATTTAGCACTTAAAATCTACCCATTTGGATGTTGATTACTTTTCGGGTTTCCTAGCTACTCATATGACTTGCAAAATGTTTAGCATTCGAGTGAAAAAAATGTGATGAGATGACTAATACTTTCTTTAGCCCACTCAGTTGATTTTCTTGTACTCCTTCAAAACTATTTTTTTTAAATACACAAAACATTTATTGAAAGGATACTCCCAAAGCAAAAAACACCAATCGAAAGCAACACTTAGAAGTATGTTCTGGTGTTTAATTAATAAAAGAGAAATACTGGGTTTGCAACTGGTTGCTGTAAACCCACAAGGTGAGTTGTTCTGTCAGGATTCCTCAACACATAGGCTTGTCAACTAGGTTCGTCAGGTTATTAACTTAAAGGGGTTGCCAACTGGAAAAATTTTTACGAGATTTAACTGTCACCCGAGGCTAGTCACAATGATGTTAGGCATGAAGTTTGCCTTAAATGTGAATGAGACTTATTGACCTTTGAATGGAATCTGTACTAGGGATAGCCGAATTTTGAAAACAAAAAATACTTTTTTGTGATTCGAAGGCGTAATCACTTTTTATAATTCCGGCGTACAAAAACTCACTAACAGTACGATCTTCAAAATTTAATAAAATCTAAATTGAATATCGCACACTGCTGCAAAGCAAAACTTATGTTTTGGGGCTCATCTGCCAAAAATATTGTTATAAGATATTCGTGTATCACTCTACAACAAAACCCAGTTTAGCGGAATAGCGAGGGCATTGCGGGGAAAAATTTTGTCTCTCCGTGCGTATTCGCGTCTGGACAATGGCGGATAGTTGCTTCTATGATGGTAACATATGGCTTCACCAACATTCTGTTTTATTTAGTAGTTCTGAGCTGAGAAAATTTTGCAAATTAGAAGGGTATTTTTAATAGTTCTGAAAGTAATGATAATTCATAAATTTTATTTATAGAAATTGAAGCTTTGTATGGTATATTTGGTCAAATAACTTTCAGATATTTTTTTATACTTTTTATGGAGTATAATTAACATTTTTGCATGTAATAGGACGCATCGGACGAATAGCAGCCGATGCTCTCTGAGTAAGCAGAGCTACGTGGTCTCGATCTGCTGATAGAAAGTTATGGCAGTTAAAAGTTTGTAAAAAAAAGCACTGATCATGACGTAGTCGTATGTGTGCCTGCGCCTTCTCAAAGTTTTTTTCTTTTTCATTCTAAACAGGCTTATAATAATAATAAACACTTTGATGTATCTGTCTGTTTATTTATGTATCTCTGGGTAATGCTTGACGAAATTTTGGTATCGAAATTGCCAGAATATTGCCAACTTAGCTAGAAAAATGTAGCCAAAGTGATGAAAATGTAGCCAAATTCGTAAAAATGACGACCAATTGTTGAAAATTCAATATTTTGGAAAAAATATAAGAATCTACTATAAGAATAATATATTTCTCCGTTTGAAATGCTTGGCAATATTCTTGCAACGAATTTTGGCGGCATATCACCAACTTGACGAGTATTTCAAATGCTGTAAATTTCGCCAAATTGACTTTAAATCAGTGAAAATAACGACTAATTGGTGAAAATTTAATGTCTTTAAACAATATAACAAACGACTATATGAATAATCCATTTCTCCGCCCATCCGTAATGCTTGGCGAAAAATTTGGCGACAAGTCGCAAACCTGGTGACAATTTTAAATATTGCCAATTTAACGAAAATGCCGCCGAAATGTCACTAAATTTATAAAAATGTCACCAAATTCATAAAAATAACGCTAAATGGGAGGCAATGTTTTGGAAATTTTTAATTCCGTCATATGCCGAATATACCTTCTAGTTGTTAATTGTGTGTTGTTGTTGAGACCCAGACCGTCCGACCTACCAGAAAGGTGTAAGGTAACTGTTTGGACGGCCGGGAAGTGCCACCCAATTTAGACCGGAACCCAGTGGGGGAGGCATCCACAGGAACCGTACCCTCCGTCCCCTACCACCAACCTCTCGGAAGGACTTACGGACCCACATGTTTAACGTGATCGTACTCCGCATGAACACAGCGGCAGTTCTGGCAGCGGCGAGAATCGCGCGCTAACCACTGGGCTGCCGCGCCCGAAAAGAGCCAACAACACGCGGTGTTCCCAGGTGGTCACCCACCCAAGTACTAACCGCGCCCGATGCTGCCTGACTTCGGTGATCTAACGAGAACCGGTGTTTTCAGCACGGTACGGTCGTTGGCCTGTTAATTGTGTGTACTTCAGTTTTTAAGAATTCACTGGAAATTAAGGTGTAATTTTAATCAGAATTTTGCAGTTTTCATCTGAGCCGACGACGGTTTTCGTTCAGTATACAAATATATAAATCTATATTGAATAGAATCAAACGTTTTCTTTTAATAACGAAATTAACTCATTACAATATCTTCCTTTCGAACTAAAAACATAAAAGATTTATTTTTCTCTTAAGATCAATGACATATATTCTAGAGACGACATGATTGGAAGATATTTCAGGATTAACAATAGGAAATCTGTGTTGTAAATCTGAAATATGAAAAGCTATAAATCGACCATTGCTATACATAATGGTTATTTCGTTGCTTTTTTCGTTCGTTGTACAGTTCCGTGAGAGGTAATTGCGCCATTAACTTTCCGTATTCTGACGTCACAAGCAATTAAATTAAAATGGACATTTTATTATCAGTTTTAGTAGAGAAACATAAAAATTGTCTTAGACGCCATTTTCAACACGCGAGAAAATAAGTTGTAGTTTATAGAGAAAATGCTTGTTAGGAGTCTCTTTTTAGGTCTTCCAGATATTCAAAAAACACAAGTAATATAAAGTAAAGTACTAACTGATTTTCCATATTTTTTGTAATAAAGCAAAAAGAAAAATAATTGGAAAATAATCTTTTATGTTTCTAAATTTATTTAGTTTTATTTCTCATACTATCGCATAAAGAAGGCATTGACGTTCCAAAAATTCAATATATTGAATTTTAAGTCCTACCCGTTAAAATCCGATCACCAATGGAAATATATTCATTTTTATGTCTAAGGTACCCAAAGAATAATTAAATAATCAAAGTACATATTATTATACTTTTATGTGGATATATTATTAACAGGATAGTATTGGCCGTCATACACCTGATACATGAAAAAAGGAGTATATAAACCAAAAAGGGCGACCAATCATTAAGTTAAAGAAGCCATTCAAAATATAAATAGCCCAGGTCTATTACTAAAAAATAAATGATCATCAAGTGGCTTGATTTTAAAATTAAGACTTACCCTCAAGTAGCTGTAATAAAATTAAACAATTGAATTAAATCCAAAGGTCTAAGGCAATTAAGACAAGACGAGGTGGCCAAGAAAATCATTTATTTTATTTATGTACTATATGAAATCTTAACATTCATATTGCTTGATAGGTTTATTTAACAAAAACCAAAACAAATTGTAATGTTTGCATTAACATTTTAACGGCCTATTTCTTATGCATCTCATTTGAGCATTGCATAATTGTATTTCATTATCACTCAAGTCTACATTAGAGTAGATAAGGTGTATTACAACATAATATAACAAAATATATGTATTCTTCCAATGTCTAAGCAGGGAGATTAATATTTATACTTAATCTAAATTTATCAAGGTGATTTTACATATTTAATCTCAGTTGCGACAATTATCTTAAATTTAATCTATTTTCATGAACAATTTTTGCAAAAGAGAATATTCTTCTCTGTTAATTATAGCTAAATTTTATGTTGAAGTTTGTTTTCATTTTTAAAAAGTATTAAAATAATGTAGGTAATGAAGATCACTTACATGATAACAAGTCATTTTCAGAATGTGTTAGGGCAACTCTCTGAGGGTCCTGGCATAGAGTTTATTGTTCGTTCGTAGTTTCACTAATTAGCTCGACACTCAAACATTCATTGACGAGAAAATTGCATTTAATGGCAGCTATTTTGTCTGCAGAGTGCTTAAGTGAGCTGCTTTCAGACACCAAATGTATCATTTTTGATCTGGGCAGGACCAGTAGTATCAACAAAATGAATTTAGTACTGTAGCTGTCAAGTTGAGGAATGTGCATATTAATATGCAGATCAGGTAGCTGGGTAGTCTTTTGGTAAGAGAAGCCATCTTCAAAGGCATAAAATTAGTAGTCAGAAACCACAAGTCCGTGCTGTTAAAATTGCCAAGTCTTTATACAATCCATGGGGCCAGTATCAGGCAGGGCACAAACCCCAGCGTGAGAGAATATTTATTATTAAACCTAAGGTACGGCTCAAGCCAATAGGACTCATATCTTGAATCGAGGGTATTCAGCTCGGATCTAGAAACTTAGGTCTCTCTTGGACCAAATCTTAGAGCTTAATACCATGGAAAAGGAGCCCATAGTGGCCGGGCACAGGGCTGGACCATAGGTGCGAGTCGTCCCACAACATATTTTCGTCTCTCTCTACGCATTACAGCTGTCCCACGCAATTGGTTGGGCGTGTTCTAAAAGTAGTTTAATTGGTCATAGCATCTGTTGTTTTTAATAGAGGGATAAAATTATTATTTGCCAGTTTCAGGAGCAAAGGAACATCTTCAACTTCTGGTCAGGATGTTATCCAGTGGGAGTGATACTTGGCGCCAACTTTTCAAAGTTGACAGCTAAAAGAGTTTTCTTTAAGTGATATAGCAATTTAATCGGTCAGTAACAGGAGTGGTGCCACTTAGTTTCTGCGTGAATCCTGAATTCTTGTCTGCAAAATAATTTGTCAGTTGAACATTAAATATATAAAAAAATGCACATCTTTTTAATGTGTGTTTGAGTGTGGGGGGTTACTTGTGACAACCCTCGTAGGCTTGCAACTGTATGTGAAACAACGTCTGCAGGAGCGTGAGAAAGCAATTTAAAGTAAAAGTTAGTAGTCCGTGGATACGTGATTTGGATGCATTTGAAATAAAAAAAAATGTGAATTTAAAATTTTGAGTTAAAAATAAAATAAAATGTACATTTAAAATTTGATTTACAGATTTAAAAATAATGAATTATTTAGAAATAGACAAAATGTTATATTCCCGATGACAATTATTTACAAAAATAGAAATCTATAAATTTTTTCTATTTACATAATTAGATCCAACCTATTAATGTTTTCATATCTCCATTTTCTATGGATAAACAGCCTAATTATTGAAACGATGTTGCTTGTTATTGAGAACTATTTGAGTGATACTAGTATAGTCCAGAGATCAGCAATTTTTTCCTATCGGCTAATACAAATACTATATTTAATTCATACAATGAGATTTTATATCACTGTAGATAATATTGCATACGTTGTATAGAAAGTTTCCTGAATTATTATAAAAATAGAGTTAGTATGAAAGTTTAATAATTGTCAATCAATGGCACTTAATTTATTTGGTTTTTGTATTGAAACCTGTTAATGCCCTGCGAGTTTATGATTTTATCCCAGTTGTATTTAAAATATTGATTAGCGCAATGTCTGTTAATTTATGTAGTAAATTTGAGATTTTAAATGAACTTCCCTTTGATAAAATATTGAAATTCAGCGGGCATGTCAAACATTTGCTAACACAATTTCATATCTAAGAGAAAAAACACTAAGTTAAAAAGCGCGAGAACTTATGTTTCTCGCGAGTAACATGTGTCGGACCCACTGACGTCACTTTAACTGGACTGCGCATTTATAGTACTTAGAAGTAATCTTTCTTCTAGGCACTGTAGCGCATTGGAGATAAATGCACGTCTTAATTGAACGGCACAGTCTGAGATTCTTTGCCACAGACGTGGTCCTACTCTCATGTAATTAAAAGCGGGACTTAATGCATTGTGCATTCTGAGAGAGTATGACTTTTTGAACCTTGACGGAACAATGAAAAAATCTATAGTTACTGTCATTTTATGATGATTTTCAATTTCGTAAAAAATTCTGAGCTCGCAACCAATTACGCTCTGTCCAATTACAGTAATGGTTAGTAGTTGGACTTTTGTTGTTCGCACTAATAAGTTTCGGATTATTATAAAACTGAAAAAAACAACTTTTGTTTCTTTCAAGTTATCTTTAAACGGAATATGGATAAAACGCTAACCTTATTTGCTAAACACTGAATACATCTGTACTAATTTCAGTAAAATTAATATCACATTAATTTGTCAAAGGTAATATCGATGTCATCCGTTTTATCGTCAAATGAACCATCTTTAAACGCAAAGTTTTCCTTTCGATATTTGCAGCAGAAATAGGAGGGTTTAGTCGTTAAACAAAACGTAATGGTCATTCATATATTTCTACTATTTACTAATAAATACTAGTTAAAATAATTAATTTTCCCTTTGCATCACATATACAATGTTACAAATTTAAAAAAATGCGGTACATTTATTTACGTAAAAGCTAAAAGAAATATATTTGGACAGAAATATGTATTTACATTTTAATCAAGATACGTTATTTAAAAAAACCAATATTCGTATAAATAAATATACCAATATTCGTAAAAACCAATATTTTAAAAAAATCTAAAGCTGTGTCAGAATTTCAAGAATATTGGTTTTTTTAAATAACGTATCTTGATTAAAATGTAACTACGTATTTCTTTCCAAATATATTTATTTTAGTTTTTACGTAAATAAATGTACCGCGTTTTTCTAAATTTGTAACATTGTATATATGCTGCAAAGGGAAAATTAATTATTTTAACTAGTATTTATTAGTAAATAGTAGAAATTATGAATGACCATTACGTTTTGTTTACCGATTAAACCCTCCTATTTCTGCTGCAAATAGTACACCATTATTTTACATATCTCGCTGTAAATTGATTTAATTAGTGTAGACGTTACTAACTGCTTCTAACAAAAATTTAATCCATTTACTATTTACACTTAATAATTATAATATAATTCACTCCCAAAGGAAGGATATTTGAAATATGTGATGCCAGACAGTTGTTATCGGGTTTGTTAATTTTCTAAATTTACCTCAAAATATTCATTATAATGCAATTGAGCAGAAAGTACATTATACATACATACTAGCTGTTGCAACCATTCGTTCACACTGTGTTGGGCATACCCCACTTACCCATATACTATTATTACATACTGTACTTTCAGAAAAAAATCTTTCACGGGATTTCGCTTATACGAGACTTATTCAGACAGTTCTCGTTCAGACACATAGACTTTGGTTTTTCCCGGCACTTGTCACGGACACTCCATTATTGCAAATCTTCATCAGCTCCTCAACTTTGCTTTCTTCTTGTATCACTCTATCATCTCATATCTTTTCATCTGAGTAATTTCTTAAATGAGCTCCAAGTGCTTTGCATACTATGTTAAGGGATAAGGGCTATATATAATCCGCCCCTCAAACCCTGGTTGGTTCGTGAGTATGTTGTATAACGTGAGGTGTAGTCAGCCAGTGGAGATTTACGTTTTAGAAGCTGTTCCATATGGCTATCATTAAATTGTAAATATCTGTCGCTATGATGTCATTTTATGCCATCAGAGAGACGCCACCATTGTATTTTGGTAGGTGTATATGTAAACTCGGAAGACGCCATCATCCGATTTTTGAATTACAACACTGTGTCCTTTCTCCTAATATGTCTTCGTTCTATCTTCTGATAAAAGGAAGTCCGGAATACAAAATGTTATTTTTCTATTTATGTAAGTTTGACATTGAATTTCTTTCTGAAGTGTGCATCTACATATAAAGATCACGTTATGTGAGAAATGCTTTTGAAAGTTGAAATATTATTTAAGAAAACAAAATTTTAAATTTGAAACGTGTTTAAAATTTAATATAACTGCTGGACCTTTTGCTTGCTCAATTGTATAATTTTTCACTTTCAAAATCTTTCATGTTAATTTGTTTTCAGGATTTAAAAAAATATTATTTCAAAAAGTTTTAACAAATTTAAAAGTAAAAGAATTTTTTTTTTGCAGTTATATTTGCTTCAAAACAAATATATTCAAAATTTATACTTAAGATCAGAAATCTTGAAGATAATTTATTGAAAATAGAACATAGGAATACTGTACAAAATTTCATATAAATGCCTTACAAGGAGGTTCAGATAGAGTAAAGATACGTAAAATTGAACAGCTGATTTTAAGTTTGCCAAAAGTATTAGAATGGGTTCTTTGAATGAAATATACACTAAATTATGAGAAAATTAATAATAATTATGAAATGTGTACAGATAATGCATAAATGTTTAAAAACTTTCAAGTTATATCAAAGAAGTAAAAAAAGTAAAAATCGTCGATTTGAAATAATGTTACCTAATATCGAACACTTAAGAACTATGTAAATAACACTTAATTTTTTGTATCAAAAGTATATATTTACTTAGTTCAACAGTACAAAAAAATATATACCTTCCTTGTTTTCACATATATTTAATTATATTAAACGTATTCTGTTACACATTGGGCACAAGAATGACGAACATAAAGCACCGCATTCTTCATGTTCCCTATACTGTTTCAATTTCCTAGGTTTTGTCATACTTACCTAGACTAGTTTTAGGTACCTCGTACATTTCACTTACAGCTATCTCATTTGATCTTATTACTTTCCTCATATACATAATGTATAAGGAAAGTATTGTGACGAGGTCGCAAATTCGAATTCGAGTTTTCGAAGGGAAAGCACGTTTCAAGTATCCCTGATCACGAATCAAACATTTTTGAGGTGATGTGTGTGTGTGTGTGTGTGTGTGTCAGTGAGACTGTGGAGACGATATCTCACGAACGAATAGAGCGATTTGAATGAAATTTGGTACAAAATTCACAATCCGTGAATACTGGAAGCCAATTGTTTTTAAACGTAATCGAATGTTCAGAATCCCACAAAATTTTCGAGTGAAATATTACAAATATCATCAAAAAATAAAAACATTTAATAAAGTTGCGCAAATAGGCATTTCTCATGTAATTTTTCCTTAGAAAGCGATTAACATAAACTTTAGAACGCCAGCATGAACCGTTCTCGAGATATGGCACATTTTTCAAAAAAAATTATCAAAAAATCCCATAAATTAAAAAAACATATTAACTGTTGAGAAACATGTTCACTTTTCATATGTAATATCATGCGATAAATTTGTTGACATAATTCTCGCGGATCTAGCTCGTTCCATTCATGAGAAAAGATACTTTGAGTAATACATTTGTATTTGAACGCCAATAATCTTTTATGAGCTATAAGAATAACTTATTTCTCCGTCTATAACGCTTGGCGAGATTTCGACGACGAATTTGTCGGAATGTCGCCAACTTGGCGACTTTTTAATGTTGCCAATTTAACGAAAATCTCGCTAAATGGATAAAAATGACGCTAAATCAATGAAAATGATGACTAATTATCGGAAATTCAATATCTTGGAAAGAATATAAGTATCTACTATAAGAAAAACCAATTTTTTTACTGAAAAGTAATAAATTCATTGCATTATATAAGGAAAGTCATGTGTTGCCCACATCAAATTCTTAAATTATATGTCGATCATATTTTATCCCACGAATTTCTTTCCACAGGTGCTGTTTGAGCTTTTATTTATGTAAATAATAATAACACTAAACTACATAATATATTATACTTTGATAATATAAAATATAATAATATGGTATAATGCTTCACTATACTCTATAATTATGGAAAATGCACGCAAATTGGAACATGTTCCATAATGCCTGCTCTCGGTGATTTCCATATTGCATATCCACGAACTAAGACCGAAAAATTTCATTTGCATTAACAAAAACAAAATAACGGTAAACGGATTTAACGATGAAAATTTCAGTAAAATAATTTTAAATTTATCTTCTCTCAAATAATTGTCTATTTCAATCAACTTCATCAGTATTTTCGGCGCTTTAAAAACCAAACATTCTTCCCTTTCAACAGCGAATTTTCATCACAGTGGAAACACTCAGAACACAATATGGCCGCTTTCTACCTATACAGAGAAGTAATTTATATAGATTCAAATCCACATCAAGAAATCGCGATGTTCCATGTTATGTTCTGTGCCATATTGTCTGAACTCCCACCTATATATTTCTAAAGGTTACAAATCATAGAAAAATCCATTCAGAGTTAAATGCACTAAAAGTTTAGTACTCACCTTTAAACAAAGCAGATAATTCATTATAAAAACTGTTATATCAGCTTATGTAATTATCGTATAAAAATATGGGGGTGCCCAAAGTGTGGTGTAATTTAATAATACACTGCTCAAAATTGAAATCGCAGCGCCATGAAGAAATTGGTGCATCCTTGTGAAATTTAAAGAATATAATTGTAACATGGGCATGCTGTTATTGAGACCCAGACCGTCCGACCTACCAGAAAGGTCTAAGGTAATAGTTTGGATGGCCGGGAAGACAAAATGGACATGTGCAATTGATCAAAAAATCATACCTGGAAAATAAAAGCATGGAAATTTATTGACATTAGATAAATATGGAATAGGACCATTGCGAGCGGCTATTCAGGATTGAATACGACGAGGTATCCCGTCAATGAGATGGTCAATGGTGTGCTGAGGGATGGCATTCCACACAGCATGCAATCAAGCTTGTAACTGAACATGGTTTGCTGGAATTGGAAGTTATCTTAATTGGCGATCTATGATGTCCCAGATATGCTGAATTGGCGAAAAATAGGATAATTTACTGGTCAAGGCAGGATATCAAACTTTGTGAACTATTCATAGTAACCCGTGCAGAATGTCGCCCGGCATTATCCTGCTGAAAAAGCAATCCAGTTCTGGTTGACAGATATAGCTGTACCACAGGTCTCACAATGCCAGAGACGTATCGTCGTGCCGTGATACTGCCAGAAATGTGGACTAAAGGTGTTAGTCTACCAAATGTTATGTAATGTGCACCCCGAACCATAATACCACTTGGGGGGGTGGCGACTGATAGTAAAAGCTTTCATGGTGCCATTGTTGAAAGCGTCGCCATACGCGAGTACCGTCATGTGGCATGACAAAACAGTATCGTGATTCATCCATGAACATAATGTTTCGCTATTCTGTCGACCAATTGCGTCTCATTTGACACCACTGGAAGCAACGTAACCGGTGTAGACGTTGAAACGGTAGGTGTCGAAAAGGTCGTTTACCTCGGAGTCCCTTTTTCATGCAAACGGTTTCGAATTCTTTGCGTCAGAACTACGTTACCTGTAGTGTGGGATAAATGTCGCTGTGATACGGTTGCTGTGGTAAACATCTGCCGCGCAACGCTTCTCACAAGCATACGATCTTTACGGGAGGTGTATACCTGGAGGCTCCACTACCTGATCTTCGTGTCATTTCGTTGTCTCAAACGAACCGTAACACACAGCGTTGAACTGTGATCACATCACCACTCAATAGTTCAGCGATCCTTCGAAGGCTCATTCCACCCTTACGTAAAACAATGATTTGTTGCCGTTCCTTTGACGACAACTGAACGTATGCGGTTCGTAGGCGTACTCTTGACATACTGTGATGATTTTTACAACCTCAAACCAATGACTCAACAATTTATCTGTGATATCGCTCCTCATTGACCTGACGCTTTTATGCGACTCGGCAAGGTGTTACGTCACTATGCGTAACGAAACTGTGATAATTTGCACATCTCGCCTTGTTGTTTCTATTGCCCGATTTACATAAAGCTACACCTACAATTTTATGGTGTTGCGATTTCAGTTGTGAACAGCAATATATGCTTTAGCAAAAACATTCCAGTATGTATATCCCTGCTTCAACCTATAACTAAAATAATTATAATACATGAATTAAAATTAATAACTCTAAAACTATGAGATAATATTTTTCTCAAATTAAAATTTAGTACAATTATTATTACGTATTATGAATATACGTATTGCTTAAATTTTCATTAATATTTTACATTTTAATCTTCATCAAATCTTGCGTTGTCTAACAAAGATTTTTGAGCTAGCGTTTAGAGTGTGATAATACAGAACAAAATTTTGCTTGCCTTTAGAGTCAAATTAATTATAAAGCTCCTCATTAATAACTAGAAATGGTTACCTTGATTCTTGATTACACTCTTATGAAGGCGTTGGTTGCACTGGATCGACGAAGGCGTCATTTGGATTCATTAATTTAGTTATAGGTTCAAGCCCAACTATAAAATGGTGGGTTTATGCTAAAGCAAACATTTACATATATATATATATATATATGTAGAGATATATATACAGATGTAGATATACTTCAAGTCACAAGAAGATCTTAAAGTCACAAGATCATATAAAAGCATATAAAATGAAACAAGTATGAATAAAAATATATGCTAACCATGTATAAGGTTTTAATAAGGATGTTCGTAGATGCGCTACGTCGTTAGAAATCCATAGAAGAAAGCCATGATAAATTCCAGATGTGTAGATAATTCAAGTCACAGGAAGATCTTAAAGTCACAATAACATATAAAAACATTTAAAATGAAACAAGTAAGAATAAAAATATATTCTAACCGTGTATAAAGGGGGTTCGTAGATGCGCTACGTCGTTAGAAATCCATAGAAGAAAACCATGATAATTCAGATGTAGAGATAGATAAGCTCGTGGTTACAGAGTATCTGATTCCAAACAGATAGAGTTGAGTTGTAGCAAATCATCAAAATTAGCATATATTTCATTACGGTACTTTTTACAATATGCCATATAAAAATGTCTTATGAAACGAGGTGGGTATGAATGTTTTAAGGCTTCCATAATTAGACGTCGTTTGCAAATATCAATCTGTTTATCTGTTGAATTTAAACGTCTGTATCTTGCAAAATGATTATTGATCACATTACGTTGTATAGTTATGCTCATATTAGTATTCCAATGCGTAAAGTAATTGATTGTGCAATTAAAATCACGTCTTTTATCAAATATCTTATAACAAAGTTTATCTTGATGATCATAATATATAGGGATATCCAAGAAATATATTTCTTCTATGTTGTTATTTTCAGATTCTATGAGCTCCAAGTTAGATGGATAAAAACTAAAGTCAAATTTAAAAGTTCTATCAGATATCCCAATCAAAACATCGTCAATGAAGCGGAAATATGGCATCTCGTTAATAATTTGAGTTCCTTGTTCATACATAAAAATCAGCAAGTAGAGATGAACATCCCCCACCCATGGGTATACCGTTGATTTGCTTATAGAATCCAGATCCATTGTATAAAACATTTTCGAATATGACCAATTTAATAAGGTTTTTAAATCTATTTTTGTCATATTGTAAATGTAAATCAGATGTCAAATATGTTTCCATCAAAAATTTAAACAGATTTTGCAAATGAATGTTGTTAAATAAGTCTTTGAAATCATAACTTCTAAAATAAAAACGATCTGGGAATGTTTTTAACTTTTCAACAACTTCGTAGCTGTTATTCACCATAACGGTGCCATGGGTTCGAATCTTCTTCATTATAGGTGTCAATAGTTTTAACAAAATTTGATTTGCTTTAGTTAAGTAAGTATGACATCCAATAGTTACAGGTCTGAATTTAATAGACTTTTCATGAATCTTAGGTATCAGAACTAAATATGGGTATTTAACAGTTGTAATGTTAATTCCAATAAGTTTATAAAGAGCTGTTATGCGGTTAACATTAATAGTATAATTACCTAGAATTTGTTTGTACATATTGGTGTCCTCATAGCAAGTTCTTAGTTTTTCAACATAAAGTTGTTTGCAGGTAAATGCGTAGTTGTTATTTACTTTATCCATATAGGATATTACGTATTTGTTCTGAAAATCTTCCATAACTGCTTTGTTGATTTTTTCAGAAGCACGATATTGTTTTCGTAAGTTATAGTTCTTCTTAAAGGCATTAAATATGTTATATCTCCATTTATGTAAAGATGCACTAGGAAAACTGTATTTGATCGCCATCCTGTAAATAAGTTGATCAATGTCTTTATAAAAGTTTTTTCCAACAGTGTTGAAGTCTTGTTGTCTGAATTTAGTACCCATTTTTAAGAACTTGTATAAAGAAGAATTATTTGCAATCGATATATCACCAGTAACGATATGTTTGTGATCATGATTGCACAAAAGATGTTTTTTACACTGGCATTTATAATTAATGTGATTGCCTAGATTCTTACTGAGCATATTATAGTTGAATATTTTTCTTTCATTAGTCTTGACAAATCGAAAAGTTAAACAGATTTCAGTGTGTAACATCGGCAAAAGAAAGTTGAACTGGTGTAGAATATCCTTAAATGGGATATGATCAAAGGTTTTGTTACCAAATGTGACGATAAAATATTCCTCATTTATTTCAGCAACAGGTTTTTCCAAATTTATGCCACAATGTTTGGCACGTATTTTAAAGCAGTTATAAAAGGTAGCGATGTTTGCAGCATAAATGTCATTAATAGCTTCATGTTCTTTTAAAATTGGAATTCGTTTCCATTCGTTCCATAGATGGCGGATGTATTTTTCCTTTATGCCATATACATAATTATTAATCCAGTTTGATATAATTCGCGTATAGTTTCGTATTTCAGAAAGATATCCATTAATTTTTTCTACGTAAGCTAAAAAACCAATACGTTTTTTGTTGCCCGCTCTTTTGCCTCTTTTTGTTTTTATAGCCAATTGTTGAATGTAGTCAGTAGGTGGATTCTTAAAATGTATATAGTAATCCAAATTATAGGTTTGTGCAAAATTGATAGAGTTTAGTCCATATGGAAACATCGTATTCCATTGTAGAATGTGCATATTCTCCCACCATAGTCGAGTTGTTAAATCAGGCACTAAGTCGAGTATTGTAACTGATATATTTGTAAATCCATGGGTAGAAAAATGTCTTAATTTCAAACTGTTTTCAGAGGTAGAATCAGATGCCTTATTAACTTGGCTTCTATGGATATTAATTCTTAAATGTAAAGGATTTTGTGTCTGTCCGATATACTTTAAACCACAAATTTTACAACTGATACAATACACACAACAATATGCTTTACAAAAGGTAAGATGAGGGTGATTAACACTACCTATTTGTGTAGTATTAGCAACAGGGCATAATTTGCATCTGCTAGATTTACATTGTTTAAAAGTGAATTTATTGATTCCTTTGTGGTTAAAAATAAGTTTATATCCAAATTGGATATGGTAAAATTACCATATAAGTCATGATTATACACAGAAACATTACTAATGATTTGTTTTTCATCCCTCGCCTTTGGTTGGACAGGATGAAAATATTGTAAAATAGAATTCATATGGCAATCCAATATAAAAGCTAAGGGTCACTGTTTGTCGATCGCATGGTTACCCTCTATTGCCATACGACCGGGCTTATGTGATGAGTAATCCCATAATTGCCAGGCTCTATATAAATTTCTTTGTATTACCATAATATTTTATAAGTAGCATAAACGTCTTATTCCAAAAAAACGTCTCATTTCAAAAAATTTATTACGTATAGTCGCTTGGAAATCTTCGTATGAAAATATTTCATATGGGAGTAACACTAAAAGTTGGAAATCTTCTTAGTAAAGTGCAGTAGAATCCGCTATCCAATTTAATTGCCAATCGAGAAAAAACGATGTTCATCCATTAAGTGCAGGGGAGATTTTTTCAATATATCTATTACTTTTTTTGTAGATTTTTTATTATCCATTAATTTTTTGTAGATTTTTCTTAATATCAAGACCCTTCGAGGGGTAAAGAGATCTTCATTAGTTCAATATAGAACTTTTTAAGTTTTGAAGTATTTTTACCAACAGGTGAAAGGTCTTAAGTCTAAATACTAAGACTATCGTGAATATATACATGTTCATGTCAAGAGAATAAAAACCATAAAATACACACTAAAAACAAGGAATCATAATACTAAAAGTGTAGAAACATATATACACCATAAGATCTCGATAAAAAAGTTTCCAGTTCTCTCCCCCCCCCCCCCGACACACGGAAGACCACCGCACGCACGCCAGTAGTCCGAGAAGTTCCCCAGGATCAAAGCACTAAAAAAGTATTTAAATTACACAAAAAGTCACATTAGAAAATTCCATAGCGCACTGCTGCTAATATAAATTTTCCAACAAATATTCCTCAAGTACAATCTAAATGAAATATAATATGAAATCCAAGAAATAGTAAGGCGCATTTGCTGCACTATCTAAGCCTCAAAGTACAATATGAAAAAATGAAATTGAAAATGGAATAATACAATTAGAAGTTGTGTGTTTACGGGGTTGTAGAGAGGGCAAGGGGGATTGCGACCCCTTTTCCTGGTTTAAGCATGCTTTTAATCCCAGGAAATACTCCCAGAAACCACTACACGCCCGAAACAACAATCAACAGTATGCCAGGGGAAAAAACGGAATCCCGAAATGAAGACCTTAAAGTCACAAGAACATATAAAAGCATATAAAATGAAACAAGTATAAATAAAATATATATTCTAACCATGTATAAATTTTAAGAAGGATGTTCGTAGATGCGCTACGTCGTTAGAAGTCCATTGACGAAACCCATGATAAATACCAGATGTAAAGATACTTTAAGTCACAAGAAGATCTTAAAGTCACTAGAACATATAAAAGCATATAAAATGAAACACTCTACATCTGGAATTTATAATGGGTTTCTTCTATGGACTTCTAACGCCGTAGCGCATCTACGAACATCCTTTTTAAACTTTATACTTGGTTAGAATATTTTTATTCATACTTGTTTCATTTTATATGCCTTTATATGTTGTAGTGACTTTAAGATCTTCTTGTGACTTAAAGTATCTTTACATCTGGTATTTAACATGGGTTTCGTCTATTTACTTCTAACGACGTAGCGCATCTACGAACATCCTTTTTAAACTTTATACATGGTTAGAATATATATTTTATTCATACTTGCTTCATTTTATATGCTTTTATATGTTCGTGTGACTTTAAGGTTTTCATTTCGGGATTCCGTTTTTCCCCTGGCATACTGTTGATTGTTGTTTCGGGCGTGCAGTGGTTTCTGGGAGTGTTTCCTGGGATTAAAAGCATGCTTAAACCAGGAAAAGGGGTCGCAATCCCCCTTGCCCTCTCTACAACCCTGTAAACACTCAACTTCTAATTGTATTATTCCATTTTCAATTTCATTTCTTCATATTATATATATATATATATGTGTGTGTGTGTGTGTGTGTAAGTCTCTATATATATATTGAGCATTTATAGTTTATAGTAATGTACTATTGCTCAATCTGAAACAGGCATGTGCTTGGGTTAATTAGAATTAAATACTTAGACCTGAAGATGAATTTAATTCTAGTTAATCATATCATCGAATTTGGGCCGGTGCTGATTTTTCGCTTGTCGGCAATATGGTCGTGGATTTGCTTCAATGGTGATATTAATATTACTTGAATTTTTATTATTACATCTCTCTAATATATATATATATATATATATATATATATATATATATATATATATATATATATATATATATATATATATATATATATATATATATATATATATATATATATATATATAAATATATATATATATATACATATATATACATATATATATATATATATATATATATATATATATATATATATATATATATGCATATATATATATATATATATATACATATATATATATATATATATATATATATATATATATATATATATATACATATATATATATATATGCATATATATATATATATATATATACATATATATATATATATATACATATATATATATACATATATATATATATATATATATACATATATATATATATATATACATATATATATATATATATATATATATATATATATATATATATATATATATATATATATATATATATATATATATATATTAGAAATATGTAATAATAAAAAAATTATGTAAAAAAAAAAAGCAATATATATATATAATACAAAAATAACGCTTCGGTAGACGATAACTATCTGAAAATTTCAAAAATAAAGGTGGAATTTTCGTAAACGACTGTAATTGCGGCTTTTCTGATAGTTTGCCGAAATTATCAACAAAATAGCTGAAAAAAATGAGCAAATGTTTTTCAATGTTTTAGTGTGCAATGTTGCATATATACGAGTATTATTAATTTACACCAAATTTGGGTGTGCCTTCCATTTTTTATGTGACAGTAATCATCCTAGAAACATGCAGTTTGCCTTATTTAATTCTAAAATCGCTATAGTACTTTCTACGTTAAGAACATAAAAATGCGTTTCCTTTTGTAGAGTATTATGTCCCGGAACCGATTAAGGACATGGCATTGTGTCAACAGAATTACCCGACTTTATTTAACAAAAAAAGGTCCATCATCTTCCCCAAACTCAATTCATTTTCTCATTACTGTTGATTTCCCTTGGGAAGGAAATGCAACGCCTAGAAAAGAGATAGTGGAATTAAATTAAAGTGGTTTCTGTTATGGAATAAATTGAGCATTTACCTCAAAGGATACGGAAATAATAATAAAGATTTTGATAGAATGACTTTAATAGTCTTTATTTCTATTATATTGGTTTCTTCATACTTTTCTAATTTTAAAAAAATCTGACATGGGCAGCATCTGGGTTTCCCTACATACTGCAATGACTTCGTTTACAGTGAAAAGCTGGTGTAGAAACACCACAGCACAATGTTTTTTATATAAAGTGAATACCCCGTTAATTGGAATTGGGTGCTTTTAACAACTTTTTCGTCGAATCAGAATAACTTAATCATACTCACGTGTGAAATTCTCATCAAAACGCAATTACATGTAAGTAAAATCCCGTGACTATTAACGAAAGCTTAATACAAAACTATTATAAAACGTATCTTGTATTGGGAATGGAATGGCATAGATCCCTGAAAATGATGTTAACAGATTTGTTGTATAATACTGCATGTAGAAAAGACCTATTTGACAATACTTACTCCATCATTAAATTCATGTAATTTTTTGGACATATTTATTTGGGGAAATGTGCAATATCTCGAGAAAGGTTCATGCTAGCGTATTAAATTTATGTATTTTGTTTCTAACTGATGGTAGTAATTCTTCAACAGTAGTTTCGAAACGCCTAATTTATTCCTGGAAAATAGCATCGAAGACTCACAACCACAAACACACGCACACACACACACACACAGACAGCACCTCAAAAACGTTCGTTTCGTGTTCAGAGAAGCTTAAAACGTGTTCTTCTAAAACTCGAAATCACATTTTAATCCCTGTTACAAAACTTTCCCTATGCATTCCATTATACATGTAGGGCAAGTAATTATCATTCTAAAATATATTAATTGTTTTGTATTGTACATGTTTTATGTTTTGTATTATACATTAAAATAGAACTTTGTGTTTATGTGTCAAACATCCACTTAAAATGTCGCTTTAGCATAGAAATGATTCTTATTTAAATACTAACAAAGATTGGTACCAAAACATGTTGTATTCCATTTTAATAAATGTTTAAATTATTTTAATTGCACCATAAATCACACCAGCTAGTAGTTTTGCAGCAGTGAAGTGTCTAAGATTATTTCATTGAACGAATTGTTCCATATATTCTTACATTTTAGTTCTAATTGGAGTATATTTCCTTAAACCATGCAATATGGTGTTTCTAATTACTTTCCTTATATACATAATGTATAAGGAAAGTATTGTGACGGGGTCGAAAATTCGAATTCGAGTTTTCGACGGGAGAGCACGTTTCAAGCATCCCTGATCACGAATCAAACATTTTTGAAGTGATGTCTGTGTGTGTGTGTGTGTGTGTCAGTGAGTCTGTGGAGACGATAACTGACGAACGAATGGACCGATTCGAACCAAATTTGGTACAAAAATCACAATCCGTAAACACTGGAAGCCTATTTCTTTTATATGCAATCGAATGTTAAGAACCGCCCTAAATTTTCGAATGAAATTTTGAAAAAATCGTCAAAAAATCAAAACCACTAATAAAGTTACGCAAATAGACATTTCTTATGTAATTTTTCATTAGAAAACGATTGACATAAATTTTAGAACGCTAACACGAACCGTTCTCGAGATATTGTTCATTTTTTTAAAAAAATTATCAAAAAGTCATATAAAAAAAAATTCCTATTGAGAAACATGTTCACTTTTCATATGTAATACCATGCGATAAATTGGGTTACATCATTCTCGTGGAACTAGCTCATTCCATTCATGAAAAAAAATACTTTTAGTAACACTTTTGTGTTTGAACGCCAATATTCATTTATCTGCTGTAAGAATAACTTATTTCTTAATGCATAACGCTTGGCGAGATTTTGGCGACGAATTTGGCGGAATGTCGCCAACTTGGCGACTTTTTAAAATGTTGCCAAATTAACGAAAATCTCGCCAAATGGATAAAAATGACGACTAATTGTCGAAAATTTAATATCTTGGAAAGAATATTAGTATCTACTATAAGAAAAACCTACTTTTTTTTACTGTAAATGTAGTAAATTAATTACATTATATAAGGAAAGTCATGTGTTGCCCACATCAGATTTTTTTGTTTGGAATTTCTAAGATTTTTACATTTAAGTACAAATCTTTAACACTTATTTAATTTCTCTAAATACCATATTTGATTCCACCGTATACATTTCATTTCACAATTATACTAATTAAATTTACAACTTCAAATTTATTGTTCATCAATCATTAAGTTTTCAATTTAAACTTAGAGCGGAATGTGATGACATATATTTTAATACGAGTCCATTTACTAATTAAAATGTTAAGTCCTCACAGACGCTAAAAGAGTACCTTTTTTTTTTTTTTTTTTCTTCCAAGTCATTTGAAGAAGCATTCATTGTTGACAAATTTCTTAAGAGTGCACATTTAACTCGTGTAGAATTGGGGACTCCATTTTTCACTCATATATGAACTGGTCATATTTCCTCACTGGCATATCGGAACTGCCCATATCAACGCATACAACTTACCCTTTTTTGTAACTTCACTGACTTCAACTGCTTTTGTGTTTTTCCAACTGTCTTTGCTGGTTCCTCCTTCTTTTTTTCCCTTGCATTCATTAATCCATCGGCTGGCAGCACCCTCAGAGATCCGTACACACTGATAAACACAAGGCCAACGGCGGTACCGTGCTGATAACACCGGTTCTCGTTATATCACAGAAGTCAAACAGCATCGGGCGCGGTTAGTACTTGGGTGGGTGACCACCTGGGAACACCGCGTGCTGTTGGCACATTTTGGGCGCGGTAGCCCGATGGTTTGCGCGCTGGTTTTGCACGCTGCCACAACTACCGCCGTGTTCATGTACGATCACGTTAAACATGTGGATCCGTAAGTCCTTCCGAGAGATTGGTGGTAGGGGAAGGAGGATACGGTGCTTGTGGATGCCTCCCCCACTGGGTTCTGGTCAAATTGGGTGGCACTTCCCGACCGTCCAAACAGTTACCTTACACCTTTCTGGTACCGGCCGTCCAAATAGATGCTCAAGTCCTCAGGACGAACCGGAGGGTCTGGGTCTTCAACACCTTTCTGGTAGGTCGGACGGTCTGGGTCTCAACAACAACAACAACACTGATAAACACACTGATTGTCTGGAGATCAATGGATGTAAATGCCAGCGGGCTCGATAATCGCAAGAATCATGCTTTCCGAAAAAGCGTGACCAGTTTTATTGTTCACCTTTAATAAATTAAAATTTAATGTCAATTCTTGGCGCCAGCCAATCTACCTGTATTGTCAGCTGAAACTTTGCGTTTATTGCTCAGGCGTTGACCTGTCGTTTATTATTCTTGGTACTACACAGCATTCCAGTATAAAATATCACACGTTCGTATAAATATAGCAAAATCTGACAAGATCTGACGAGAATGCGATGACAGAATACTTCCAACTTTTGAAGTTTTCTCCGTCAAATCTAGGAATTGCTTGCTCCACCATCTTTTGTATAGTGGCGCATACTACGCACTTTTAATGTAAGATAGAGACTAGGCTCATGACCCTTTGCATCATTTTTGAATAGCACTTATTCGAACTACATAAAAAGTGACGTGATAACAATTTAAAATATTTATGAACACAAATTAAGACACTTAACTTAAGTTACATAATAAGATACAAGTGAGAAACATTATGTCACTTCTACCTATACACACTTCCACACACCCGTATCAATCCATCTCATTCTATTTTATCCTGAATACCTCGTACAGTTACGGTTCACAATTCATATTTTACGTTACAGTTTGCTTACAGTTAACTTTCCGTTTCCTTAAGGAAAATAATGTTCAACAACAGTTCGTACTGATTTTTATTTAATGAACGACACTCTAATTCACGTAAAGTGAACCTAGTGGAAGCATGACTTTAGGACGAAGGTATTGAGCTATGGAGTTGCCAGCATATTCCCTGCATCCTAAGCCTATACATTGGCTTAGCTCCATGAAGCGAAGTGAAGCAATTGCTCCAGGGCGCATGAACTGAGGGGCTCCTCGACCACTGTAATTTTTTCTTATAATATTATTACAGCCAGTTACAACGACGAATGGCATTGCCGTATCAAAATCTCAAATAGTTAGATTCACAAATTTAGGCCTGACAGATCCAATATCTTAATAGAACATTATGTATATAGCATTCTATGTTGAAGGTTCCATAGCAATAGCATGATAACACAGCTGAGGCGATTGGGCCGACGATCCGATGCAACGATTAGGCAAATTCGTTTTGTTGGAAGCCACACTGACGTCACGTAGCAGATGACGACGTAGCCGTAACCGCGTTACAGCTGTAGCCACGAGAACAGTTCAGAACATTCGCTAGCTTGCGAAACATTCGACCGCATTAATTCTCAAAGAGGCATTGATGGCCATCTCATAACAAATATGCAGGGAACCGTGCTTTACTGGGTTCTTGTGCTTCGACGCATCATAGACGTTATTCTTATATCTAAGACTGAACGACTTAGCTTTTGGAGAACATCGTAAAATAGATAACGGATCTGTAAGAATGAGAACCTTCCTGAAAGCAATACATTTGTTAGCGCAGTTAGATGACATCCTTTCTGAGTTCATTAAGCGTCCTAAAGGGACAATGAATTATCTAAGTCCTGAGATTTAAAACGAGATTATATATAAATTTTTTTGCAGAAGAAGTATTAACACAAACTAGGCATGAGATGAAACACGCTGCGTTTGTCTCAATTTTACTTGACTCGACACAGGATATAGCGAAAGGCGATCAGATGAGCTGTATCTTTCGGTATGTTGACATTAAACGGGACGAAAATGACCAACCCATTGCAATTGGTATCCAGGAGTCGTTTGTTGGATTCACACCAATAAATAGTCAGTTCTCTTAGGAGTTGGAGAAAATCGCTCTGGGACTAGTTAGCAAGTTCACCAGCATGTACAGGTAGGCCAACGACGGAGCAGCTAACATGAACGGCGTATATTCTGGACTTTCAAACACGGATCAAGCAGAATAATCCGGGGGCTCGATATGTCACTGCTTCGCCCACCGCCTGAATCTGGTAATTACGATACTGTTGCTGGTATCACAGAGTTCTACAGCTTCTTTGACTGACAGCAAGGAGTCTGCGTGTATTTCAGTGCCATCAGTCGTTGGAATCAGCTTCAACAGGAACTTATGAAGACTACTATAAAGCGAGTTTGCACTTCACGGTGGTCCTCACGCTGTCAAGCACTTGACGCGTTACGTGTCCGCTATCCAGACGCCATGAGGTTGTTGACACATCTCTCTGTATTTAGTAAATCTCCGCAGGAGAGAAACAGTGCAGTGTCTTTTCTGAACTATTATGAAGACTTCTCGACTGTGATTCTTGTTGCGAAATCAACTATTCTTGGTAGTGTCGACGTTATTTCAAAACTTCCTCAAATCAAAGAGGAAGACATAGGAAAGGCCTCAAAACTTAAAGATTCCCTAGTCAATAAGCTGACTCTGTTGCGTGAACGTTGGAGATGAAGCGTTAAAGATAACGTTAAAGATGAAGCCAGTGCTTTGGTCTGAGGCGTATCGTCACAGTTGAAAAAAAAACGAGCAACTCGGGTGAAGGAAATGTATGTAGAATTAATATCTGATCAAGACTATCGTATTCGGAACCGCGGTTCAGTGTTGAAGTCTTCGTCCGAAATGTAGACATTGTTCTGGCGCAACTGAAGGCTGATTTTGAAGTAATCACTGAAGTAACTGCAATGTTTCAGTGTTTAACACCAAAGGTTCTGACAGATAGAAATATGTCAGACAACGAAATAATTAAGATCGCGGATAAACTTGTTGACGCTTACCCCCCCCCCCCCCTTGACATATCGTCAAATGTGGGAGCTCAGCTCATCCGTTTCAGGACGTGCTTTGCAGCTGAACTCCAAACTAAGACATCTATCAGATATGTTACAGAGATGCTTCTGTGCCACAGGAAAGCCGCTAGTTCGTTCACCGACATTATAACAACTAGTTTGTTATTTCTCACACTTCCCGTCACTGTTACTTCATCTGAGAGAAGTTTCTCAAAGCTGAAGCTTATCAAGCAGTATCTCAGATCGACGATGTCCCAACGTCGACTGTCGTCTCTTGCCATTCTTTCGATTGAACGATTAAGGGCGAAAAATCTCGATATAGCTTCAATAATCACTCGATTTGCTACGTCGAAAGCGAGAAGTGTCAATTTTCAAGTTTTAAGGAACGTAAAGCAAAATGTAATTTTGTACATTCACTTTGCTGATTAACTTTCACCTGATTCCTGACTGTTAATGGTGAAAATAACAATTACTAATGCATTAATGTAAGTAGACATAGATGATGTATGATTGGCTATCTTAACATAACCTTATGTACACTTATATGATTTTATTAGTATATAGAATTTACCACAAATACCAAAAAATACGTAAATTTTATGGAAAAGCGTAAAAGGATAGTTATGTAGCTGTAGATGTATATTTTCTGCTCCCCTTGTATGAGTCACTGAGGATGGACCATGCTTGGGAGGAGCCTGGGGGGGGGGACGATTGAGCAAGGTTGGCTCCAGGGCGCCTCAGAAGCAGCTACGCCTCTGATCCTATCAGAAATGTTTAGAAAAATCCCAGAAGAAATATTTTGCCTGCCTACACCCTCATATCACCCTGCAAGATCTGCAAACTGCTCTTATACAGGAATGATAACCGTTTCTTTTTCTGTCCCCTTGCATCACAATATTGAGAGAGTAAATCATCGGTGCCAAGTTTGTATCAGATTTCAATTCAAAATTATGTATCACATGGCACCTGTATGCATCATTCATATTGCTTATCCTCGCTATGCATCCTTCTGTTGTAATGACATTGGTGTAAATTAAACCCTTACATGTATATGTTTCGTCAAATTTGTAATACTATATAACACATTAGAGTACTTTCCGGCGGTATTTGAAGTGGTACATAATTTCATAAATTATACCTGATTTACTGTTCTTTGCTTAATATTTTGCTGATACTGTTTATATCCCTTCAAATAATTAATTGTAAAGGAGGAGATCTTGTACTGCACTATCATATATAGAAGCCCAGGCTAGTGTTACAGCTGCCCATCGTTCTATAAAAGATTAAATAAGTTGATTATTTTCGCAAATCTGATCAAGTGGTGAAAATAATAATTATTACAAAATTATCTACACGACTTAATACTGAATATCCCTGGCATGTATACATTTTCTATAGACGCCCAAATTTGGCCACTCCTATTTCTGCTTTGGTATTTTTCTTGGGACATTGAACGAGTGTTTATTTGTAATAAATATAAAAGAGGGGGATTGGGTAAATTTTTAAGCAAATGGTCATATTTTCAGTCAGTGTTCCGTGGGTGCTAAAGTAACAAAGAGAAAATTTTGAAATTAAAATAATTTTGTGGATGTATAATCCATATTGGCAGTAATTCTGTTATTTCTAGTTAATTTTTTCTATTTCATTTATAGCCTGAGATAATTATTTTCGAAGACTTCTATTTGGACAATACTTTGTTAAATCCAAAAAAAGAAACATTTTTTGTATATTTGCTAAAGGAGATGAGAAATAATAAAAGTAAAATATGTGTGCTTGCAGTCTGTATGTACCAATATTATTTTGAAAATATATTGTATTTAATGTATAATTCAATTTAACTTCATTGCGTGTTACGATTTGCATATGAATAATAATTCTAGGAAGCTGCGGTCTTTAGGCGCAGTCGATTCAAATAATCTAGCTGAATAAATAAATGCGCCCCAGATGGTACACTTTCCAGAAAACATTGTTTGGCTGTAAGGAAAAAATTTTGACCTTGGTATTGCACGGTATGAAAATATACTGTTCAGGGTTGCTTAAAATTTCGCAAATTGAAATTTAATGTAATTGTCTGCTGCTTCGGCATTTTGTGCCTTTAATATTATATATGTTACGGTAAAAGTGATAAATCCGGAGATTGTGCACAGTCGCCGGTTATTATTGATAATCACCAATCATCTTAGTGAGTTTGACAAACTTATTTCATATATTGCGAATTAATCACATTTACCGGTGATTATGCGTACACGCCAGTTCATAGTGATAAATTAGATGAACCGTACTTAATTAGTCATATTTACCGAACATTATGCATAATCGCCAGTCTGGGATGATAAATTTGATAAATAACGCGTTCTCGTCGAGTAGCCTTTTATTTTAATGACATTTACGTATTTAATGTACGCTCCGGTAGACAGCTTTACCACTATTACTTTGTTAATAAAGCTGCCATTGTGGGATTGTTTTGACATCTATTCTTATTAACACTTTACAACAAAGTTGAAAAGTGTTGTTGTTGTTGAGACCCAGACCGTCCGACCTACCAGAAAGGTGTAAGGTAACTGTATGGACGGCCGGGAAGTGCCACCCAATTTAGACCGGAACCCAGTGGGGGAGGCATCCACAGGGACCGTACCCTCCTTCCCCAACCACCAGCCTCTCGGAAGGACTTACGGACCCACATGTTTAACGTGATCGTACTCCGCATGAACACGGCGGCATTTGTGGTAGCGTGCAAATCTAGCGCGCAAACCACGGGGATACCGCACCCGAGATGGCCAACAGCACGCGGTGTTCCGAGGTGGTCACCCACCAAGTACTAACCGCACCCGATGCTGCTTGGCGTCGGTGATCTAACGAGAACCGGTGTTTTCAGCACGGTACGGCCGTTGGCCCTAGTTGAAAAGTGTTTATGACTTTGTTCATTCTGTCTGTCTGTCTGTCTATCTGTCCGTTAGCACGATAACTGCCGTAAAAATGACTTAATCAAAATGAAATTTTAGTATGTTGATCAGACGGTCTGTAGGGCCTATGGGAATATAAATGAATAATATCACTTAATTAGTTTTGGATTGTACCCGGGTTGACAAAATGAAATACATTGAACCCTATGGGATCTAATTTTTCAAACATTTTTTAAACGGATTTAAAATTCACAAATTGCTTCGGAAATTTTAGGTAATATTCAAATTGTTCCATAAAATATATAAAAAAAATTCAGCGAAATATATTCAGTAGTACTTTAAAAAAAATTAAAATAATAATAACACCTCTTATATGAAGCGATCACGTGACCATGATATGAAAAGATCACGTGACCCACTTCAAAATGATATATGGCATCCATCTTGTCTCGAAATCGTGATTTTTAAAGTTCTTTTTTATTCATATTGAGTGTTGTATCAGTCCTAAAACCACTTTATTTTTGCTTAAATTCTGTGCATCTACATACTAAAACAGCGCAATTACAATATAATTGAGTTTAAATGCTCATCCAAATTTGATTATTTCTACAACGAAGCCTATTTTTCACCTATGTAAAATGTAAACAGCAAAATATGTAGAATGAGTTGCATTAGAATAGCTGTATTTCTTTAACACGAAATCATTTAGTTCATGGAGTCTGCGTAGCTGATATGAATGATTTCACAAAGAGATTGATTGATTTTGAATTCATTGATTTTACAAAGAAAAGGACGATTTTTTTCGATGAAGTTTTACGCATAGAATTTAGTTACTTGTAGCTCCATGGTTTTCATTTTTAAATAAAATAAATAATTATAGTATTGTGATGAATGACATGAATGGGAAATTATTTATGAATGAAATGCTGCTTTTATAGAGAGCCAGGTATGTTATTTTTTTATGATGTCATTTGTATGAATTTCAGTTGTTTTCGATGAAGTTTTGAAATATAATAATTACCGTAGTATTATGGTAGTTTTATAAATATTACCGAGGAATGTATCGCATTTTTGAAATGTTTAAACCAGGCAATCTATATTTAAATGCCGTCATTTGGATGAAGTTCATTTTTTTCGATGAAGGTTTAAGTTTTCAAATATAATAAATTAATGTAGTATTGCGATAAGTTTTAAAATATTAGAGAGGAATGTATTGCATTTTAGACATGTTTAAATAAAATTGCATTGCACTTGGAAAGTGTTTCATAATCAATGCTTTAAGCATGATTGATCTTTCTTGTTTTTATGAGCGAGAGTACAAAGGCAAGAATTATTTCTTTATAATTATTTTTAACACTTTACAACATAGTTGAAAAGTGTTTATGACTTTGTTTATTTTGTCTGTCTGTCTGTCTGTCTGGCTATCTGTCCGTTAGCACGATAACTGCCGTAAAAATAACTTTATCAAGATTAAATTTTATTATGTTTTTCAGCCGGTCTGTGGGACCTATGGGAATGTAAATAAATAATATCACCCAATTAGTTTTTTATTGAACCCGGGTTGAAAAAATGAATTACATTGAACCCTATAGGACCTAAATTTTCAAACATTGTTTAAGCAAATTTAAAATTCACATATTGCTTCGAAATTTTTAGGAAATATCCACTTTATCCCATAAAATATATAAAAAAAATTCAGTGAAATATGTTAAGTAGTTTTTTAATTAAAAATTATTTAATATAGGGAAAAAAACAAATTCAATTAAATTCTGACTTTTGGAATATCCTTCAAAAAGAAAAAATATATATATTATATAATAAATATCTTTCCAAGAGTTTAATCAATTTGTATGTAAAAGAGACTTCACATTTAAAAATAAATTTGGTAGATAACAAATTTTCAATTTTTTTTTAAATTTTTTATATAACTGTTCTTGATGTACTTATTTGATGGCATTTTTAATGGACTTTCCTATGTCCTAGAGAGTTAAAATTTGGTACACAGCTTAAATTTGTTGAACATTTTATTCTACAAAAATTTGGTGGATCTTCAAATATAGATTATACATTTTTTCCGAAATGGCCTGCAAATAATTCCGTTCACTTCTATAAATCATTGTTGTAATATTGTTAAAAATTCTGATGTAGGCAGCACATGTCTTTCCCTACTGACTCATATACACGTTCTCTTTACTTCTTCAATAATAATTTGAGTTTATCTACTCAAAATGACAGCCATAAGTATTCTAAATGACATTGAATTCGCACGTTAAACTTACATTTGGCTCTCATTTGATAGCTGGACTTATTGTCAAATGTGGCGTAGCGAAAACGCGAAAAAACTAGAATATCTCAAGAAAGGCTAGTCTTAGAGTAATGGGGTTAGCCTTATTCTTTTTGTTGTCAAAAATCATGTATAAAATACGAATTTAATTGATATTATTGAGCACACGTAATCTTTTATTTTTATAATTAACGATTTTTGCTGGCCATTTCGCAAAAATAGCTCGTTCCTTTTTCCTGAATCGTACTAGAATAACCTACAAATGATTTATATACCAAATTTTGTTAACTTTGGTATATAAATCACTTGCAGATTATTGAAATATTATACACCAAATTTTGTTAAATTTGTTCCATTAGTTTTCAGCTAGAGTGGATAAAGGCAATTTCTGCCGGCCATTTTGCAAAGAAGTCAGATTCTTTTATTGCGAATCGCAGTATAATCAAATGAACATCGGAGTTTCCCACAAAAAACTTACCAAATTCTATTAAATTCGGTCCATTAGTTTTTCAGTTAGAGTGGATACAATATCCTCACAGACACACAGAAACACACAGAGATACACCCTTACGCACACAGACGTCTTCCTAAAAATATGTTTTTCGTGTTCTAGGAGTCCCAAAACGCGCAGATCCTTCGAAAATTCGAGTTCCGATCTTCGGCACGATTCCAATACTTTGAATACATACAAACAAACACACATATATATTATCTGTGCATCTGTGTATTATCTGTTATCTAAATTCCGTGCCTATGCAATTACAATAGTTGAGATTTTAAATGCTCCCTAAACTTTTATTATTTCTTCAACGAAGCCTAATTTTTAATTATGCAGAATGCAAATATCTCAATCGATTAACAGGTGAGTTACATAAGAATTGCTGAATATTTTTCACACAAAATTATTTAGCTCTGTAGTCTGGAATACAAATTATATGAATGAAATATTCATTGATTTTGCATAGAGAAGCAGATGATTTATATTTCGATACAGTTTTAAATATTTAAGTATAATAAATTTCTGCATTACTGTGATAATGTAAAAGATATCACCACTGAATGTATCACATTTTAAAAATTATTAAACGAAATTGCATTTCAGTTGGAAAGTGTTTCATAATCACTGCTTATGCATGATTGATCTTTCTCGTTTGATAATTATAATTATCTTTATATCTAAGAGTAGGAGATCTTACAGCTCGTTATAATAGCATCCAGTTATACTTATCACTTGTATTATCCATTCGTATTATTCATTGACAATATTTATCAAACTTACCAAATGAAATTGGGAATCTCATCCGCCGTAAATATAAGAAATTATGGCATATTTATCAAACTTACCAACCTCATTTGGGAATTATGTAAAACCATCTGTAAAAGTGAAAATCTTAATGCAATTTATAAAACTCACCAAGGTGATTGATGATTATGTATAATCACAGGCGATAATGCATAATCACCGATTAATCACATTTACAGTAACATATACACTGCATACATGAAACGTGTGTACTTTTGTAGGGCTACCCATTTGCATCACAATATATCGGCAATATCGCGACTGTGATTTTGTAGTCATTGAATCCATCATGCTTTTAAATAAAACAGTTTAAACAAATTTAATCACTAGAAATTTCAAAAATTTCAACATGAAGTTTTAACATAAATTAACAACATTTTAGCGAGACTTTTAACAGGGGAATGTTACACTAAAAAGATATATATATATCATATTTTTTAATATTTACAAACTAAGATGCTCGCAGCCAGCGGTTTATTTATTAACGTTTGTTGTCAAGTTTTAGGGAGAATTTTTAAGGAGTTAATTATCATCAACCACAATATTAGCAATAGAAACATCCTCGCAGTCACAAGACACCCGCAAACGATTATTCACTCAGTTAATTCACAACAAGGAAGATCAATCATGCTTAAAGCATTGATTATGAAACACTTTCCAACTTCAATGCAATATCATTTAAACATGTCTAAAATGCAATACATTCCTCGGTAATATTTTAAAACTTATCACAATACCACATTAATTTATTATATTTGAAAACTTAAACCTTCATCGAAAAAAAATGAACTACATTCAAATGACGGCATTGAAATATAAATTGCCTGATTTAAACTCCTCTAAAATGTGATACATTCCTCGGTAATAATTTTAGAATTATCATAATACTACGATAATTTATTATATTTGAAAACTTCATCGAAATCAACTGAAATTCATTCAAATGACGTCATAAGAAAAATAACACGCCTGGCTCTATAAAAGTAGCTTTTCATTCATAACCATTTTTCCATTCATTTCATTCATCACAATATTATAATAATTTATTTTATTTAAAAACTTGAGACCATGGGTGTATAAGTAATTAAACTCTATGCTTAAAACTTCATCGAAAAAATCGTCCTTCTCGCTGCAAAATCAATGAATATTTCATTCATATCAGCTATATTGCAGACTCCATGAGCTAAATAATTTCGCATTAAAGAAATGCAGCAATTCTTATACAATTTATTCTACATATTTTGCTGTTTACATTTTCCAAAAGTGAAAACTGGGCTTCGTTGCAGAAGTAATTAAATTTAGATGATCATTTAAACTCAAATATATTGTAATTGCGTTGTTTCAGTGCGTAGATGTACAGAATTTAAGCAAATATAAAGCGGTTTTTTTTACGGATACAACACTGAATATGGATTAAAAAGAACTTTAAAAATCACGATGTTGACACAATACAGATGTCGTATTTTATTTTGAAGTGGGTCACGTGATCTCTTCATATAATGGCGACCTGATCGCTTCATATAACAGGTGTAATTATTATTTTAATTTTAATTTAAAAAACTACTGAATATATTTTGCTGACTTTTTTTTATATATTTTATGGGATAATTTGAACATTTCCTAAAACTTTCGAAGCAATTTGTGAATTTAAATCTGCTTAAAAAATGTTTGAAAAATTAGGTCCCATGGGGTTCAATGTGTTTTATTTTTTTAACCCGGGTTCAATACAAAACTAATAGGGTGATATTATTCCTTTATATTCCCATAAGTTCCACAGACCGTCTGAACAACATACTAAAATTTTATTTTAATAAAGTCATTTTTACGGCAGTTTTCGTGCGAACGGACAAATAGATACAATGAACAAAGTCATAAACACTTTTCGGCACTCTTCACACTTTTTTAGCAACACACACACGGCATTGAAATATAAATTGCCTGATTTACACATCTTTAAAATGCAATACATTCCTCGGTAATACTTTTAAAATTATCATAATACTACGATAATTTATTATATTTGAAAACATCATCGAAAACAACTGAAATTCATTCAAATGACATCATAGAAAAAGTAACACGCCTGGCTCTCTCTATAAAATCAGCATAATTTATTCATAACAATTTCCCATTCATTTCATTCATCACAATCATATAATAGATTATTTTATTTAAAAATGAAGACCATGGAGCTACAAGTAATTAAACTCTATACTTAAAACTTCATCGAATTTAAAACGTCCTTCTCTCTGTAAAATCAATGAATATTTCATTCATATCAGCTATGCAAACTCCATGAGCTAAATAATTTTGCATTAAAGAAATATAGCAATTCTTATACAACTTATTCTACATACTTTGCTGTTTACATATTACATAAGTGAAAAATAGGCTTCGTTGTAGAAATAATCAAATTTAGATGATGATTTGAACTCAAATATATTGTAATTGCGTTGTTTCAGTATGTAGATGCACAGAATTTAAGCAAAAATAAAGAGGTTTTAGAACGGATACAACGCTCAATATAAATTAAAAAAAACTTCAAATATCATGATTTTGGAACAAGATGGATGCCATATTTCATTTTGAAGTGGGTCACGTGATATAAGTCTGCAGAGAAAGACATGTGCTGCCCACATCAGAATTTCAAACAATATTACAACAATGATTTATAGAAGTACGCCACCTTTGACAATAAGTCCATCTATCAAATGAGAACCAAATTTAAGTTTAACATGCAAATTCAATGTCATTTAAAATTCTTATGGCTGTTATTTTGTGCAGATAAACTCAAATTTTTATTGAAGAAATAAAGAGAACGTGAATATGAGTCTGCAGGGAAAGACATATGATGCCCACATCAAAATTTTTAACAATAATACAACAATGATTTATAGAAGTTAACGGGGATTATTTGCAGGCAATTTCGAAAAAAATGTATGATCTATATTTAAAGATCCACCAAATTTTTGTAGAATAAAATATTTAACAAATGTAGCTGTGTACCAAATTTTAACTCTCTAGGACTTAGGAAAGTGCATTAAAAATGCCATAAAATATATCACGAAGCGCTATATAAAATTAAAAAAATATATTTGAAAAATTGTTATCTACCAAAATTATTTTAAAATGTGAAGCTTCTCTTATATATAAAACATTTAAATTCTTGGAAAGATATTTATTATATAATGTATCTTTTTTTTCTTTCTGAAGGATATCCCAAAAGTCAGAATTTAATTGAATTTGTTTTTTTCCCTATATTAAATAATTTGTAATTAAAAAACTACTTTATATATTTTACTAAATTTTTTTATATATTTTATGGGATAATGTGAATATTTTCTAAATATTTCGAAGCAATTTGTGAATTTTAAATTTGCTTAAAAAATGTTTGAAAAATTAGGTCCCATAGGGTTCAATGTATTTCATTTTTTCAACCCGGGTTCAATAAAAAACTAATTGGGTGATATTATTTATTTGTATTCCCATAGGTCGCACAGACCATCTGAAAAGCATACTAAAATTTCATTTTGATAAAGTCATTTTTACGGCAGTTTTCGTGCTAACGGTCAGACAGACAGACAGACAGGCAGAATGAACAAAGTCATAAACACTTTTCAATTATGTTGTAAAGTGTTAAAAACGGGAATCGTGTTCACAATAGCGCAGTTTTTAGCATTGGTAAAGTAGGCGAATGGTGACCCAAAACTATTAAGGAGCCTATTTCTCTTACATACCCATTTCATATAATTTTAGAAATAGCTTTTGTTCTTTCCTAGCAGCATATTGTGAACTAACTATACACCAAAATGTTTAACGCATTCTTATATTTCTAACAATATATTATAATATGCTGTGTGCATGGAAAATATTACAATGGAGTCGAGTATTCGAGCTATAACACAATTACACCCTGTGTGGATGTTAAAATACGATTCAACAATTATTAAAATACAGCTGTTTTTGTGTATGTGTGAATGGTCTATCTATCCCTGCAATTAAAATGCAACTTAAATATATAAATACTATAACTCAAAAACTATCAGATTTGCATGACATTTACAATTATTGATTTAACCCTATTAAACTTTCGTTAAAATTATAAAAATAGAACTTATCTTTCTCATTATGGCTCGAAAAAATTCCAAAAATTTAAACTAAAATACAAGTTTGGCACATCTACAATTAAGACACTGCTATTGCAGATAGCAGTGTCCATGGACCAGTTTGCTAGTGGATGCCTTGCCCACGAAAAGTTTGATTGGTCCATGTGCAGAGAGTACTGCTTTAGCTATATCTAGGATCTTGTCACAGTAGAGTTTTTGCCATCTTTGTGCATTTTCATTTCTCTGAGATGTTGAGTTCTCAGTATAGTATTTGTTTTGGTGATTGTTCTATTTGCATTTATTTTACAGACCTGGTGTTCTCTTTTGATTGGCTTTTCTCTAATTATGTATCTCGCTACTGCATTTGCATCATCTAGGGTTACGAGATTTAAAGTGTAGTTGTTTAAATCCCTGGCGTCTTTAGCCAACCATCATCAAGGATCAGTTTCACACTTATTATACGCTCATCACCGTTGGAAAAACGGAAAAACCGTTAACTGGAAAATCAGTAAGAAAATTAGCCATTTGACGCAATTTTGTAAACTTCTACGGGAACTATCAATTTCCCCCCTTCCATGTAGTCAACATAAATGCACGTTGAATTAATCAAAAATTGTCATAGTTAGATTCTGTTCCAGTGTCGATATTATTAGTATACAGAGTTTCATACCTTTAGTTCAGCGGAGGGCTTTTAGGCGGTCTAATAATGCAACGTCCTGGGAGTTTATAACTACCTTCGACACGATGCCTAAAGAAGAAGCAATTGCCAAATGAAAACAAGTATTGTTAAAAGAACAAAAACTGAATTTATTACAATGCAACCAGGTCAATACAAGCATTTAAATTTACAGCAGATAAGTAAGAGCCTGAATCACTCACTAATCAGAAAGTCCCATGCACTGCATCGATCCAAATGCACTGTAGCTTCTGAGACATAAAGTCGGGAAAACATTCATACCCTCCAACAGGGCAAGCGAGTATGAAAGATGGCGATGAGTAGTGCAATGCTTTCGATCATCATACTCTCACACTTGAACTACCTACAATCAGGCCAGATGACGACTAATGAGAGCCGTATTGCACACTACTTATGATCAGCACATTAACACGCTTTAACTACAACACACGAACTGGCAATGCGCCCAATAAGGGTCATGGAGCATACTGCCATGGAGATAGAGAGAAGGAGATAAAACTCCTATGGATGAAACGATTGAAAATACCATAACGCTTTGAGAATTATATCTAGATGTCTCTAGTGTTTGTAAAGCACCATTTGTTTCCATTTAATACAACATCAAAATAGAGAGACATAGTATATTGAGTATATGTACTTTTGATAATTACTTTCCTTATATACATAATGTATAAGGAAAGTATTGTGGAGGGTCGAAAATTCGAATTCGAGTTTTCAACGGGTGAGCACGTTTCAAGCATCCGTGATCACGAATCAAACGATTTTGAGGTGATGTCTGTGTGTGTGTGTGAAAGTATGTGTGTGTGTATGTGTTAGTGAGACTGTGGAGACGATAAATGACGAACGAATGGACCGATTTGAACGAAATTTGGTACAAAAATCACAATCCGTAAACACTGGAAGCCTATTGTTTTTATATGCAACCAAATGTTCAGAACCACCCTAAATGTTTGAGTGAAATTTTGAAAAAATCGTCAAAAAATCAAAATCGCTGATAAAGTTACGCAAATAGACATTTCCTATGTAATTTCTCATTAGAAAACGATTGACATAAATTTTAGAACGCTAACATGAACCATTCTCGAGATATTGCACATTTAAAAAAACAATATCAAAAAGTTATATAAAATAAAAAAAAACTATTGAGTAACAAGTTCACTTTTCATATGTAATACCATGCGATAAATGTGGTGACATCATTCTCGTGGATCTAGCTCGTTCCATTCATAACAAAATATACTTTGAGTAATACTTTTGTATTTGAACGCCAATAGTCTTTTATCTGCTATAAGAATAACTTATTTCTGTCCATAACGCTTGGCGAGATTTTGACGAGGAATTTGGCGAAATGTCGCCAACTTGGCGGCATTTTTAATTATTGCCAAATTAACAAAATATCGCCAAATGGATAAAAACGACGCTATATCAATGAAAATGACGACTAATTGAAGAAAATTCAATATCTTGGAAAGAATATAAGTATCTACTATAAGAATAACATTTTTTTAACTGTAAAAGTAGTCAATTCATTGTAAAAGTAGTAAATCCATATGAAGAAAGACATGCGTTGCCCACATCAGATTATTTTTAAATTAAGATTCCCTGATTATCAGTATAATTATTCCTTATTTTTTCACAGTTGTAGGGAAGAATTCAGAATATAGGGTGGTAAATATAAATTGAAAGGTGACATTATTTTGGGTATTCCTTATTGTTCCAGTTCTAATTTGTATTGCGCTACTAAATTACCTATATAAAATTGACAGTTTAAATAAATATTTTAAGCCTTAGCAATACATACAATTCAGAGGCGCTTGTCATATCACATCTTCACTTGAATTATTGTCAGAAATGATATTGGCATCTTCTCAGTATGGATATTTAACTCTTACCTCCCAGTTACTTTTACCTCCCTGCTTGATACTTACGTTTAGCACATTAACCCGCTTCAACTACAGCATACGAACGGGCCAGATAGAGAAATATTGTCCAATGAATACGCCCGTCTGCCAAATCCTTATCGACCTTGAGTAATGTGACTCCAGTCTTGATCCCTGGTCACGACCAGAATGAATCCACTTCATTAGCATAAAAGACAACTCTCAACTTATCCGGCTGGCATCGGGGCATGGTCTCAACCATGGTGAAGGAATAGATAGAGAGACTATGACGTCACACCCTAGAGCGTTTCCAGTTCTACAGAGAATGCCCGCAAAATCTCTGTACGGCAAACCACGTGACTATTTTCTTTCCAAGTCACGTCGTCTGCTAGTTATTGTATATTTGAATAGGAAAAAACATAACTGCATTTTAACGAGCCACTTTCGCCTCGCTTTCATTGTTACAAAGTAGAATCCTTTTAAGTATGTTAAAACGAACCCTTACTCGTTTTATATATCACAACTAATGTATTTAAAATGTAGAAACAAACGTTAATATAACACATTTAAAGTTTCATAGTACTTCAATTTTCGTAATTTGATCTGCTATTACAGCTACGTTTCGATTGCTGCAAAGTGCAATTTTCGAGTTATTTCTTTAATTTAACCCTTTGCGTTTATATACCACTATTAGTATATTTGCTGTAAAAGAAGAAGCAATCATTTAATATTTTCAAATCTGCAAACATGTACATATATTTAATTCATTATAACACACAAAGTGCCATTTCTGTAATAATTCCCTAAGAACCCAATTTTGTTAAATACTAATTCTTGATTGTTATAGTCTTGTAATTTAATTAGTTACCAATTTTTAAAGTCTAGAAATCGATCATTTACAATTAATAAAATTTTGTGTCAATTATCACCTTTTTTTAGAACTACTAGTTACAGTAATCAATAAGTAAAGAGACTTTTTGCAAAGGATTAGACAAAAACTTTAAAGTAGTTAAGTACAAATTCATAAAAAAATAATTACAATAAATAAAACTGCTGCTTCTGATAATATAAACTACTAATACTTTCTTGATGGAAGTAGACAAATTAGCAAATAATAATTGTTTACTAACTTGTGCTTAAACATTGTTCTAAGTACAAAATTTACTTACTTCTTTCTTAAGTTTTTCACTTATAGGTGTAGTAACTTATGTATGCCATTTTTGTTTACGATAGAAAAAAAAATTAAAAGTAATGTATTTACCTTCAAAAATATACCATATATGTACATAAAAATAGCAATTGATAAATATATAGTTATTCATGCAGTGCTGATTATACATTTGCATAAAAATTGCAAATGTATAATCAATACATATTTATCTAAAAATACTGACATTTGATGAGGGTCCCTGTATCCTGGTTTCAATTCCCAGTAATTTTTAAAAGTTTGAATAGAGTTGAAATTCATTGCATTAAGTTTTCCAGAAATCTGCATTGATGTGCAATAAATAGCAATTGCAAGTATGAATTTGGAACACACGCATTGCAGATAACGGCATCCATAGACTAGTTTTGCACGTATGCACTCATCAGCATGGAATAGCCAATATTTGCAATGGTAGCAAGAAAACTTGCTATATGCCATAATTTTGCAAACCTCTATGGGAAGTGACAAGTTCCGTTCTACCACGTAACCAATATCTTTAGCTCAGGCTGCAATGGCCAAGTTCATAGTCATAACTCACCTATAGGAGGCAGTTCTTAAAATTAGGAAAACACTCCTATTGCAGATAACATTATGAGTATTGACAACAGATCATATACAATTTCATTGTATTCATGTGTTCAACCATGTAGCTTTTTTTCCTCAATATGCACCTGTAGGAATATATATGACAAATTTTGACGCTGAAATCTATGCTATTCATTTGGCAATTAACAACTTGATATTCAGAGTTAATATGAACTGTTATTCTAAGGTTGTAATATGTGTGGACTCTAGTGCAGCTATCCAGGCCGTTTCGGCAAACCATCACTCTGAAATTCCGATAATAACTCAAATAAAGAAAGATATAAAATACTTGAGAAGTAGAGATAAACAGATTGTTTTTTAATGGATACCTTCCCATGTGGGAAAAAACGGAAACGAAGCAGCTGATCTGATTGTCAAGAAGGGAAATGGTGTGAACATTAATCAAATACTTGTCCACCGCAATCCTTTAAAAAGTTTGTACATAAAGACATGATAAACACTTATAAAGATAACCTTATGACTAAATTCAGAGGTAAAAAGTGGCTTGATATCCAAGATAATTAGAAAATTTTCAACGTTAGACCACGTAAAGAAGCGGTTGCTAATTTTAGATTGAAAACAGGACATGATTGTTTAGCAGAGCACCTAAATAGAATAGGTGTTCTCCCCACGAACATTTGCCCAATATGTAATGTTGGCAGAATGAACTCAGAACATCTTCTTGGGTGTCCAGGACTGGATAGGGATGCCCAGCGCCAGGGAGATGTCATTAAACTTTATTGGGATGCTAGGAATCTCTTATGGAATGATAAAGAATGTCTGCCACCTCTTCGCCGTGTGCTGCCTTGGACTCTTTTATTTTGCATTGACGATGTTCTCTGTGTTCCCCTGTTTGCTGCTTTGTTTGTTCTTGATATTTTTCTTTTGTATGTGATGATATCTCTATTTGTATGGATTAGATTCCAATAAAGCCATATGTTACAACACAACCATATAGATTTCTATTAATAGTCACAATGATCTACACATCTGTATTATCGGAAGAAAGCTGTGATTACTTTTAATATATCAATTTCCCTGAATTTACAGTAGTTGTTTTTTAGGAATTTCCTGAACTTTCCAGAATGTTGATATTTCCCAATTTCCAGGTTTAAATAAAATTAATTTTTAATTTTTGTTTATAATTTTAATTCTATGAATATATCATCATTTAAACATTTTCCAAGATGATTCAATCTCACTTTTAAGTATTCGTTATGGCACAGAATCTTAGCATCGTTTTTAAATGTGCAACGAACTCGGCTACAAATTATCTATCCGAAAATATGTAAAAAATATAATTCCACAAAAAATTTTCAGACATTTATAATACGTTCTTTACTGTAAGCAAAGAGCGAAATGGATAATAGTCACGTGATTTAATATCTCCTAATCTTGCGCTCACTTTGTAATATCATACTGCCTCTACTTAATTCCTCTTCGATGGTCTCAACACCCAGCGAGGTTGCACGCATACGCATAAAATCCCCCTAGAGGGCTGATAAGTTGAGCATGATATAACCATTCAACGAGGTTGAAGCAATACTTCAACACATGACAGACACAAAGCTCTTCACGGCTGTAAAGGATTGTGTTCCATGGTTAGGGAATTGTTACAGTAATATTTTCCTTACCCAGGAGAAAAAAAATCGAAAATTTAACTGTTTTATTTTTTGTTCCCTATACAATTCTGCAACTACAAATATTTAGCCTTCTACACCAAAATTTAACGTAAATATTACAAAAATTAGAAAATGCTATTTAAGCTTTTATACGAAATATTGGAAAGTAGAATTCGTTTTAAAAAGCAATATTAAGTCGCTTTTCGATTAAAGAAATATTTTCTTTTTTTTTACTTGCTTTGAAAGCACCAAAGAAAGACGAAAATAATTTTAACTAGTTTAAGTTATTCTTAAAGAGGTTCTTCGAAAAACGTAAAGCTTAAAAGAAATTGTAAAATAACCAATTAGGAGTTAATTGAATAACTCACAAAAGAAAATAATGGAAAAATGGTGTTGCGGCATAATTTTTAAAATGTTATTTTTACTCGTAAGCGTAAGGTAAATTAACTTATTTGAATGGTGTTTTTAATTTATACCCAAGAAGAACGTAGAGGATAGTATCATTTCAATGAAAATTATGCATAAAAATGTATAATTGTACATTGTACAATCGTACATTACTGCAGAAAAATGTGCAATTTTATACAGGGTATTACACACATCCCCCCCCCCTAAAAAAATAAGAAACAATTACACATTTCTTCCAACGGGCCAACGGCCGTACCGTGCTGAAAAACACCGGTTCTCGTTAGATCACCGAAGTGAAGCAGCATCGGGCGCGGTTAGTACTTGGTGGGTGACCACCTCGGAACGCCGCGTGCTGTTGGCCATCTCGGGTGCGGTATCCCCGTGGTTTGCGCTCTAGATTTTCACGCTGCCACAAATGCCGCCGTGTTCATGCGGAGTACGATCACGTTAAACATGTGGGTCCGTAAGTCCTTCCGAGAGGTTGGTGGTAGGGGAAGGAGGGTACGGTCCCTGTGGATGCCTCCCCCACTGGGTTCCGGTCTAAATTGGGTGGCACTTACCGGCCGTCCATACAGTTACCTTACACCTTTCTGGTAGGTCGGACGGTCTGGGTCTCAACAACATTTCTTCCAACACTTCATAGAAACATAACGTTTGATTTACAGATTACTTCCATCCTTCAAAAATCCGCGGTAGCAATTTTTTTAATATCACGATGACTCATTGTGACATCAACCTTCCAGATGACCTGACATCTATTTCTTGCCGGTATCAATGGATATTTCACTGTGTCGTTAAACATCATTGAGGATGGTTAGTTATATCGTTGTGGAGAGTGTGTTTATTGTGAAAAGTTATTAGATAACAGTGCGAGTATCTGGGGAAGTTTGAGTGTAGAAAAGCTCTTTGGGGAAACTACCTTATGAAACATCATATATAATATGAAAATCCACAATCATTACTCGAAATAGAAAGGATACTGTTTATTTCAATGTAACTATGTTTTTTTTCTTTTCTGACAGAGTTAGCTATTTTATTTTTTTAAACCGTCTGTGTGTTTTATTTGAAAATATTTTTTTTGCAATACATAACGCTTACTTAGGTTTTGAAATCGGCTATTTTTATATACCTTTTTCCATACCTTTCTTTCCAGATGTAAGTAGCAAAAGGTTGTTTTCTTTATTTGTCACTATTTTGTTTTTCATCTCTGGAAGAATCTTATATAGATTATTCAGATTATTATTAACCGATTATTTTCTGTTTTTTGCGACTGATCCATTTTTCTTTAAGGACGACACTGCTTACTTTGTACACTGCTTATTTTCCATTTATTACAACTATTCTGTTGTCCCTTTCGAATGATTTTAATTTCCGAGGTGTTTTTTTTTTCTCATTTTTAGCAACTGTTATGTTCTCCCTTCCAGATGACGTTGCTAATTTAGTTTCCGAAACCAGTTATTCTCCACATTTTGCAAATGTGTTGTTTTTATTTCTGTATGACGTTGCTCGTTTAGTTTCCGATATCAGGTATTTTCCATTATTTTTGCTACTTTTCTGATTTCTCTTCTGGATGACGTTGTGCTTTTAGTTTCCAAAATCGGTTATTTTCCATATTTCGCAACTGCTCTGTTTTCCTTTCTGCAGTTTCTGAAGCTAGTTATTGTCCATGTTTTGCAATTGTTTTGCTTTCCCTTCTAGATGACGTTAATTTCTGAAATCCGTTATTTACTATTTTCTGCAATTGTTCTTTTTTCCCTTCTGGGTGAAGTTGCTTATTTAGTTTCCGAAGCCGGTTATTTCCCATTTTTGCAAATGATCTGTTTTCCATTTTGTAGGACGTTGTTCATTAAATTTCCGAAGCTAGGTATTTTCCATGTTTTCCAACTGTTCTGCTTTCCCTTCTAGGTGACGTTACTCATTTAATTTCTGAAATCATTATTTACAATGTTCTGCAATTTTTCTTTTTTCTCTTCTGGGTGACGTTCCTAATTTAGTTTCCGAAGCCGATTATTTTTACATTTTTTACTCTTCTGATTGTGTTCTTATTTATTTTCCATTTTTTGCAACTGCTATGTTTTCTCTTGTGATTGGCGTTGATCATATTCCAAAACTCTTATTTTCTATCTATTCCAAATGATTTGTTTTCCTTCTTGTATTGTTTTGGATTGCAAAACGATTGTTACTCACTCAAGTGAACACGCATTTGCTGCTAGCAGGGTTCCTGCTATGTTTCAGCGGCTACTTTGTCTCCTTTATCCTGAAAAACGTAAGATTTTACCTCCAAAACTGATTAATGACTTTCTGTTTTAGGCGGACGTAGTAACGACATCTTAGTTCATTTTTGCAGAGTTTGCGAACTCTTTATACTCACTATATGTGACTCAAATATCAAAACAATACCATAGGGGTGAGTTTCGAAATTTTCTGATATTAAATGCTATTATTGTTTGGCTGTTGTTAAATCAGAACTCATAATGTAACTCTTTTTTTCCATTTTACTTTGGAATTATACACACATTTTCTTACATAAATATTTTTAATGCGTTTTCTTTCATTAGAAAAGCATTTTAAACATTTTAAAGAAGTGCTATCAGCACAAAATTTATTAAATTTTATTTATTAATATAAATTTATTTTATATCACGGAAACAATCACGTTCTTTGTTATTGCTTCTTTAAGCCTACATAAGGTAAATTCAAGCGCCATAGATTATTATATTGCCAGATACATATAATATAACAATCCATATAAAATCACATTGATAAGAAAACTGTTAAATTATTTAGAAAACTATTGAAAATGCGTTTCATTACCCAGTAAATGCAAACAATTATAAAACGAAATTTAAAAAATATATATAGATTGCAGTATTTGCCGCCTCCTATATTGTTTTTTGAAAGTAAAATCCTGTATTTTTTATAATGAATAATTATGTAAAAATCAAACAAAAACGGATAAAATCATTCACCTTGTTCAAGAAAAAATTTTACTTTACATTAAGATTTCTCAAAACACCCATTTCAATGTCACGGTCCCTTTCTGATGTTTCCTTCACACATGTTTGTTGAAGCAGCTTTCTTTCATATAAGTGTATTTTTTCATTTTTTAAAGCATTAGCATTGTAAGCTAATCCGCAGCTTTTCTTCTAATTAGACACTAAATAATTATGAGTGTAGTTAAAGCATTTCATTTGTTCTTAACATCTTATATTCTACATAATTAAACTATGAAAATATTTTTTTAATTTATTTAAAAAGATAAAAGTGTTAAAACACAGTTTCATTGTACAAATAGATGAAATGTTTAAACAGGCCAATATCCTAAAAGACGATTAAGAGCATTGTTCCTTTTTTATTTTTGTCTTTGTGGGCAGAAAAAAATACATGTAGTCTGCTAAGTAGCTTTTGTTGGTAAGAAGCTTAGGCATTACGACACTTTCATTTAGAAACTAAAAGATATCCGGATCGAAACATTTATTATAGTTTGACGTAGTGCAAAAATAAATCTAAGATTTATTGGACGATCAAGTAAGATTTATTCTCCTAAAAACTGTTAATGTTTGAACGCAAATGTAAAACAAAAATACTGTCTATTTTTCTAAAGTTATCTCTTTACAGCAAGAAGCTTAAAATGGTTAGAAATGTTTGTATTTAATAGCAAAATTCACGAGATAAGTGTAACAATCGATTTCGGGGGAAGACACAAAAGTATTCTTCATGACTACAAGACAGTGCTGCCTATGCTCACTAGCCAAGATCTTCAACGGTTAAGTAAGTTCCCATAAAAGAAAACTCGAGGTACAAGGTTTTTCGCTACGACTGTAGATATAGGTAATTTCATGTTGAAAGGTACATAATAAGAACAAATTCGATTCGTACATTGTGTTATCTATAATATAAGACAAACCCGGATATGATTTGATAAAGTATCACCCACTTTTCAACTTCAGAAAGTGCTAGAAATCTTCCAGAAATGCTAAGAAAGATATTTTGTGAAAAGTGGCACATTCCATATATAAACTGCTTAATTGGGAATGCAGTTCAACTCAAACAGATAGAGAAGAGGAACATACAAACGTGAAGGAGTTGTAATTTCTGTAGCATAATATGACATTCTTCTGTTATTTTTATTGTACAATTATTAGTATTAATGATGTATCTCTAAATTCGGGATGATATATTCCTTCAATTTTTTTTGCTTTAATAATCTGCCATCTATATCATTGGTATCTATTTTGATCTCCCAGAATTTTTAACTCTTATCTAGGGGATATGTCATAGCAATTGTGAATATTTTATAAACTTCTTTAAAATAGCCTATATTCTAACGGAAAATATATTAACGATCTTGCCTCTTTTTTTATTTAATTACATTTGTTTTGATTATTTTACTTCCACTTTAAAATCATTAAAATTTTATAATGTAGGTAGTTTAATGTCTTCAAAAAGGAAAACACGTGGCATTAAAACCGACATAAATGAAAAAGTTCTGGTTTAGTTGATTGCAAATTTCAGAAGAATGATAGATAATAGAGTAATATATTCATGAGTATAAAAATAAATTAACATATAATATATATACTATAATAAATATATAATATATATACTATATAATATATTAATTATATATATATATATTAAAAACAATATATATATATATATATATATATATATTAAATACAATGGCATAATTAAGTACCCATACTTAATTAATATTCCTAAATTGCATAAGTGCCCTACTAGTTTCAGACCAGTTACAGTTGGCTGTAATACTTATCTTACAAAAGCTAACTCTATTCTACTTAAACTTTTAAAACCTCTGTTGCATCAAATCAATTATAAAGGTAGTTACATCATCAAGAACAGTCAAGAAGTTATAAAGTCTTTAAAATATCACAAAAATCCTTTATACTTTAAAACCTATGACTTTCAGGAATTCTTCAACAATATTGATCTTGAAGACTTATCTAATATCCTAAACCTTTTATATGAAGAATGCGACTTGAAGAAAACAATAGAATTCATTAAATATAAGACTTTAGTTAATATTGTCATTAAAGAAAACTACCTTTTTAATGGAATTTCTATATATCAGCAAATTAAAGGCATCCCCATGGGAGGAGGGTGTTCTTTTATACTTGCTGATCTGTACCTCAATTTTTATGAAAACCAATCACATCTTAATAATGAAATCATATACCTACGTTATGTGGATGATCTGATAGTCGGATATGAAAATGAAGATTATAGTATGAATTTCGATTTCTACCCTCCAAACTTAATTTTGAAAGAAAATCCTGCTGCACTTAAAAATGTAGTGGAATTTTTAGATTTAAGTATAGATATCAGTAAAATACTTGTGAGTTTTACTATATATGACAAAAGAAAAAGTTTTAATATACCTATAAACAGTCTGATGAATTGGAATTCCAATCTTCACTTGAATATATTTAGGAATGTATTCTTGGGGGGATTGGCTAGAATTCAGCGAATTATCTACAATGAAGACATCCGTATTGATTTTGATCGGACATTTCTACAGCAAGCATATCTACAGCAGTACCCCATTCCTTTTATGCTACATTTTATTGATAATTTATACAGTAAAAATCAGGATTATTGTTCAAAATTAAAATCTATTCTATATCATTTAGCGAATGAAGGTTCGCATAATATGAATAACAGGACCGCAGAACGATAGCACAAAGTTATATACAGGTCATTGTGGTCTAAATGACTAGTTGCTCATCCAGTGAAGGTCTTCATGTTAACATTGGACTTTTCTTTTTTAACGGTCTTGTGATAATTGTTATTGTCACTCCGGGGGTTGGCTTCAGCCAGGGCTGGCGTCCAGGAGTGCAATGCCGCGGCATTTATGACAAGCTTGTTGACAACTGGGGTGTAAGGTCACAACCTCTTACCGCCATTAAGTAAGCTTCTCGCTAAGCCTTCCTTCTTTTTCCATTCTAAAATTCTTTTTATACTTTTTTATATTTATATATATATATATATATATATATATATATATATATATATATATATATATATATATATATATATATATATATATATATATATATATATATATATATATATATATATATCTATATCTATATATATATATACATATATATATATAATATATATATATATATATATATATATATATATATATATATATATATATATATATATATATATATATATATATATATATATATATATATATATATATATATATATATTATATATAGAGTAATATATTCATGAGTATAAAAATAAATTAACGATGATAAATTTAGCTATATTTATATTCTTTAAGTGCTTACTACACACGAAATGTCCGAAAAGGTTTTGTATGCTATACAAACAAGCCTCAATAACGACATCCCTGACTCTGATACAAGACTCCTTTTTAGCCCTTCAATCAATAGATATTGCGCAGCCGGCGATCCCGCGCAGTGCTGTCATTCCAGTAAAAGCGATATTTTCAGCGCTTGGATAGTAGTTGGAGAGGATAGACGGGCAAAGACAACACTTACAAGGGTATCCCAAAGATTTTCGATGGGATTGAGGTCCGGAAAATACGTTGGCCACTGCAAAAGAGCAATGGCTTCGGTCTCAAAGTACTCATCCACCAGCCTACTTTGAATGAACGAGCTGTTAAAGAACACCGAAAGGAAATCTGGACCATCGCTGCAGCGTTGAATCTTGCGAAGAATTCAACAACTTGATCCCAATACCTTCCCGTCCTCACAGTACCCCTTATGAACATATAACCCAACTTATCTGTGATGTCGGCAACTGAGGATAGCACACGTAGCTGAAGGTAGGAGAAAAGAAATTTCCAACGTAGCCAGAAGAAATGAAAGAGGAAAAATATAAAAAGGATAGACAAGAAGTACGGACTGATAAAATCACAGAAGAGAAAAAGAAGAAATACAGCGGTAACAAAATGGATAGCAGAACGTATGGAAACAGATGAATATATAGAAACCAACTAAAATCAGCAACAAAAATACCTGAAAGTTTTAACCAGTTGTAAAAAATAAGATTTGAAGCAACAGAAACAAATTAAAACAGAAAGGAAAAACTAGAATTCAAATATGAAGGGATCAATTGTTTTTTGGGGGAGAGGGTGGAGTAGGGGGGGTGTTATAACATAGAGTTTCAAATAGAAGGGAAGAAAGGCCAATTAAAAATGTCCAAGATTTGTTAAACATGTCCTACGATTGGACACCGGCCACACATAAGCTGAAATACATTTCGCTAGTGTGGCTGTACTACGTCTTTTATCTAAAGAAGGAGATTGGTTATTCTTTGAGGTACGAACTGATACGCTTATTTTATTATAAGTTAGTCAATACTACAGTAGGATGCATGTCAAAATTTCAAGGCTTAAGGAAACAATAAATCTATTTCTTGTTCATTTTGGCTCGTTCATTAACTGTGAAACCGGTTGTTCCCATGGTCTTTTTTACCCGGCCAGTCGTGTGCGGTAGCCCGATACTCCGCTATTATACGGTCATTCCTACATATATCTTCAGTTCGGAATATGCTTCCTACATATCATTCATTCCTACATATACATGTCATTCCTCCATATCATAAGTCGGAATATGCTCCGTAGCATAGAATGACGAAAAAGACGACCACTGCAGCTTAAATATAGAGAGAAGGAGCTTAAACAAAAACATGGTTTAACAAAATAGATTGGATTATAAAATATTTCTTTTTTGAAATTCCACTGCTTCTAAGTGGTAAGATTTTCTTTGATTTTCGAAATAAGTACAGTTTAATGACATTAGTTTACAATACATAATTATGTCCTCCTTAATTAATTTTTTACTCTTGTTTTATAAAATAATAAAAATATAATATGTTTAATTAATGAACTTTTCTTCAAATCACATCTCTGAACAAAACTAAAAGCTGTGCTAATCTCAAAAGAAACTTTAAAGTAATCCATTATAAGTTAATTGAAGAACTCACAATATAAATTAAAGAAAAACAGCTACGACCGAGTTTGAAATGTATTTTTTCTTCGTTAACGCAAGGTGTTTGAATTGTTTTAAATAAGTTTTTTTCAATTTTCGTCATTGAAATTATTCACCAATTGGCTATTTCTTTTATTAAAATATAGCATTTAACATTTAATTTATGAGATTAAATAAAATATTGTTTAACTATTACAACTATTCTAATTTTAATATAATTATATTATGATTTTATATAAATCGATATAATATAATTTAAGTTTTAGATTTTGTGTAATGGGAAAAAATAATTTCATATATTACAATAAATTAGTATTATTTTTATAGTAACCATTGCAATTTAAATATAAATATTTTTCATTTTTAAGTGAAACAATAAATTATAATTTTAATTGCAGTCTTAAGGGTTTAAAGTAGTATCATTCAAGAATGAGATATGGCCATGTTGCCAAGGGAGGAGAGACTTTATTATAGAAACTTGTGAGGGCAACCTTAGTGTATATGCTATTATAACTAAGAAAACATAGAAAAGTGCAGTCCTCCAAGGCCATATTATTCGAGAATCAAACGTTTCACAGCGGTTTAATACCCATTTTTTTACTGTTCAGAGTTCTGAAGATTTGCTTACTAATTAACAACTCCCTCTCATAGTACTATATTTTTTTGAACATTTGACGATATTTTATCATGCTCAAAAACGTTAAATGAAACCTCCAACTGACCTGCAGAGCTGAATTTTTATATACGCATAGCATCAACCATGAAACAGAAATGACTGGAGCAGGATTTTCGATTTCTAAAGAGCAAGAAGAAAATATGCAAAGGGGTAAAAGCTCCTTCCAAGTAGCGACCAAGTAGCACCCCTTGTGACTTAAATTACTATAACTTTACTCACTTATTACATCGTACTTAAGCTAGCGGTGCCCAGAAACTAACGGAGACAGATTTACAATCTCCTACCCGCAGGGACGAATAAAATAGTGATTTTTCAAAAAGTAATTCCAGATTCTTCGGAAGCTTCCCGGTGATATAGCAGGTTGAAGCTTTGCCCACTTGTAGTGTCGACCACGAACAAAACAAGAAGGAGCCGGATTTTCAATTTTTTCCCGTGTGGGGAGGCAATTTCAGGGTCGAAAGCTATGTCCTCTGTATATCCCGCGGCGACACAGAATACTGAAATTTGCATAGTTATAGTATCAACCACGTAACAGAACCTACTTGAGCCAATATTCGATTAAGACGGCAATTTTCGATGCTAAGCGCAATATATTGTTAATCAAATTTGCTAAAAAATATTGCTACGTAATTTTATAAAAGTTAGTTCTTTGACAGGGTTAGCTTTTACTTTCTTTTACGAAGTATTAAGGAAGTGTTGTTTTCGTGAAAATTTTCGATAAAGATTTTGATGCCAATATATGTTTTAGAACGTCCTGAATGCGTTTTGACAGTTGTTTTTTTACCACCCGTGAGCTATTCCTTGTGTATTGAATAGCTGCCCCAAATGTTAATGGATTTTCAAGAAACTTTTCATGCGGCTTTGTTAACAAAAATTCTAGAATTGGATAGACATTTTTGAAATTCGAACGAAAACTTTGAATTTTATTCGATTAATGGTTTACTAACATGGCAGAATAGGACCAAATTTTAAATAATCATTTATAAAAGGGTTTATACACTAGTCGACATAGAAAAAACAAAACTATGAAACTATGGCCAGTATAATAATGCAAATTGCGAGAGAGACGCAGCTGGCATGATGTATGCAAATGATCTGGAATGTATGTAGGTCATATGATTATAGGGCGGGATAAAAGGGATGAGCAACAGTGGTTACTGCGTGTTGCAGCGTATTGTTGAAGAGATGGTGCCTGACCCACTACGCCAAAGTCTGTTTTTGAACAATCGTGCAAGAGGATTCATTTTAGGGCCTCGTACGGGTGGGTGGTCATCGGCGTATAGCCGTTGAAATACGCGCATATGCGTCCGTTCTGCAAAGGATTTATAGAAGATTGATTGAAGAAGGGCATGTAAATTGTCGCAGCGGTACAGGTCCATCCACACGTACTTCAGCATGCGTTGATCCACGCACTTGAATGCATGCGGTGGCGTCCCCACAAACGACAACTGTCGACATTCTGCTGAATTTGCAGGGTACATTGGATGCTCCAATATCAGAAAGAATAGTTTCTCGACGATTAGACGAAAGCGGCTTGAACTCAAACCGTCCATTACGACGACTGCCGTTGACGACAAGACACCGACGCGAAAGATTGTAATGGTACCGGACCCGAGCCTTTTGGAAGACTGAATGAGAGAGGATACTGTTCAGTGACGTGTGTCTGTTCTGTGTGTCGAATAACAGTCGCCGTGTGAGAGTCTGGAGGCGACGTGGAAACAGATCCGATCCTGGTGCGACTATTAAACGCTATACTGCTCGAACACGCGGCATCATGTTTGGGGTGCCATCGGCTTCGATAACCGGTTACCTCAGGTTTGTATCAGAAGCCCAATGGCGGCACGACGATATGTGGATAAGATGCGCCGGCGGTTGCATTGTCCTACATTCAACGGTTGCAAAATTCTATTTTTCAGCAAGATAACGCGCGACTGCACACGGCAATCATCAGCATACGAGCCTTGAAACATTTTCATGTGCTTCCTTGTTCTCCGCTATCTCCAGATCTCTCATCCAGAGTAGAGCATGCATGGGACGTGATTGACCGTCGTTAGACTGCTCAGCCCACGCCTCAAAGAGAATACGACCTGTGAAAGATGGTTGAAGACATATGGTCATCCATCCCTCAGGAAATTATCGGCACGCTCATTACATCTGTTCCTCGAAGGGTTGTTGCTTGTATCGTCGTAAGAGGTAGTTCTACTACCTACTGATCACCCTGTTTATGCCATTACTGTATTGCGTTATCCATCTGGAATTAACATCACTTATTTATATATGCCATCCCTGTGTGTATGTGCTTTACCATCACACTCTATTTTCTCTTTCATGGTGTTGCATTTTCTCTGTCGTGTAGTGTATACGGCTCAATAGACACGAATAGTTTCAACATAGTTTCACACATAGTTTTAGCAATTGTAGTAAAAAGTAATCCCGATACAATTTTTATTCTTGTGACGTAATTAACCCTCTCGAGGGAGGAGAGCAAGTTACACTCCCGTGGAGTACATTATTATACTTGGCATCAATCGAAAGCTTTTCCATGCCCTTTAAAATGAAGCGTAACAATCTAAAATTTTAATCATTTGGAACAGCGGAACAGATTTTTTAATTTTCCTCATTAAACATTTGCAAGAAAAGAGACATGCTGCTTAATGAATTCTGGTATTAGAAATTCGAGTTGTGCCAGTTAATTTTTTTTCCTGTATTCATTACAAAGTTCTCAATTTCTGTTTTAAACATTCATAGGAGAACGATGATAAGTCCTTACATATCACATCTCATTTTAACAGTTTATATTATGTATGATAAAACTAAAAGAATATTTCCGCAATATATTTTAGATGATACAAAGAAGACACATTTTATTGTCTTTATAATATAACAACACTAAAAACACTCCGGTCTTAAATGTAGTTCTAGAGCTTTGATTTTATTTCCTTTCATTCTTAATGGAAGGAAAAGTATTTGATCTATTAAATGGCTAATTTAGTTGTAAGAAGCTTATATACGGGTATTGATTCATTTAGAATGTATGTTTTTTTTCTGAAGCAAACATTTATCATTGTTTGACGTTATACAGAATTATAGTTGAAGTTTCTTACACAATCAAATAATATTTATTATTGAAATAAATTTGAGCAACGTATATAAGCACAAGTAACACAATATTGCAACATACATCTGTTTCTATGATACGCTGTATCTCCTTCGTCAGTGCAAGAGAATCAACAAACCAAAAGTCCAAAAGAAAAATGTGTGCAAAAGGAAGAAACAGATGGGGTTATACAACCCAGACCTGGATTAAATAAGAACCAATCAAAAAGCAGCATGGAAAACAGTCCAGCCAATTCGAAACAAGAAGTAACAAAAAATATTGATGTGCACCAAAACCCAACAAGAATATGCGGACAAGACTTGTCAAGTCCGAAAGAATATATCAGGACTAACAAGACGAAAAATAAGAAAAAACCGCACATAAGAGCCCCAAAGGAATAGAACGAAGAAAATAGAAAATTTTAAAGGTCACTCCGCCAGACCGCTGACAATAATGGAGTACTTTACAGATCATTAACTAAATTACTAGAACTTATCTCGATATGAAAGGCTTTAAAGATGTCAAGATTATAAATCCACGCGAATTTTTGTATGATCCTCGCAGAAGAAAACTCAAAGCGGTTGTCAAATTGACAACAATGTTGAGCAATTGAGGATTTATTAAATTCCTGTACGTGACGTAGGTTTCATATTCCTTAATAAAAAAAATTAAAGCTAGTTTAGTTTGACCAATATAATGGAGGCCATACAGGCAAAAATACTGTAAATACCCCAGCTATTAGAAATTTCTAAAAGATTTAAGATAGATGATGTCTTTCTTATTCAGTACTTCATCTTACCAGCGGTCTGGAGGAATGTCCTGTAAATTTGTCCACTTCCTTCATTCTATTCCTGTGGGCTCTTATGTATATTTTTAACTTATTTTTCGTCTTGTTGACTGACTTTTACTCTATTTGTGACTTGAATCGTATGGTCGGGATACTCATGTTTTGCTCAAGAGCACGCCAATCTTGTTTATTACTTCTCGTTTCGGATTGAGTGGACTGTTCATCATTCTGTTTTCTGATTGACTCTATCTTAATCCAGGTCTTGAACATATAACCCACTATGTTTTTTCAATTTACACCGATTAACCCTGGAGGAAGTAAGAGCAGCTACAGCTGCCATTAAAAAGAGATCGGAAGCAGATAAAGCCAGACAGGCAAAGGAGGCAAAGGATAGGCTTGACAGGAAGGTTGAGGATTGGAAACAAAATAAGCGAGTCAGGGATGAAGAGCTCGCGCAAACCCAGCTGTTAGTTAAAACGGGTGAAAAAAATCAAGACTATCGAGTTCCAAAAAGACATTCATAAAAAAGTGCAAACCGCGGTTGAGGCTGAGGAAATGGAAGCTGAGACTGAACCGACTGATAAATCTGATGCTGAAAAGATGGAGGATATCCTCAACCTCATCAGAGGATTTATCAGCATGATCAATCTAGACGACATAAAACATCTCTTGATGCAGTTCGCAGAGTTAGTCCAAAGAAAGAGCGATCCTATGGTAATGGTTTTTGAGGCCTTTAAAATAATCGCGGATTTTAAAAGTAACAGTGAGAATCAAACCAGTCATGGCTAGGTCCCAAAAAAGAATCCTTTAAAATAATATTTTGAAATGCGAACGGCATATCTCCAAGAATAAATGAACTTAGGAACTATGTAAACGAAAATGACGTAGACGCCTTATTAATTCAGGAAACTAGAAAGTAAAAAACTGAACTTAGCCAACTACTCTGGCTGTCATAATCTTGGTTCAAATACTAATGCTAGAACGCCCCATGGAGTAACAGCAATATACATTAAAAGAAATATTCTTCAAGAGGAACTGAAAAGCATAAATCTTCAAGGTATAGAAAATACTAGTATAAAAATTAAAATTAATAATACTAGCCCGTTTATCCTAACCTCAACATATGTCAAAAATATGAGTAGAGTATGCGTAGCTGCGCAACTGGAACTACTTTTCTCGCGATATCCAAACACGATACTCGCAGGCGACTTCAACGCACACCACCGAGCGTGGGGCTGTAGGAGAGCCAATGCACGCGGTACACAGATACACAGACTGCTGAACACTACAAACACTAACATTATTGCACCGTCGACACCAACCTGCTTCTCAGCCGTCAACGGCACATTCATAGACTTTGTCCTAACGCGAAACATAGATTACGCTCACACTATTAGTACCCTGGATGAATTAGACTCGGATCATCTACCGGTACTGGTGACATTCGACCTGAACACACTTCTTCCAGCCCCTTTGGGGCAAGAGAGGGTCAACTGGGAAGTATTCAAAAGAGCACTCTTCGAGTCGCATTTAGTAGTACCTAACATAATGAGCACGGCAGATATTGACTCTGCCACGCACACACTCACAACAGAAATCAAGAGAGCAATTGCCTCTGCCACAACACATCGTGAGTCTCCAAAAATGCCCACACTTTCCCACCACGTCAAACAATTAGTCAGGCAAAGAAATAGAATACGTAAGACATGGCAGGCTAACAGAGACCCCGCCCTTAAAAGGGAGCTTAACAGACTCACGTGCAAAGTCAGGGAAAAAATTGTCGCAGAAAAGCAGCAACAGTATAAAGAACTAATCGAATCCCTTAGCCCAGAAGACGTATCGCTCTGGCAATTCGCAAAAAGACCCAGGAAACCTCAGATTAAGCTCCCGCTTCTAATGGATGGCGCTAAAATCGCGTACTCAGACGAGGAAAAAGCCGAATCGCTCGCAAGCCATTATGAAAAACAATTCCAACCAAACAACGATCTAATGTGTCAGGACACCCTAAGAATGGTGAGGCAAACTTTAAATAACTTCAGGAATTCCCCGGTAATGGCTGAGATTAACCAAGCCACCCCGCAGGAGATAGTAGAAATTATCAAAAACCGTAAAAGCCCAGGGCACGACAAAATCAGAAATATTGCGGTTAAAAACCTACCCCTAAACGTAATATGTTACTTGACTATCTTAATAAATAAAATATTAAAACTAAACTATTTTCCCAAAGAATGGAAGGAAGCGATAATCATAACAATCCCTAAGCCAGATGAGGATGCCACAATTCCAGCCAACTACAGACCAATTAGCTTGCTACCGACACTTAGTAAAATTACTGAGAAAATAATTCTTAAGAGACTGAACACGCACCTTAGTGAGAAAGACATTATCATTCCGGAGCAGTTTGAATTTCGGCCAAAGCACTCCACCACTCATCAATTGCTGAGAGTGGTAGAGTACATATCTCCTGCTCTCAATAACAAGACACCCACAGCTGCGATTTTTCTGGACATACAAAAAGCCTTTGATAAAGTGTGGCACTGTGGATTAGCGTACAAATTGATTACTTTAAAAGTTACTGACGCTCTTGTCAAACTTTTAATCTCATACTTAAATAACAGACACTTTCAAGTCAGAGTAGGAGGTAACTTATCTACACCCAAGCTCATTAAAAATAGTGTACCGCAAGGTTCTATCCTGGGCCCGACACTCTTTAACATATACCTGAACGACATCCCCAGGACTCCAAACACAGAGCTGGCACTCTATGCAGACGACAGAGCGATAATTTCAAAACACCCCTATGTCTCAGTAATGCACAGACAGCTACAACAACACTTAGACATACTCCAAACTTGGTTGGAAAAATGGCGAATAAAATTAAACCCCAATAAATGTCATTGGATTTATTTCTCGAGGAAACAGAAACCTCCGCCGCCACAGTACATAAACAACCATGCCCTAAAAGCGGAAAAATCTACTAAATACCTAGGTGTAACGATAGATTCCCACCTAACCTGGAAACAGCACGTAACGAACTTAATCAAGAAAGTGTATATAACTACAGGAGCCTTATATCCATTGATAGGAAACGGAAATCTCAGTCATCAAAACAAACTGCTAATTTATAAATCGGTCATCCGCCCGGGAATGCTGTATGCAGAACCCGTATGGGGATATGCCTGTAAAATTACAATAGACCTCCTAGAGACAAAACAAAACAAAATCCTACGGATTATTAGGAAAGCTCCCAGGTACTTAAGAAACTCGGTAATTAGGAATGACTTAAAAATAAAAACTATTAGAGTCCAAATTGAAAAGCTAGCGCTTAAATTTTACAAAAATTTGCCATCCGTTCCAAATGCACTGTTATTCAATCTGCATGACTATGATCATCGCAAGGCCAAATCTCGTAAGAGACCCCGCGCTGTTCTAAACATTGACAATCGGAATTAAAAATCCAACCTCAAACATCTGATATTAAATAAAACTCGCGACTAATGTTCAAAACTCTAAGCTGCCAAAACGCTAGGTAACCCTCAGATCTGCATCAACTCGCCCAAACTGCTTAAACTCTAAATGTGCAACAAACTGCCACACTAGGAGCTAGGACAAATAATAAAAAGTAGTAAATAAAAACCTCGAACCCCTAATTAGGGTCACTGAATTAATGTCACAGTTTGACGATAAGAACCACATATTGAAACTGGAGATTAAAGGCGCTTCGCGTCTGGTGCTCTGTCCTGTACGACACTCGACTTTCAATTTACACCGATTCCTCTCTTGGACTTCGGATTTGTTGGTTCTCTTACACTGACGAAGAAGATTCCGCGTATCCTCGAAACAGCTGCACGCTGTATTATAGCGCTATATGTGCTTGTTCAAGCTTTCGTTATCATTCGCACAAAGTGCATTTTACTTAAAGATTTATTAATATTCAAAAGAGTGATAAAACTAAAGATTGGTTTTATTTTAAGGAAAATATAATAGTAACATATTGGTATTCTTTATTTTATTTATTTGTTTTTGCATTGGTTTATTTCTCTCAAATAATGTTATTATTTTTAATGTGAATATTTTAATTAAAAATGCTGTCTTTCAGATTCAACAAAATTCAGTAATTTTTGTTTTAAAAATAGGTGACTATATATTCTATAATTATACTTGCATGTTAGAGTCAAACCAGTTTCAGAGACTCATTCTACTGAAAGCTAAAATGTATGTTGAACACCCAGAATGTCCGACTCATCCGAAGACATAGAGCAGCAAATTGGACGGCCGGGAGAGGGCTAAAATGTATGTGTACATTTTCGTACTCCCTGAATAGCCGACATAAAAAAATTGCAAATATCTGCAATTAAGGAAGTATAAGAATGTGTATTCTACCAGCAGTAACTATATTCATTGTAATTAAAATTATAAAGTTTGTTTCATTACAGTATCACAAAACCAATATCATAAAATCATTTGGGAAAATGCATATATTATTGCTGGATAAAACTTTGATGGTAGCTGTTAAATTGCATCTGTCGAAATAATTGAAACAAATTCTTCAGAATTATTAATGTGGCAAATGGATTGGTGAATATAAAGGAACACCTCCCGCTGTGTTTCTGCCCCATTTCTTGTTTCAATAATATTAATGGAACAGAGTAGAAAAGGTAAAATATTGCTAGTCTAAATAATCAATTTCAGCTAAACAAAGTGCATGTTTAAAAGTGTTACAAGTAGAACGAATTACCCGGTGTTTCCGAGTTCTCAAACAAGCGCCTGTTACTTAGAGAACACATTTACATATAACACCACTCAATTTCCAAATTGCCTCTTCAATCCGTACATATCCTTAATTCGCATATATGCTTCGAAGCGTCTCAATTTCCAAATCATCTCCCTCATTTCGTTTCAAACCAAATTCCCACACGTGAGCTCCGCGATGGTGTAAAGCAAAAATAAATACATAAATAAATACTAAACAGAAAGGAAATCCTTTCTCTAGGAGAGAGGGTGTGGACTAAACCGTACCGTGAGTTCCAAGACATGTTTGGACGGGCATGCGCTGAAGAATCCAAAAGATATACACATTCCATTCACGCATCTAGAATTTACATTTTTATTAGTTTAGTGGAAAAATCTCCGAAAACAAATAATGTAATATTTAAATTATTTTTTGTTGTAATGTTATGATATACACACATCTTTTTGAAAAAGTACAAAGTTGTGCTAATCTTCCTCTTTTGCATGGGTTAAAATAAGTATCAAATAACCAAAAAATGAAAATTAAAAATGAGTATCTGCTGTTTGATATATCGAAAAAATAAATAAATATCAGGAAATTATGCTTCAGATTCAGTTTACAGACAGTTTGAAAGAACGCTATCTAAATTTTACGATTGTGTGAAGATGAATAGTAAATCTATGATAATATTTTTAGTGTCGCTAAAGAACCGCTTTGTGTGAAAATCGTTCAAAATCGTGTTAAAACTAGCCATGTTGTATTGTCCCGGATCTTGAAGAACTTTTGTACCACATTTTGTCGCTATACAAAGCTTATATTTCCCGCTGCAGACGACAAACACAGTCAGCCAAACATCAGATTCATGCACTTTGAAGGTACCAGTTGCTGTCAAGGCTGTCATGCCGTTGTCATCAAATTGCCAAGATGACTTTTTCCTCAAAGTGGTATCATATTTGTATTTTTTGAAGAACTAAATAATGTCCACTTGGCCAATTTCGTGAAAATTTAACAAAGATAATAGAAATAGAATAACAGAAAATTTCAGAAACACATTTTTCTACATAACATACCCTTTCTTAATAAACTGTAACTATTACTCTATTTAGATTCATTACAAAGTAATGGCATATCATATAATGGTGTGTTATTTTGCACCACTTCTGACGCCCCCGCTCCGGTCGTCGCTGTTTGACAAATTTTTCGTTACGAAAAACTATAGAAAACCATACAGGAATATAAAATTTGGCACACTTGTAGAAAAATATTTGGGGAACACACTGAAATAAACCGTCTTTTCATTTAATCTTTAGTTTAAGAAACATTTAATGTCAAAATCAAAGACAGAACATTGGAACTTAGAATTCGTGGCCTGAACAGACACACAATAAGCAAGATCACGAATTTTTTGTAGGCATCTACATCGTTTAATTTTTGCAGGACGGAGCCATTTTTTTCAACACTTTACAATATAGTTGAAAAGTGTCTTTGTTCATTCTTTCTGTCTGTCTGTCTGTATGTATGTCCGTTAGCACGGTAATTGCCGTAAAAATGACTTTATCAAAATGAAATTTTAGTATGTTCTTCAGACGGTCTGTGGGACCAATTGGAATTTAACTGAATAATATCACCCAATAAGTTTGGGATTGAATCGGGGTTGAAAAATTGAAATACATTGAACCCTGTGGGAGCTAATTTTTCAAACATTTTTAAAGCGAATTTAAAATTCGCAAATTGCTTCGAAAGTTTTAGGAAAAATTCAAATTTTCCCATAAAATATATAAAAAAATTCAGCAAAATATATTCAGTAGTTTTTTAAATAAAAATTAAAATAATAATTACACCGTTTATATTCAAGAGATCAAATGACCATTATATGAAGAGATCACGTAACCCACTTAAAAATAAAATATGGCATCCGTCATGTATCAAAATCGAGATTTTTATTCTTTTTAATTCATATTGAGTGTTGCATCCGCTCTAAAACCGCTTTATTTTTGTTTAATTCTGTGCATCTACATACTGAAACAATGCAATTACAATATATTTGAGTTTAAATGATCATCAAACTTTGATTTTTGCAACGATGGCTAATGGAAATACCCAAGACGAATATAGCTTTTCAAAATGTTCGTTTAAGGAGGTGCTGCAAAACATTCGAAAGGTAAATTGATAAAAAAACATGTTTCGGGATGAGAGAGTTTTCAAATTTGTTGCATGGGTAGATATTTTGGAAGGAAGAACGTGTAAAATTTTAGCTTTCGATTATTTTTACTTTAAGCTGTGCCGCACAACAAAATGTTCGATTTTCAGAATACAAGAGAAACGCCCCATTTAAAACGGTATAGAGGCTCGATATTTGGAATATGGGCGAATCATCTGATTGAAAACCCAAACAGAATGGAGTTTTTCAAAGTGTATATTTAAGGGGGTAGGTAGTCTACACAAAAACATTCGAAAGCGAAATTATAGAAAAAGCATGCTTCACGATGAGATAGAGACTTCAAATTTGGTGTACTATTAAATAATTGAAAAGGAGGAAAGTGTGCAATTTCAGTAGCTCACTATTTACTATTGTAGGGGGTGCCGCTTACTAAAATATTAGTTCTGACGAACTAATGAAAAACGCTTCTTTACAATGCGATAAAAATATGAAATTTAGTATATAGGCTAATCATTTGGTAAAAAAACCAAGATGAATACAGTTTTCCAAAAATGTTTATTTAAGGTGCTACACAGAAACACATTCGAAAGGTGAAGTGATAGGAAAACATGCTTCGCGATATGATAGAGTCTTCATATTTTGTGTACGTGTAGATAGTTTGAAAGGAAGAAATTGTGCAATTACATATTTACAATATTTGCTACTTTAGGGGGTACCGCACACAAATATGTCCTATTTTCCGAATAAATGAGACACGTTTCTTTTTAAATGTGATAAGGGCTTGATATTTGGGATACGGGCCACTCATCTGATGAAAAACCCGAGACGGGCAAAGTTTTTCAGAAATGTTCATTTATGGGCGTGCTCCACAGAAAAACGTTCGAAAGTGGGAAATGATAAAATAGTATGCTTCGGGATGAGATAGAGACTGGGTTGTTGTTGTTGAAACCCAGACCGTCCGACCTACCAGAAAGGTGTAGAAGACCCAGACCGTCCGACTCGTCCAGGGGACTAAGAGCACCTATTTGGACGGCCGGGAAGGCTACCAGAAAGGTGTAAGGTAACTGTTTGGACGGTCGGGAAGTGCCACCCAATTTAGACCGGAACCCAGTGGGGGAGGCTTCCACAGGGACCGTACCCTCCTTCCCCTACCACCAACCTCTCGGAAGGACTTTCGGACCCACATGTTTAACGTGATCGTACTCCGCATGAACACGGCGGCAGTTTTGGCAGTGGCTGGAATCGAACCCGGGCCTACCGAGTGCAACTCCAGCGCGCTAACCAATGGGCTACCGCGCCCCTATATAGAGACTGGGTGTACGTGTTCGAAAGAAGTGCACAATTTAAGTTTCCCCAAATTTGCTTCTTTAGGGGTTTTGTACACCAAAATATTCTAGATCACCGAAGTCAGGCAGCATCGGGCGCGGTTAGTACTTGGGTGGGTGACCACCTGGGAACACCGGGTGCTGTTGGCACATTTCTGACGCGGTAGTCTGGTGGTTTGCGCACTGGATTTGCAAGCTGCCACAACTGCCGCCGTGTTCATGCGGAGTACGATCACGTTAAACATGTGGGTCTGTAAGTCCTTCCGAGAGGTTGGTGGTAGGGGAAGGAGGGTATGGTCCCTGTGGATGCCTCCCCCACTGGGTTCCGGTCTAAATTAGGTGGCAACTCCCGGCCGTCCAAACAGTTACCTTACACCTTTCTGGTAGGTCGGACGGTCTGGGTCTCAACAACAACAACACCAAAATATTCGGTTTGGGAATAAATGTTAAATGCTAATTATTCAAAAATGTACATTATTCAGGGGTTGTTTAATGCGAGAGCGTTGATTTTCAACGGATATTCGTCTAATATTTTCTAAGCGTTTTAATAAAAATTTATGATTATATGTTTTTTAAACAATACACGTATTCACAGTTCATCTAAATATGCATTTGCGTGTTTGAATGACAATTTAAACAAATTGACTAACGCTGCTGTGTATTATTGTTTGAGATATAATTTTATACTTTAACTGCCAAATGAACTTTAAAATATTTAAGGTTTTAAAATTCATTAACTCACCCTTCCACTAGTACTGAGTCTAAAACTTAAAACATAATCCCAAATTGATATCTGGCTGCGTACTCTTTAACAGTATATTCTAAGAACTTTAAAAATAATATTTGCATCAAAAATTTTAACAGTAACAGTAGCTAAAAGTTTTATGCTCAAGGAAAACTTGAATATTGATAATGAGACTTTATTACCAAATAAAAATACAATAAAATATTTTGGACTTTGGATGTAATACGCAAAAACTCCCACACTTGCTAGTACGAAGTTTTTTAAATCAATGCGCACGTTTCCCGTGCTGTTGGCAATGTTCTTTTTAAGAGAACATTTTTAAACTTTTGAAAAGAATATTTTTTCTAAACTCTTTAATGGTGGAAATAATAAAAAATGTCATCTAAAGAAAATTTTATAGTGTGATAATAAGGCATTTTACTACCGAGTCCAAAAATATCCCATTTATGGTTAAATAAATATTCTTAATGGTTGTAAAGCAGTAAACAGTTTTTGAAAGGTGAAAATACTAATGCATTTTTCACGTCTCTTATGTGCTGCTTATTGAATGTTTATTCTCGGCTTCCAGACCGATTTTCGAGAATTTTTCCCCCTAGGTGAAATTCTGAAGTATAAAAAGAAAACACTTTAGCCAGAAGAAAATTATTTGACTTATATTTTTGCTAAATAAATATTGTATACACTGCTGTATTAAAAAAAGGAAAAAGCATTGCAAGTACATTGTTGAATAAATATGTTATATACGATCTAGAAAATCATGTTTCTATGCTGCTTGATATGCTACATTAGTCAATATACTATAAGACTCTAAAAATATATTAGAAATTTTCAGTGTTTGAGAATCCGGCAATATTTTAAAAAGCAAAATTTAAAAATATAACTTGAAAATATTAAGCTTTTGGTATATTTACAATCTTAACGCGCTGAATAAATTTATAATAATTATTACGTGGGCAATAGTTTCCATATAGATTTTATGCAGCGATGTCATACAAATAATAGAAGTGAACTTCAGAAAATTTTTGGAGTTAAATCCTTATTGCACTATTCATATAAGCTACGGGGTATATCATAATTATAGTGGTTTCATTATTATAGTGTTTTTTCCTCGTCAATCAATGTTTTATACATTGAGCTGCTAAGCATATAGAATTTCTTCCAAGTTTGAAAAAAAATGGCTCCCGTAGCCCAATAGTTTAATTGTTGACTGACGATACGAAGATCTGTGGTTGAAATCTTCGTTGGGATATGAGTTAGTTTTTTACATGTTATATCTTTGAAATGAATGATTTTTTTTGTATATGAAATATTGCTTGTGTACATTTTGAGCGGCCATGCTTAGAGTTTTTATTCGATAATATAAAATGGAATGAATAAGCAAAAATGTGAATAGTAAAAATGCATGCGCAATCAAAAAATATGCTAAATTTATAAACAGTTACAGATAAGCGAATAAAAAATAACATAACGATGAACTTCTACTAATATATTTTCAAGAAATAAACAATTTTTGTACAGAAATATTATCGCAGGGATTATTACATTTTACCTCCAAATTTATTGCATTAACAGAAAGTCCCTCAATAACAAACATCTTGTTGCACGTTTTAGTAATATACTAGTTTTACAAACTAGACTTGGGTACTTATCAATGAGGATTAAAACATCTATTTCCTCAGATGGAGAAAATGTACCAGTTATAGTTCCAGAAACTAGCGATTACTTTTTATATCGGTCATGTTTCTAGCAGTGAATTTTTTAGCAAGCACTAGTTTTAGCAGCCGTGGGGGACACGATATCCCCGTACAGTACATGAAATAGCAATATTAAAACTCTTGTAATAACAATAACTTCGTTTTATGCAATACAAACCTAAATAATTATCATAATCGACTTAAAATGTTATCATAAAGTTTCTATCATAATACCACCGTAAAGATCGAAAAATTTTCTCTTAAATTTTGAACAGACCCCATAGGATAAATAGGCAAATTTTAATGAAAATTAAAAAAAATATGTATACTTTTCGTGTGTTATAAAGCTCTCCGATTTTTATGTTGCGGTATATTGAAATTGACGCGCAATTCAATGTTCATTGTTATTCAGCAGTTGCTTAACATATTACAGAATACTCCAGAAAAAATAATTTCATAGACATATCCGTTAATTAAAAATTTTTATCAGTGTATTTTATCCAAGGCATGTCTTTGTTTTTTGAAAAAATCTAGCTGAATACGGACCTCAATGGAAAGCCAAACGTACATGATAATGGACTCATTTTTTTTGGAAAGTGAGAGGGTGTGTGTGGGAGGGGAATTCTCTCCCAAATAAAATAATTCCTGGAGGCATTTTTTTTTCTGCAGGGTGCATTTTATAGTATAATTTTAAGAAAATTATACATTAGGTTCTGTACTGAGTTCAACACATATTTTTACTCAACTGAGTTCGACAGATATGTTTACTCTTGTCAACAACCTAACTGAAGGCTTATATACGCTACTCTCTGTAAAACACTCTGAAAAAAACACGGAACTCGTAAAATGCTTAACCAATCTTGAAATTTCGATATTCTAAAACTCGACAAAAGTTGCCAAGTTGGTGATATAACACGGAATTCACACCAAAATTACCGAATGTGTCGCCTAAAATCAGGCCTTCAAATTATAACAATAGTTTTCTCTTATGAAGTCGTGATAATGTGATGTGACTTCCGCTGTATACATCCGTTTCATCGCTAACATACATATATCTTTCACGATGTACTATCCCGCACTCTACCCCGCTACCTAAGATGTTTTACATCAAAAAGTATCAAAAGCAAAATCGCATGGTGTGCATAATTCATTTCCACATTAACTATTCAGAGGAAAAACTGAAAACTATCAATTTTCGGCATTCACAAAATAACCACCATTTCATCAATAAATATCATATATATTCATAGGCAGTAATACTATTATGACAGAACCTTAAATTTTGAATTGTCCCTGTTATAAACATGCAAATAACATAATATACAATGTTGTTCTAGTTTTATGGCATAATTTATGTTCATATAATATTCTATTCTATTCCTGAACTCGTTTTTATTTATCATTTTCATCATTTACACGCAAAACATTTAAACATATATACGAGTATATATACCTGGAGGAACATTTTTGCGAAAAGCGTTTTGAGATATTATTTTCTGTCACAATTGTGAAATCGAAACTTTCTCAAAACCGATACGTTCGTTCTCTATACAATAATATGACAATCTATTGGTTTTCGGAACAATAATGTTATCAAATAAATCCTGGTGTCATATATCTATTTTGTTTCAGAATGGTAGGTATGATAGGTATAATAAATTTAGTGCATGACTAATGTATCTATGTATACATTAAATTTCCTGAAATTGAAAAAAAGTATTCTCTGAGAATTATTTATATTCATGATAAATTTGTCATTTGTTTTTTGCAAAAGATAAAGAAATCGTTAAAAAAGATATGCGTGTATTTTATCTCATAGTTTCAAACTTTGATTCATGCTAAGCATCATATAACTAATGCATAAATGCCATTCATATTAGGGACCGTCAGCATATTAAAATCCATACAATATATTCTGTTTCTCATTTAGAAATCAATATTTCATAAGAAAGAAGGGGACATATAATAAATAAACAATCAAAATGGTGCTCAACTGGTGATTCCTTTCCATGGTTTCGTAGCTATTTGTGCTGGTCACCATTTGCGCCCGTCACCCACCTTACGAAGAAGATGGTGGTTTTAGCTAAAGCGAAGGAATTGAAAGTAGGTTGAGATTTCAAAATTTCAATATAGCGTCCATTCTCTTAGATCCAAGGTGTAATCTTAGATATGAAAACAACATACATGTCAATAAATATATTTTTAAATATGTCAAAACATAATTTAAATCCAAAAATTGGCGTTTCAAAATGTAAAAACATTTGAATGCATAACATTACAATGGATTAATTACGATTATCGTCACTTCCAAAATTAAACGCTGCAAAATATGAAGACCTAAATTCAAATCTATAATATTATCATTGATCAACAATTACATCGTGTATCAGCAAGCAACAAGCAATGGGACAGCTAAGGTTTAAAAACATTCAGTTATTCTGGAGTTAACCTGTATTTTGGGCATTCCATCGGACAATTTATTAGAACAGTGGAAGTAATTCTCCTGAAGTTTATTAAATTTTATAATAAACCGTTTAGACTAGATTTACCCTTTTTTTCCTGTTTTATCACCTAAAGGTTCTTTATTTTCTTGACAAAATACATGCACATACATGGCAAAAGGTGTGATAATGTACATACTAATTTGGATAGAAGGATAGCCAAAAATATTTAACATAAACTATTACTTTCCTTATATACGTAGTATAATGTATAAGGAAAGTATTGTGACAGGGTCGAAAATTCGAACTTGAGTTTTTGGCGGAAGAGAAAGCGGATGAAATGTTGGTGATAAGTTTTTTAATTATTGAAATGCTCACGATCTTGCAACATTTATTTAGGGCCAAAATTGCACTTTTAGCCTTCATCAGTTGAAATTTCATATTTTAGCAACGGCATAAACAGATATGTGTCACGCCAAATTTGCCATACAGAAAATTTTCCAGAATTCCGGGATATACAAAATTGTCGCATCTTATGTTTTTCAATCTACTTCTCTTAATACAAAACCAAAATAGGTCTATATGATGGTTTAGGAATCTCAACCAATATATCCGATGCAAGGTAATGTTATCCATCTCGTAGTCAAAATGGTCATTTTTCCATATATAATTATTCCCGACGAAATTATTTCGTATACGTTATATCAACAAATGTATTTGAGAGGCTATGTAAAATTATTACACATATATGTAAAATGATAGACAGCAACTCACTTTTAGTGTGAGTTCTCAGTTTTTCTTGTGGTGAAAATATCAAATTAAACACAGTGTAAAAATTCTATCAAGTTACCTCAAGGATTTGCTAATAATTTCCAGCCTTTACGATATTCTAAATTTGAAGTATTCCTCTAAAACAAATAAAGTTTGGTTTCCGTATATTAATCACTCGCACCAAATTTTGGTACAATTTGCAGTTTTGGAAAAAAGTAAAATAAATATATTGATTTTTTAAACCTCTGTCTGGAAAATTAAGAACGAACTTCAGTAGAATGCTGCTGTCTATTCTTTCAAAAGAAATAATGTTTGGTTTGAAAATATTAACCACATCTACACAATTACTGCAAGATTAGCATTTTTCGAAAAATAAATATATTCTATTAATATTTTAGAAATTTACCAAATAAATGGTAGACGAACTTCAGCCGGAATGAAGTTCGATTTCTATTACTTTAAAATAAAGTGTGATTTCATGATATTAAATACGTTCACTAAATATTTTTTTTTGTATTATCACTTTTGCATTTTCTGAAAAAGTGATTGATAATAGTGAAAATGAACTTCATTGGCGAGCTGTGAGATTTACAGTATTTTAGTAGACCCTAAGTGTGATTTTAGAATGTAATCAACACCCACTACATTTTTCTAAGATTTGCTCTTAAAGTATTTAAATAAGTATATTGCATTTTTTAAATTTTCTCAAGAAAATGAAAAGTGAATTTCAATTGGTGTGATTCAGATTTGCATCATTTGAAAAAGGTTTTATTAAAAGTACAACTTTTTTTTTCCATTTATGTATCTTAAAAATAAAGAAATCTCATTAAGAGTGAACTTCTGCAATGGTGATTTAAATTTACATGTCGGAAAAAGAAATTTAGTGTATTTTAAGAATAATAACTTAATGAATGACGAGACCTCAGTTAGTATGACCTTCATTACTTTGGCACAGATTAGACTATTAAAGGGCGGATATTTTTGTACGGGCACTTGAATTTGGAACCAAGTGCAGTGATTTCCATCTCTACGTGCACTCTTGAAGATAACCGTAGTAATCATTTTAATTTCTTGTAAGCTGCTTTTATTCAAAGCAACTTACTAGCTTGAATAATAATACTGCATGTAAGAGAGTATCTAGAACCAAACGAAATTTTACTTTTTATAGAACATTCTATAAAAAGTTTACGGTAGATAATTGTACCATTTTAAAAGGTGATATAAAACTCTGGGTCTGAGTATTACACTGCTGGCCATCCAAAATGCAACACCATGAAAGACAAGAGATATCAAAGCCAAATTTATTGGACAAAGAACATAAAGTAAAAGGATGAATTGATTGAAAATACAGCCCCGTTCGACTTGCGGAACATGAAGAAATCAGTATTTTGTGCAGCCGCCATGGCTGACAATAACTGCTGCTACGCGCCTCGGCATTGAAAGAAAGAGACTTTGGATGTGTTCTTGGTGTATGTAAGTCCATACTGTTTCCACACGTTGCCAAACTTCATCTGTCGTAGCAGCTGGTGGTGTTTGCTGGGCCAGTCGTTTGCCAATCATCGACCAGACGTTTTCAATGAGCGACAGATCTGGAGAACGGGCGGGCCAAGGGAGCAGTGAAACTTGGTGGGCATTGAAGAAATGCTGACCGATATGTGCAACGTGTGGTCTCGCATTGTCCTGTTGAAACTTGGCGGCAGGCAAGCTTTGAAGGTAAGGTAAGACAACAGGCTCCAAAACTTCAGAAATGTAGTGTTGGCTGTTGAATGTACCGGCAATGCCTATTGGGGGGTACGGGAGTAAAATCCAATGCCACCCCAAACCATAACGCCAGGAGAAGGACCGGTATGGCGATGCATAATGCAAGAGTTATGCACTCTCTCGCCACAGTGCCGCCAAACCCGGATACGACCATCGTCGTGTTGTAGACAGAATCGTGATTCATCTGAAAACACAATGCCGTGCCATTCGTTTGTCCATGTCCGGCGTTCAACGCACCATTGCAGCCGCATACGCCTATGGTCTGGAGTCAAAGGTAATCGCAGCAATGAACGCCTTGCTGAAATTGTCCGTTGCTGCAGACGACGTCGAATGGTACGTGCTGACACAGATTGTTGTGAAACAGACCTTAATTCTTGCGCTAGGGTTGTTGATGTTGCAGTGCGATCCATCATTGCCATGCGCACAATATACCTGTCCTCTCGTTCGGTGGTGCGACGAGGCTGATGCAATCGTTCCTGTCGGTTGGTCAGTCCCTCCTGCACCCACTGATTCCATATTCGCATCACTGTGGCTTGATTTCGTCCAACACGAGCACCGATTTCTCGGAAGGGTAATCCGCAATCTCTATAAGCCACAATTCTTCCTCTGTCAAACTCAGAAACGTGCTGAAATGGCTGCCGTATTCTTCGACGAGGCATACTGAAGCTTCCCACACAAAAATACAGGGTGAAAACAACATTCCTGTACTTCATTCCTGTATACAGCCATCTCTTTTCCCCTTATATAGCTCTTGTAGGTGGCGCTACTGGCGCACATGATTTGCATATGAGCTAAAATTCTAATCATTTGTAATTCCTATCGAGGTCTACGTATGGTGCAAATTTCATGCTTATTGGATGCTTCCTTCATCGTGTTGCATTTTGGATGGCCAGCAGTGTAGATGTCCACCAATTTTGTTACATATCCTTATGCAGACTGGTGACACCTAACTTCGAAAACATCCGCTAGATGGCAGATAAAATAAAGCAATTTAGTTTTTTTTTTTTACGCTGCATTAAAACTATTATGAAATGCATACCCCTTGTTAATTAATTCCTTCTAAATTTCATATTCGGCAAATTCTAATTTCGTTTCGATTCTGAAATATGTTCTTAAATATTATTTTAAATTGATGAAGCGCTAATTGTGTTATTCCGACTTGTTGGAGTCTCCCCGTCTGTATCGATAACCCTTGGCATTATGATACAGGTCCCGCTCTTTATACGTTTTCCCAGATTCACATTTCATATTGAAATGTATTGGAACTATTTTCTGTGTCTTCACGAGTGCGCGCATTTACATTAACACGCTTAAGTAAGAATAAAGTAATTAGTTTCAGTTGGAGATGAAAACCTGAAGGAGTAAAGACGTGCTTGGCCCTCGCGGAGGTTATGAGAATATTATTCTTAAGAAAAATTGCTCGTATGATATTAAACATCATGGAATAGCCGAAATTATCTTACCCCTTCGGCGCTAATGAAGGAATCCGCGAAATATGTAATTTGGGTGAGATTGTCTGCATTTATCAAATCCTTCAAGGTATTGCGTATATGCACTTCTATTTTCGACGAAGGAAAAATGTTTGTCTCCAGATCGTCATGCAAAGTATGCATTTATCAAATATTTTATTGTCATGAGTGAATTAAATTTAAAAATTGTCAAATAAAGGAAGTAAATTAAATTGAGACATATCATGCCTCTTCATTTATGGGATCATCTCAACACTCCGTTTCGGTTCGTTGGATCCAGTCTCTCGTTGGAATTCTTCAACCCTGGTGCCCCTACTATGCATATGTGTCCTCATCCAACTGCATTTCATTCCTAACCACCGTCGATCCTTCGATATGATCCACCTCGCGCATGACGTCGACCACCCGTCTGCGACACTTGAGCCGCGATTATGTTCGAACACTCAATACGATCACTGCCGGTAGCATGCCCATTGAAGCACACTACAAAACTAGTGTTTATTGTCAGCTTTCGTATAATAAACTTTATGTTATTTGAAGAAATTCGTGAAATTGGCTTGTTAATTTCATATGAAAAGTGCATGAGAGATAGATCACTGCGAGATTTATGTGTATAACTTTCAGGTTTGATTGCGCGATTTTACATGCGCACCTGTATGCGTAAGAGTGCATGTGCTGATGTACATTCGTGCGTATGCGTACGCATTTGCAAGTGCGATCATGCATGATTTGCAATTTGTATGTGCGATTTGTATGTGCTATCATTTGTATGTGCGATCATTTGAATCTGATTCAAAACCTTTCCTTGGTTCAATAAAAATTAAAGGTCCCACTGATCTAACAGATGCTTATATACTTATCCGGATAAATTTCGGTGTTTACTTTGTTACTAATTTTGTTTAAAAAACCCATTATGCATATATATATGCATATATACTATGCATATATATATGCATAATGCATATATACCCATTATGCATATATACTATGTCCCTCATGATGCATATAAAGATATTTTGTAAATATCTTAATAGATAAATATATTAATAGATATTTTATAAATATCTTAATAGATAAATATATTAATAGATATTTTATAAATATATTTATATGAATAAAGGACAAAGGATTTGATAACTTAAAAAGTTTTATTTCTGAAAATTACCGTCCAACTTCTATTTATAAACTGCATTTGCGTATACTATTCCTTAAGAATGACTTAATATCAATATATTTTGATCAAATGCAAACGCGTTTGATCAAAGCGTAAAAACATTTAAGAAACGTTTTTATACAGTTTTTGTTCTGTGTTCTTGTAAGGAAAACACATTATGAATAATCCGACATTATTTATCGCCAAATCCCTTCTTATTCATAATAGAACTTAATAGTTGAAATTAAACTTTATAATAAAATATCAGCATACCCGTTCTTCGTAAAGAGTATATAATATAAAGAAACTTAAAACTCACAATCATGTGAGTAGTATATATATGTACGTATGAGCGCACCTATATTTTTAATACTAAAAACTTTTTTCACGCATTTATCTAAAATTTGGTCTAAATGTAAAAAAGGCCTTATTTAGTTATAAAATCATGTTTTTAATATTAAAATGGATCGAGACCTTTTTTTTTATATATAAAAGATAAAAATAAGCTATAAAATATAGTTTTTAGTATTAAAAATATAGGTGCGCTCATACGTACATATATATACTACTCATGTGCAAATTCCTATAGTATACTAAATGATACTTTTAATCAATATATTCTATTAAAAAATATTTAATATAACGGTCCTAAAAATAAGTTTAAGGATCTATGTTCTCGCTATACAAAATTATCTTCACGGGCAGATCTGAAGAATAAAATATCCTGGCCCCTTTTGTAAGCAAATTTACAAAAAGTATGGAATTGAGTCAATATATGAAATATAATAAAAGCGTTAAAATTGTATGGACCGATACTACTTATATACGCGAATATTAGAAGATATAACCTGTATTAGAAAATTACATGTATAAATTGAAAATATCAATAAACTCGTAATCTTTAAATGTGAAGGCAGTAATGGATTCCTATATATGACAAAATGAAAGTGCTAAAATTATATGGGAAGATTCACCCGTACTACTTATAATGTCGTAGACTAGAAGATATGTCCGAGTGTCAGTATAAAATTACCCGTATTACAATATGAGTCTGGAAGGTCTTTGACAAAATAAAACAGATGACGTAAAATTTCATAATATTTTATGAAAAATATTGGAAGTCTAATGCGATCTCTCGGATGGAGGAAGGAGGGCGGACATTTAAGCCGGAGAGTAAACTGCAGTGTGTCACTGTTGCAGCTAAAATTCCATTTTGAACTGTAAATCCTGTTCCAAGTAGCATTCAATATAATAATAAAGTTCCACAATAATCGAATCCAGAGCAGTGCGGGAGCTGCAATATGTAACAAAGAAACATTTCCCTTTAAACTTTATATATTTATCACATTTTCTCTACGGGCCATTAAAATTTTGGCTTCCTTCAGGGCATTCAGAATAATAATGTCTTATATACGACAATATTTAGCAATTTATGATACCATAACATTAGTGGACAGAATATGTATTTTTTTTTATTTTACTTTCCCTGCTATACATGGTAATGTATAGGGAAAGTAATGGAATCGTGCCGAAAATAGCAACTCGAGTTTTCGACGGATCTACACGTTTCGAGACCTCAAGAAGACGAAAAAACCATTTTTAGCGTGACGTCTGTGTGTGTGTCTGTCTGTCTCTGCAGATATTGTATCCACTCTAACTAAAAAACTAATTGGCCGAATTTCATAAAATTTGGTAGGTAAGTCACTTGTGGGCGAAACTAGTGCTGATTAGTTTTACGTACGATTCGGGATAAAAGAATATGCCTTTTTTTACGAAATGACCCGCAGAAGCTTGTATTCACTCTAGCTGAGAAACTAATGGACTGAATTTCACGAAATTCGGTAGATATGTCGCTTGTGGGTCACCCTGGTGCTGATTAAATTTTAGTATGATTCGGAAAAAATAATCTGCCTTTTATTGCAAAATGACCCGCAAAAACTTGCCATTTTAGCTAAAATCTAAAATTAAAACTACATATGCTCAAATATATCCATTAAATGCTTGTTTTGTACGCAATTTTTTACGAAGAAAAGAATAAGACCAACCCCATTACACTAGGACTAGCCATTCTCGAGATATTTTAGTTTTTTTTCATATTTTCTAAACGCCACCTTTGAAAATAAGTCCAGTTATCAAATGAGAACGCAAATTGAAATAAAACTGAATTAAATTTAATTAAAATAAAGAGAACATGGGTATAATTCTGTAGAGAAAGTCATGTACTGCCTACATCAGATTTTTTGATATTCACAGAAGGTCGAGGGGAGGACACAATTATAAAAGTTTTGTTTTGTCTCAGCTTTGAAAAAAAAATAATGGATAAAAATGTCTACAAAAGTTAACGGACGCAGAAACTTAGTCCAAATGCATGAAACTGACCTGGATTACTATTCGAAATTTGAATTGTATTTTAAACTGGAATTAGAAACCGGTCCAAGTAGCCTTGTTAATCATAAAATAATAGTAATGTTCCAAAATATCCAAATTCAGAGTAATGTTATAGCTACAACATTGAGCAATGAAAGTTTACATTTTAAATTAACATAAATGCACTTAACATATATATATATATATATATATATATATATATATATATATATATATATATATATATATATATATATATATATATATATATATATATATATATATATATATATATATATATATATGTATGTATATATATATATATATATATATATATATATATATATATATATATATATTTAACATAAATATATTTAACATAAATATATTTTTTTTCTGCAGGTCATCTAGACTTTGGATTAATTCAGGACATATGATGCATAATTTATATCTTAAACGGTTAATTAAGCAAAATGTGGTACATGTATCCTTAGTTGTGCGATAAGAAATTTCAAAATTTTCTTGTTTAGTGTCTACAGGTAGGTAAGAGAATGAAAGACATGCAAATTTGTTTTCTTAGTTTTATAAAACAGGTGCACAAACTCAATCTAAATCTTGAAAAAGACCCCAATATTTCCAGTGGATCAAAGAGATAATGAAAAATGCGAAGGGTTTAAAACTAACATACAAGTATTTTAGCTAAGAATATTCTAGTTTTAAAAATTAAGAAGCATAATGACTAAAGGGAAAATGACAGAAATTTCCATTTGTGCTTTCACTGAAGGTATATAAAGGTAAAAATTGAAAAAAAATTAACTTTTCTTTGTTGCGAAAAATACAGCACAATCCTGAGATGGCTTTGTGGAAAAGGAAAAACACTATCTCCAAGTTATATATAACAGTCTATATGTTTTTCATAAAGATTTTTTTGAATATTTTCACAGCAGTTTTCCTTAGAATCATAAAGTTTGAACAGGATTTTATCCAGCAATCAAATTTATAAGTGTTGCTATAAGATAAATCAATTTGTACATTATCTAAAAAAATATTTGCTTTAAATAGCTGCATTCGGTCTTTGTTGTTTAAATACATCCATTCATTGGATAATAATGATATAAAACCATAACTACAAAGGTGAAAATTCTTTAATGGGGGGGGGCACCTATTGTTGCACTAAGAAAATAAAGTCTGTTTCTGAATACAGCAGCCGTGTATTACTTGAATTTTAACAAACGCATTCAATTTTGATCTAAATTATGTCATTAAAAAACCATTTGACTGATTGTTAACATATTAACTTTGTTGCTAACATTTATTTACATCAGTAACTTTAAATATCTGAACAATCATATTTTCCTGAAATTTTGAATCTAGCAACACTTTACGATACAGTATTACCGTTGCTTCAATTAACATTTTGTGACCATAATGATACATATTAATAGAATAGATAAGAAAATAAATCGCATTTTCCCAACTTTTCGAACGTGATATCCGACTAAGCAGAATTAACAGATGACTTCACACATTCCGGAATTGCATGATGATGATGAGCTAACCAAGATTCATGCTATGGTGAGTATCAATCACGAAATTCGGGATGATGCGCGAAATGTTACTCATAAAAGTAAGGATGTTATTCTTAAACACGGTAAAAACAAAATACAATACAAATTACGGATTATCTGAGTAAATGTATATAGACTTAGCTGCGCAAAAAACTCGGTTGGCCTGTAAAAAAAGAGAGACGCGTAGGGAAATATATTCCGACAAATTAGGTAATTGTCAATATTCAAAACTGGCCGTGGATTTTGTATACCATTATTCCGGTGTGAACGATAGATTTGCGGTTTACGTTTTAAAATATATAAAGATATGTTCAATGACTTGATAGCTTCCAGAATAACATAGTTCTGTACACAATAATGTTACAAACTTATCCTCTAGCATCGTGAGGGTGCACCCGGATCCGGATACAAGAATGAGTCTAAATTTCTGGGTAATTAAAAACATTTATTCACAAGCACAAAGTAAGCAGGAGCAACATATAACAGATATTATTCACAAAAAATAACTTATAATTCATACAAAATAACTGATAATTCACACAAAATGACTGATATTCACACAAAATAATTGATAATTCACACAAAAAAACTGATATTCACACAAAATAACTGATAATTCACAAAAAATAACTGATATTATTCACAAAATATTGACGAAAGCAAATTCACAAAACAGTTGCTATCTCAAAACATTGACAAAAATCACAGTCCAATGTAGCTCGTGCATTTCAACTAAACTCCTTCTGAGTGATAATTCCTTTTATAGTCTCTCTATAAAAACTTCTAGAATTATCCATATCTCCTAGACTGTTGGTAATTTTGCGATCTTTTGCGAATATTGGGAAAATCACATCTTTCGATTTGGGGATATATCGCCAAATTTGGCAACCCTTTCTAGGACTCGAAATTATGGAAACCCTATGCTCATGTTATGTCACGTCATAGACTGGTCACGTCAGGTCTTCGAAATAGGTGAAGGGAAAATACTCCTGTGAGGGAATATGACACGTTCGCAACACTGCCTAGTCCGTGAGACTTCAGGTCCCGGGCAGTATAAATCTACTGTAATCCGGAATATGAGGCCAATCTGTCGATAAGGACGACTTTCGACGTGGTTGAAGACGATTTCTGAATTTGATAAACGACACTGATTATTTCTTCTTACTGACATAGGGCTTTATCATTTGTGCTGCAGTTTTGGCGAAAATCCAGGTCGTCGCCGAGGGTAAAACAGCCGACCTTTGTAACTTTTCTAGAAACGCACCTCATTAGCTTTAGTACCGTACTGGGTCTTCATTCTACCGGTAGCAATGCCGATTCTGTTACGAGAAAAACGATAAACCTCCTCCAACCGTGCTTGCAAATCTTGCAGATATTCAGCAGGCGCTAAAGGAGCATTGCATGGTCTTTCAAAAGCTAGTAGTCACAGAATTCGTCCAGACAGCATTTTTGATGAAGAATGACCGGTCGATTCGTGGACAGAACATCTATAGGCCAGCCCAAACAGAGGTAGGTGACGATCCCAGTCTTGCTGGTTTCTGGATACAAATATGAAGAGATGATGGAGTATCGCTATATTGAATCTCCCTACCATGCCGCCCGATAGATGGTGAAGCGGAGTAGTTCGAATTTTGTCCATTCCGAGTAATTTGCACAGTCTCGTAAATTGACCCGAGCTAATGTTTTTTTTTGACCACAGTGGATGAGAGAGCTAACCATGTAATGATATATCCAGTTCTGAATTAGAACTTCGCTAATGGTTGTAGACACTTAGTCGGGGCTGCGTAAGCTTTGGGAAGTATTGCAATACTACTAGGATGTATTTGTTTTGTGTACAGTTCGTGGTAGGGACTAAATGCACAATTTTCTTGAAAGAATCTCCGACGTTGTAATAGTGAAGATGCTCACGTGTTTCTCTTCTTAGGTTCCTTCCGTGAGTCGCATTCCGTGCATTCTTTACACGAACGCTTAACATCGGATCTCGCATTGCACCAGAAGAAACGCTCACGAACTTTATTCAGCGTCTTATTGATACCAAAATGCCCTCTAGTGGGGCTGTCATTTTTCTCCTTTTGTAGGCTGACGAGAAAGTAGCAACTGCCGTCTGATGCTCTGACCATCATCGCTCTACCATTTACGGTATACTGCCCCATTCCTCAAGTGCTAAGAATCCAACAGTGCCCAGTACCGTTTTTGTTTTGATTGAGAAGCAGGAAATGTATTTCAAGTTGGCTTCTCATTATTTCGTTCTTTGCGAATCAGGATTGCCTCGATATCCCTATCCCCTCTTTGGGCTCGAGAGAGTTTTTATCCCCAGAGGGATCTGGTGGTGAATTTGAATTATGATCGGTGATAACTTACCAGATGATCGCTGAAATCTGGCTTTCAACTTTTATTTCTTCACAAGAGAAATGTGCGCATTTCAATGGACAGGGTCTCCTCGAGAGCGCATCATCGTTTCTATGAGAGAATACCATGTTGTTTTGAGTCTCCATGCCGCATTCTTGAAGTCGCTGAAACCATCTTGCGACCTGTCTTTTAGAGCTCTTAAAACCCGTCCCGGCGTTCATTAAACTGATCCACACTCTCGAGTAAACTGGACGGTCTGAGTTCTCAGATTCTTAAAACTGAGCCAGCTCAGTACACTGTGAGCTGTCCGCAGCAGGAATATCCTTCCGTAGAGGTAATGATGGAAATTATCTATGGATGTAACAATCGTCAACAGTTCTTTCCTTGTTACGCAGTAATTTTATTCTGTCTTCGACAAGAACTTGCTAGCGTATGCTATATCACGTCCTTGCCCTCCTATTTCCTGTCAGAGATCGTCTCCTATTCGTTCTTTACTATCATCGGTATCAAGTACGTATATAGCTGTTAATTGAGGATATGACAGAATATGAGCTGAAACCAACATTTCCTTAAGTCGATTAAAGTCGTCTTTACATTCCTCTGTCCATTCAAATTTCTTGTATCCTTCCGTTAACCAATGCAAAGATATGGCAATGTTTGAGAAGTTCTTTACAAAACGGCAGTATTACGTACATAGGCCGAGGAAACTCCTCAGTTGATGAACATCTTGTGGTATTCACTATTCTTTCACAACATTGATTTTGTCAGGATTGGCATTTACACCTTTTCCAGAAATGATATATCTCAAATATGGGACTTCTTTCTGGAATAGTTTGCATTTTGAAGGATTTAGTTTTGGATTAGCATTCTTCAGTTTTTTAAATATCCGCCTTAGGTTTTGTAGATGTTTGTCAAATGATCGTCCAACTATAATTATGTCGTTCAAATAGACGAGACAGGATTCATAAGAGAGTCCTTTCAGCAAGGTCTCCATCAAACGTTCAAAAAGCATCACTTTAAACTGCAAAAGGCCCTATCCTGTGGTAAAAGCTGGCTTTTCTCTATCATCAGGATGGATCTTCACTTGCGAGCAACTCTTAAAATCTAGAGTAGAAAATATCTTGCTCCTAAAGAGGGCATGTGAAAAAAAACCAGACCACACGACAGACCCGAGGGCTTACTGTAGCTATATGTGTGGCCGGAAAAGAGGGTATGTGAAGTGCCGTCAATTATAGGGAGTGGATAGCTGTCTTTCTTTGTCACAGAGTTGATTCTTCTATAATCAACACAGAGTTTCGTAGAACCGTATTTATTCTTCACTAAGACCATTGGGGAGGCTCAAGGACTGGACAATGGTTCGATTACGTCGATTGACCTTTAAAACCCTATTTACTTCTTTCTTTGTGACTGGATGTCTTCAGGAAGCTTGTGTAATCGGGAATTGGCCGCAGATGTCAATTTTATATGGTCTCTCCCATTTCTTTCGAAACAGTCGAAAATATTTTACATTATTCCGAAATGAGTCTTTTACACGCCTCTTGTTCTTTTCGATTTAGTCCGCCGGAATTGTTTAAGAGTGTGCTTAGATGTTCGGAACTGTTGTCTCCATCTTTTCTACAACTACGCATTACGCTAGTAGCCACAGATCATCGATCTAAATGTTCCCCTTTATGAATTATTTTGGACCAGTCACTGAAGTTAGTTATCGCACAGGTACGTAGTCTCTTGAAATATCCATGAGTGATACGGCCACAAGAATGCCTTTTCCTTTATAGCCCGGAGAGAGGAGATCTGTTTCTGCCATTCCACGTATGCTTAGGCCTTCCCAGATGCCTCTCACCAGACACTCGTTTCTCGCGGGCAGCGAAACATCATCAGTGCCTATGTTGCACTCTAGGATGCTCCCATTGTTGTTCCAAACAAGGAAACATCTTCGGTGAAACTCCGCAATTCGTGGTTTTTTTTAAGTCTAGGCCAAATTCGCGTTTTCTTTAAAATGTTAATTCGAGAATGCCTGGGTCCCAAATGTCTGCAATATATGCAACATGATGATAAAGTCTCGCACATACAGAAATAGGAAGTTCCATTTTTCCATTCACATTCGCTGTTTCTCCAGTAACTGTGGGTAAAGGTATGGATGATACTGTATAAAGAAGTTGACCGTTAATTCAGCCAGCTACTTCACTTTTAATGATGGTTACAGTTGCAGTCTAAGAGCGTTTGGCATTCAATGGTGTTTATACGACCCCTGACGTAAAGGCACTTATTTCCTCCGTGCAACGATAAAATCTGAATGTCTTAAATGGGGCATTTTCTTTATACGGCGATCTTCATCCAGAAAGATGACCGCTGAATAGTTTTCCTGTGGCTTTTTGGAAGGAAATGTCCTATTATTCTCTTTCTCAGATAACACACTAGATTTCTAAGATAATAGGTAGCATTTTCTTCTTGCATGACCTCTTTAAATTGTGTTAAATTGTGCTCAAATATCCATCCAAATGTTTTGTCCGTCACATGTAGGAGATTTTACTTTGCATACTGAGGGCATGCAGAAACCCGTATTAACGACTGACTATTTTATATTTACTGCAAGTAATCTACTTTCAACCTTTTCACAGTTTCACCCACGTCGCCGAACTTCTGGTGATATTATAGTTTCTCTATAATTTCTTACTCTCTCTATAGTTTCTCTATAGAAACTTCTGGAATTCTCCATATCGCCTAGACTATTGGTTTTTTCGCGGTCTTTCTCGAATATTGGGGTCGCAAAATATGTCCAAATTAGTGATACATCGCCAAATCTGGTAACCGCTCTTTAAAATCGGAATATTGACAACCCTATATATACGAACACGCAATACCACGTCATAGATTGCTTACGTCAGGTCTTCGAAAGAGACTAAAGAAAAGACCGCAGTGAGGAAATTTTACGCGTTCGCAGCAATAACCTAAATTGTTTTAAGTATGTGGCATGCGTATACCAAAAACATGGATTTCATGTCAAATTTATTGCTGCTGTATTTATACATACCAGTTTTTAGCATCTATGACTATCGGGACATGCTAGGTTCTAACTTCACATCACCCTAAGTATCAGCTTAAAGAATTTAATTTAGTTCTATTTTTACGTAAAACCAATTTAAGGCTAAAAATAATATTTCATACGAAAATATCTTCCATGGTTTCAATTTAAAATGTTAAGCTACAGAAATATTTTGAGCTGAATGAGCGAGTTTATCTATTCATAATGTGAAAACAAATCAGAGCATGAAGAACTTTCAATGCTAATGTGTTCTGGGTATAACAGATGTTAAATAAGTGATGTATGAAATTCCTAGTTAATGTCATTTTGTGACAGTAGTGAACCCATCCGGAAAATACGGAAATCCAAAAAGTAGGCTTTCTGAGAAAAGTTAGAAGATTTAGGAAATTATGTGCTCAAGACAGCTGCATAAGCGAAATATGTACTATGTAAGTAATTTCCAGTTGGTTAATTCGCTGCAATAAAATAAGAAGTGCATTATATACGTATATAAAATAGTATTAAATGTAAATTAATCTCTATAATTTCCAAACCCAGGGGTCCCACAGTAGTCGATATTAACTTCTGGGAGTCGATATGATATTGTTAGGGGTTGATTCGGGTTCGGAGTCGATTGGTGATCAAGAGAAACAATTACTTAAAAATTACTATTATAATAAATAACTTAATATCTCTTATTGTAATAATGAAAAAATACTGGAACAATCCATATTCAGTAATAATAAAATTCTATATATAAATTGTTTACAAAGTGAGCACTAAATTTTTAAAAGAATTATGTCATATAAATTGCTGAATATTTGTTCATGGATTGCTATAAAATGTTTACATTATGCTAGAAAATGTACTCGGTGGAGTTGATAGAAAGTTAAAGTAGTGTAGTTATATAAAATAACGAAATAAATAAATTTTATTTGTATAAATAACGGTGAGAATTGCATAAAATTCGTGTAAATCCACGCAACAGCAGTAATTCGCCTCCCCCCCCGCAACAGTCCCCAAGTACACCCGTCACATTGACCGGCCTTTCAGATAGTTGCTCAAGTCCTCAGGATGAGTCGGACGGTCTGGGTCTTCAACCCGTCACATTGACAATATCAGCCAATTTTACAAACTTAACAAAACGTCTTAATATGCTGCATGCTAAAAAACTTCTTAATATGCTACATGTAATTAGATCTAATTATATTAGATGTATGTAATATAAATAATAAAAACATTAAGAATAACAAATTACAAGATGACATAATCGTTTTTTCTTGCTTGTCCTATTGTAACTATGTAACAGTAAAATAGATGGATTCAGTAAAACGTCGAGAAATTCTTATAGGGGTCAATAAAGTTTGAAGACTCCTAGTTTAACCTGTTAAAAAAATATTTGTAAAGTCTTATTCTACTATTTCCCATGATCATGACTTTTGTATGAACCATTGTACTTTACTGCAATCTAGCTAAAACATCCAACAACCTAATGGCAAGTGTTCGACGAAGAAATCACGACATTAACAAACAAACAAAATTTATTTTCAGCTAACTTTGTTGGGAACTCAAAAGACATATAAATACAATTCTACATATAAATTATTTACAACGCTGGCATTGCCATTTTTATCCGTGATATACTAATCTACGCTGAAATTCAACCCTATCTTATTATTAAACTGATCGTCAACCTGAACCTATGATGACCAAATTACAACACACTATACATACTACTCACAAGATTGCAGGTTATATCTCTCGCTGCTGCCTTAGATGTATGAACAGAACGCACACACGCCAGCGAACTCAGCAGAATGACAGATACGTAATTCTAAAGTCTGCCCTTCTTATAGTTCTGGCCAATTCTGAGTATGCGATTCTTCGGAATGAAAGTTGAGAAGTTTAGGACATACATTAAAATAAGGAAAGGTAGAATTAGAATACAATAATTAATAATAGAATCCTCACATATTTTTTTAGGTATAACCTGTTTAAAATAATATATCCAGACTTTCCAGATTAGTTACAGAACCTAACGGAGTCAGGCTTTTAATCTACGAACCTGAGGTGGAAAACATGGGGAGAATGGGTTTGACAAGTTTTATCATTCCCCTGAAGCTCTTCTGCTGACAAAAAAGGATGAATCTTTTCCAACTCATAGTATCAATCAGGCGACAGAACTTAATATAGCCGGATTTTCGATTTACTCCCACCCTCGTTGGGAGGAGAAAATAGTGGATTTTGAAAACTCTTTTTAAATCATCTAGAAGTCCCTTGGTGACCTAGAAGGCTAAATCGTACACACTTTTAATAACGACCAATTGGCCAGAATCTGTCCAATTGCACAAGTAATCGGATTATTGATCAATCTCCTCATTCGGAGAATGTAGTTTTTAGTCCTTCTAGATCCTCAAACAACCTGCCGGTTGTTTCGAAGGCTAAATTCCTGCACACTTACAGTATTGACCAGTCAACCGAAAGGCCGGGTTTCCGATATTTCTTCTGGAGTAGAGAAATGGGGTAAAATCTATCAAAGCATTAGCTAAATCTCCGCCGCAGGTATAAAATGCTAAAACTCGACCACGGGGCAGAAACAGACTGCGACGATTTTTATTTGAGACAACTATTTTCAATACTAAGCATAAACAAAATAGAACTTATTAAAAAAGTTGTAGCTTATTTTTTGTTCCCTAAGACTGTAAGTTTCCCCGGAGGCTTATATACTAGTATTAAATAAAACCGTAGTAATATAATATTCTCAATAAGCACAGTACACTTTGTGCGAAAGATAAGGAAAACTTGATCAACGTATAAAAACAGAAATAATACAGTAATACAGAATACATATATTTCAAGGAGACCATGGATCCCGTTCAAAAGTTTAAGAGAGTCAACAAACCTGAAATCCATGAATTTCGGATTTATTGGTTCATTCAGTTCAACCGCTTAGAGCGGCGGTTTGAAGATCCGAGCTTCGATCACCAACTGAGACAGTGATATTTTCACAAATAATCTTATTAAAATTATTCTCTGGCATCTAATTTCCTAGCGTGTTTATTATATGAAAAGCATTTATAAGTTTTAGACAAAGGAGTTGAGACGTATTTATCTGTGTTTCAGACAAATCAGTGGAGAGCGGGAAATTTCAGTGACTAGAGCAGGGAGATTGCAGTTGGAGCACCCGAGTTCGATTTCCTGCGCTATCTAAACTATCCCCGGATCTACGCGGAGTAAAAGTCCGAAAGTAGCCTTCAAGACCTCTTCTGGACTCAAGTGTGTTCGATTTCCTGCGCTATCTAAACTATCCCCGTATCTACGCGGAGTAAGAGTCCAAAAGTGGTCTTCAAGTTCTCTTCTGGACCTCTTCTGGACTCAAGTTTGTTCGCTTTCCTGAGCTATCTAAACTATCCCCGTATCTAGGTAGAGTAAGAGTCCAAAAGTGGTCTAGTCCAAAAGACCTCTTCTGGACATCTTCTGGACTCAAGTTTGTTCGATTTCCTGCGCCGTCAAAACTATCCCCGTATCCATGGGGAGTAAGAGTCCAAAAGTGGTCTTCAAGACCTCTTCTGGACTCGGTTGTTGGTTCTCTTACAGTAACGAAGGGGATCCTAGTGTGTCATCCAAATATCTGTATGCTGCACTCCTTAATAGCATTTAATATTGGGCCCATATTTGACCAGTATTGTATATTTTGGCATTGCATTGGAAATATTTCCCATGTAATCCCAATATTGGGCAAAAGTCTGGTTTATAGTGGTCTCCAATATTGGCTAATATTTGCACTACAATATTACGCCTATATTGGTGTTAAATTGGAAATATTGGCGTAATTTTGTCTCAATATTTTAAGCCAATATTGTGCGAATTCCGTCAAAATGTCCACCTTTTCATATTTCTCCAATATTGGAGCCAATAATAAGCTAGTATGGGATTGCTACTGTGCTATCTGTGCTCTTATACGTTGCTCAAGTTTTCCTTAATATACTATTCTATCGCTAAAGGTGAAGGGAGGATTTTAATGCATTGTTATATGGTGATATATGATATCAATCTATATGCAAAGAGAAAACGATGTACATTTTAATTGTTTCCATGAATATGCATATTTAAACAACCCTATCAGACGCATCACGCCCGGACTAAAGGAACTGGGGCACAAAGTTACGGCAGTCAGTAAACGTTATCGTGAAATAGACTGAGTTCTAATCTCCGGCGTCAAAAAGCAGGGCCACGGAGGACGGACATGAGTGACAGAAAAGTGGTGAAAAGGAACAAGAGCCCCTAGTACTATTATATAATAAAATCCGCAAACGAGGAACGCGATAGAGCAGTGGTTAGCGTCGGGGATTGCACATGGACGACCCGAGTTCGATTCCCGCCGCTACCCAAAGCTGTTGCCATGTTCACGCGTAGTACGACCACGTGAAACATGTGGATCCGTAAGTGCTTCAGAGAGGCTGGTGTTAGGGGAAGGAGGGTACTGTTCTATGGATGCCTCTTCCCACTGGGTTTCGATCTAAATTGGGTGGCACTTCCCGGCCTTCCATACAGATACCTTACACATTCGGGTAAGTAGGACCGTCTGGCTCGAAGAAAAAGATCCCCGAACGAAAAGTGGTTGCAACACAACTTCGTAGATAGAAAACGCAATTAATTGACAATGCACTAGATCTCGTTAACAATTTGTTCCAATCCCTCCAATATTAAAACTCAGTACATTTTAAATAAAAAAAAATCTGATGTGGACAGCACATGACTTTTCTTATATAATGCAATGCATTTATTACTTTTACAGTTAAAAAAATGTTAGTCTTATAATAGATACTTATATTATTTCCAATATATTGAATTTTCGTCAATGAGTCGTCATTTTCATTGATTTAGCGTCATTTTTACGCATTTGGCAAGTTTTTCGTTAATTTAACAGCATTTAAAAAAGTCGCCAAGTTGGCGACATACCACCAAATTCCTCGCCAAAATCTCGCACAGCGTTATAGGCGGAAAACTAAGTTATTCTTACGGCAGATAAATGACTATAGCCGTTAAAATACAAAAGTATTACTCAAGTATCTTTTTTCATGAATGGAATGAGCTAGATCCACGAGAATGATGTCACCAAATTTATCGCATGGTATTACATATGAAAAGTTAACATGTTTCTCAATAGGAAATATTTTTTTTTAAATTTTATATGATTTTTTGATAATTTTTTTGAAAAATGTGTAGCATCTAGAGAACGGTTCATGTTAACGTTCTAAAATTTATGTCAATCGTTTTCTAATGAAAAATTACTAAAGAAATGTCTGTTTGCTTTACTTTATTAGAGGTTTTGATATTTTAACGATTTTTTCAATATTTCACTTCAAAATTTTGGGGGGGTGGGGGAGTTCTGAATATTCGATTGCGTATGAAAACAAAAGGCTTACAGTGTTTACGGAAAAAAATTTCGGAATTTATTTTTTCATATTTTTAGTCCGGCTTTATCACCTACTTCATAATATTGTATAACATAACTACATGGAAATAAAAATATACTGAAATTAGAAAAATAAATAAAAAAGTTCTAAATATGAAATGACATTTATTTTAAGGAATATCTTAATTAGATACTATTTCTATTAATCTAATTTTTTTATTTCTATTGCATACTTTGACTATCTACTTAGACAATATTTAAAAAAATCTGATGTGGGCAGTATATGATTTTTCCTGAATAACCACGTTCTCATTATTTTAATTAATTTTAATTCACTTTTAATTCAATTTTCGTTCTCATTTCGTAACTGGACTTATTTTTAAAACTGGCGTTGAGAAAATACGAAAAAAATTTAAATATCTCGAGAATGACTTGCCCTAGTGTAATGGAGTTGATCTTATTCCCTTCTTCGTTAAAAATTACGTATAAAACAAGCTTTAAATGAGCATACGTAGTTTTTTATTTTATATTTTGACGATTTTTGCGGGCCATTTTACAAGACAAGGCAGGTTATCTTTTTCTGAATCGTACCAAAATCTAGTCAGCACCAGGGTAACCAACAAAAGACTTATCTACCGAATTTTGTGAAATTCGGTCCATTAGTTTTTCAGCTAGATTGGATAAAGTCTTCTGCGGGGTCATTTCGCCAAAAAGGCGGGTTCTTTTATCCCGAATCATACCCAGAACGAATCAGGATTAGATTCGCCCACAAGTGAATTACATACCAAATTCTATGAAATTCGGTCCATTAGTTTTTTAGTTAGAGTGGATACAAAATCTACACAGACAGACAGACAGACACACACACATACGTCACGCTAAAAATATTTTTTCATGTTCTAGAGGTCTTGAAACGTGTAGATCCATCGAAAACTCGAGTTGTGATTTTCGACATTATTCCAATACTTTCCCTATACATTACCATGTATTGGAGGAAAAGTAAAAATCTGATGTGGACAGCACACGACTTTCCCTGATGACTCAAATTCATATTTTCTTTATTTATTTAATAATTCCTTAGATTAAGTTTAATTGAACTAAATAACACTAAATCTGCATTTTTAATTCACTTTTTGAATTGGACATTTTTCCCAAATCGGCGTAACAAAAATGCAAGAAATCTGAAATATCTTGAGAACGCTTAGTCCTAAAGAATAATGGAGTGTGTTATATACTTTTCCTCGTCAAAAATTGCGTATAAAACAAGAATTTAATTCATACATTTCAGCATGCGATTTTCGCGGGCCATTTCGTAAAATAAGGCAGGTTGTTATTTTCCGAATCGTACCAAAATCTAATCAGCACCAGAGTGTCCCACAAGTAACTTATCTACCAAATCCATGAATTACCTACCAAATTTTATGAAATTCGGTCAATTAGTTTTTTAGTTAGAGTGGATACAAATTATGCACAGACAGACAGACACACAAACACACAGACGCACACATAGACACACACACAGACAGGCACAAACACAGATGCCACGTTAAAAGTAGTTTTTTCGTATTCTAGATGTCTTGAAACGTGTAGATCCGTCGGAAACTCGAGTTGCAATTTTCGACATGATTCCAATACTTTCCCTATATATTACCATGTATTGCAGGGAAAGTAAAAATCTAATGTGGGCAGCACATGACCCTTCCTGCAGACTTATATACACGTTTTATTTATTTTAACTAAATTTAATTCGCTTTTAGTTCAATTTTGGTTCTCATTCGGTAACTGGACTTATTTTCAAAGGTTGCGAAGAGAACATACGAAAAAATTAAAATATCTCGAGAACGGCTAGATCTAGTGTAATGGGGTTGATCTTATTCTGTTCTTCGTAAAAAATTACGTATAAAACAAACATTTAATGGATATATTTGGCATACGTAGTTTTTTATTTTAGATTTTGACGATTTTTGAGGGCCATGTTGCAAAAAAAAGGCAGAATATTTTTTCCGAATAGTACCAAAATCTAAACAGCACCAGGGAGACCCACAAGCAAATTATCAACCAAATTTTTTGAAATTCGGTCCATTAGTTTTTCAGCTAGAGTGGATACAACCTTTTGCGGGCCATTTCGCAGAAGAAACGGGTTCTTTTATCCCGAATCGTATCCAAAACTAATCAGAACCAGATTCGCCCACAAGTGACTTACCTACTAAATTGTATGAAATTCTGTCAATTAGTTTTTTAGTTAGAGTGGATATAAAATCTGCACAGACAGACAGACAGACAGACAGACAGACACACAGACACTCAGACACACAGACACACACACACATACGTCACGCTAAAAATAGTTTTTTTGTATTCTAGAGGTCTCGAAAGGTGTAGATCCGTCGAAAACTCGAGTTGTGATTTTCGGCATGATTCAAATACTTTCCCTATACCTTACTATGTATTGCAGGGAAAGTAAAAATATGATGTGGGCAGCATACTTTCCCTGCAGATGTATTTCAGCATACGTAGTTTTTTTTCTTTAATTTGTCGAATTTTGAGGACCATTTTGCAAAAAAAGGCAGGTTATTTTTTTTCGAATCGTACCAAAATCTAATCAGCACCAGGGAGACCCACAAGCGATTTATCTGCCAAATTTTTTGAAATTCGGTCTATTAGATTTTCAACTAGTGTGGATAAAAGCTTTTGCGGGCCATTTCGCAAAAACAGGCGGGTTCTTTTATTCCGAATCGTACCCAAAACTAATCAGCACCAGATTCGCCCACAAGTGACTTACCTATCAAATTTTATGAAATTCGGTCAATTACTTTTTCAGTTAGAGTGGGTACAAAATCTGCACAGAGACACAGAAACACAGACACACAGACAGACACAGTCACACAGTCACACAGACACACAGACAGACACAGTCACACAGATACACACACATACGTCACGCTAAAAATAGTTTTTTCGTATTCTAGAGTTCTCAAAACGCGTAGATCCATCGAATATTCAAGTTGTGATTTTCGGCTTGATTCCAATATTTTTCCTATACATTACGATATATTGCAGGGAAAGTAAAAGACGAGACTTGAATATTTTATTTTAAAAATTTGAAATTCTATTTCTTTTCCTTGGTTTCTCTTCTTCCATTTGCATACTGTATATATGAGCTGATTAATTTCACTTTCTTGTTACTTTGAATTTATTATTTTTCTAATTAGTGAAATAAAATGTAAATCCAATTATTCCACAAAAGTCCGTACTTTTTTCTGAATATATGTAATCATATACATCAAGTATTAATTTAAAATGCTGTGTTTGAAATAAAATAATTTAATAACATTTTAAACTCGGCTGCTTTTAATAAGATATCTTCTTCCGCTTTACATTACTTTTTGATTTTATTAGATCTCGAATATAAGACAAATTATATTAATATAATGGTTGAAAGAATAATTGTTTTCACTAATCAATAGTTTTATTTCAAAAACAACATTTTAATTGATTGTGATGCTATTCCACGTGTTCGCAACGCTCATCAGCAACCGTTTTCAATGTTTACGTATCAAAATAAAGGCAACGAACTTATTTTACTCTCCCTTGAATTGTGTAATGTATGTAAAATTTCATCAATCAAGTTATATTGAATCTATTTGAAGAGATATGTATGGTAATAAATGCACCTAAAGCATACAGCCAACTGTACAGTCAACGATGTCAGCTGTTCAGTCAACGATGTCAGCTGTACAGTCAACGATGTCAGCTGTACAGTCAACGATGTCCGCTGTACAGTCAACGATATATACACTCAATTAATGCCGCCATGATTTGCACAAATTTGTATTTCTTACTAGCCGCCTTCGGCGACCAGCCTGTTCTCTACCCTTGAAAGTTCTGACCGTGCCAAACTCGCCATAACCCCGTGGCGCCATTACCCCGTTGAGCTGTTGGTAAGTTAACTATTTGGTCGGCCAGGAAGTGCCTCCCAATTTAGACCAGAATCCAGTTGGGGAGGTATCCACAGGGACCGTACCCTCTTTCCCCTACCACCAACCTCTCGGAAGGACTTGCGGACCCACTTGTTTAACATGATTGCACTCCGCGTGAACACGGCGGCTGTTTTCGTAGTGGCAGGAATCGAACCCGGGCCTACCGAGTGCAATTCCCGCTCGTTAACCACTGGGCTACCGCCCCCTCAACCCCGTGGAGTTAACAAAGTTTGGTTTAGGTTCATGACGTTAAAACTAATAATGAAATTTTAATGCACCGCGGCAATATCCATAATTTTCTTTTTATTTCTTTTTATATTTCTTCAGTGTTTAAGTTTTTTCATTGTGGTCCCAACCACCACCCGATATAAACAATACATCGCCACAATTCAATCCAGCATAATGAGCCAAAAACCTTATAAAAAGCAAACACTAATTCGGTTTTTAATTGTGCCTAGGCCAAAAACCGTGTAAAAAGCAAACACTTATTCGGTTTTTAATTGCCCTAGGGCCTAGGCCAAAAACTGTACAAAAAGCAAACAATTATTCGGTTTTTAATTGTACCAAGGCCAAAAACCGTACAAAAAGCAAACATTGATGACATTTGCCCATGAAAATATCCTCAAATATATCACCAAATATCTGATAGGCCAAAAACCGTTTCCATGGAACATCGTCAAAAAATTGAACTTCTTGGGCCGTTCAGTGCGTCTGCGCGGGCATGTGGGAGAAAAACTTCATTTGCCGGTTGAACAAAAATTGAAATTCGGAAATGTTTAAAATCTGGATTGTGCAGCTACTTTTTATTATTTTTTGATCAGATGGGGCTTGTAAGAATGCCTGATGTTTGAGCTTTCTAAAAATGTAAATTATTAGTCGAAATTGTAGGAACTTTTCCCGATGCGAGGATTTAACAAGAAAGATTAACCATGCTTAAAGCATTGATTATGAAACACTTTCCAACTTCAATGCAATTTTATTTAAAAAAGTCTAAAATGCAATACATTCCTCGGTAATATTTTAAAACATATCACAATATTACATTAATTTATTCTATTTGAAAACTTAAACATTCATTGAAAAAAATGAACTTCATTCAAATGACGGCATTGAAATAAAAATTGTCTGGTTTAAATATCTCTAAAATGCGATACATTCCACGGTAATATTTTTAAAACTATCACAATACTACTATAATTTATTATATTTGGAAATTTTATCGAAAACAACTGAAATTAATTCAAATGATGTCATAAAAAAAATAACCCGCCTGGATCTCTCTATAAAAACAGCGCTTCATTCAAAACTTTCTCTCATTCATTTCATCCATCACAATACTATAATAATTTATTTTATTTAAAAATTAAGACCATCGAGCTACAAGTAATTAAACTATATGCTTAAAACTTCATCGAAAAACATCGTTCTTCTCTTTGTAAAATCAACTAATATTTCATTCATATCTGCCATGCAGACTCCATGAGCAAAATTATTTTGTGTTAAAGAAATGCAGCAATTCTAATACAATCGTTTCATATAAGAGGTGCAATTATTATTTTAATTTTTATTTAAAAATCTACTGAATATATTTCGCTGAATTTTTATATATATATTTCTGGAACAATTTGAACATTACCTAAAATTTTCGAAGCAATTTGTGAATTTTAAATCCGCTTAAAAATGTTTGAAAAATTTGGTCCCATTGGGCTCAATGTATTTCATTTTTTCAACCCGGGTTCAATCCAAAACTAATTGTGTGATATTATTCATTTATATTCCCATAGGTCCTACAGACCGTCTGAATAACATACTAAAATATCATTTTGATTAAGCCATTTTTACGGTATTTATCGTACTCAGATATTACACATCGTTCGTTTTTTTGAGCCGGAAGTGGCTTTTACTATAAAATCTTTAAAAAACATTAGAATTTGTCCCTGAGATTTGAAATTGATATATTTTTACTTGTAATTGTCTGCTCTTTCCGGTCGTGTGATTTGTTTTTTTTTCTGTGATTTCTGGATGGTGGAGAAAATAGGGGGGAAAAGCAGCCGAAATCGCACGAAACATTAAATAACGAAAAAAAAATAATTCAAATTTTAAAATTGGTTTTCACGTGTCACCTCCCCCCCCCCCCCCCCCCCGGATCTCCAATTGCCAAATTTCGTAGCTCTGCGACTCGAGGTCGCTGAGCCTATAATGTATAAGACAGACTGATAGACAGACATTGCCTTTTATTATATAGACGGGAATATTTCCCCTTTTCACTATGCTCACCAACTTCTTTTTTGAACCATACATATCAACATAAAATCAACAAAAATTTCGTAATGGTGCCTTCATATTTGGATCACAAAGGGTATGTATACTTTCTTTATGACGAAACAATTACGCAGTTTTTTTTTTGCTGCATTCTTATTTTGTACAAACATATGAACTTTTTCGAAATAAAGAAGCAAAACTGAAGTGACACCTCCAGTAACGGGAATGGAAATCATCCGTGAAATCCTTCCGCCTCTGGAATACGATGCTAAATTCATAGAATTCATCTTCTAAACTCTATCCTCTCTATTGCCAATACTGAGAAATAGATATTTTAAGGATATTTTCTGAATCGAAAGTGAAAAGAATCGTAAGTGGAAAATCTTCAGTGAACCCCTAACTCCTTCAAAATTTGATGGTGAATCCTCATCAGTGATCATCAAAGTTACATCTGTAACTTTTCTCGAGGTATATATGTTTCACGGAAAATTAAGTTTTTGAGTCGGAAGGGGACATCTCCAGAATCAGAAGTGGAAATTCCAAATCAGTCTTATAACCTCTTCGGAGATCGATGCTGATTCCATATAAATTAATATATTTCGCCAATTCTGAGAAATAGATGTTTCAATAAAATTTTCAATCGGAAGTGGTAAAGTAACCGGACAGGGAAATTCTTATTGAATTCCTCTACCTCCTCCAAAATTTAATGCTGAATCTATAGAAAGGTAATGGAATCTTAATTTATATAAGATATTCATTGGACCTTGGAATCCATATCAGTTATCATTTAACATATAGCCAATCTTGAGAAATTGATGTAATAAAATGAAAAAAATTGAACTGGCACGGGAATACTTAGTAAGCCTCTCCCCCTCCCTATTCCCCTATTCTTCAGGAATTTGATACTGATTCCAAATAACTCAGCATTTCAACGTTATCTATAGCAGACACTGGGAAATAGATTTTTCAAGGATTTATTTTTCCCGTAAAACTATAGTATGGCAAAAAAAAATGTTCATCAATAAATTTTCTATAACTAATAAATAGATTTTATTAGTGGCAAAATATACTCCTCCTATACACCTCAGGATATGGATGCTGGATCCAAATGACTCATCATTTGAATTCTATCAATAGCAGATCTTAAGAAATAGATGTTTTAAGGATTCCTTTTTTCGTAAAAATAAGAGTATGGCAATTTTTTTCCGAAAACAAAATTTGCATCACTAATAAATGGATTTTGTTAGTGGCAAAATATACTCCTCCCATACTCCTCAGGAAATGGATGCTGGTTCCAAATGACTCATCATTTGAATTCTTTCTATAGCAGATCTTAAGAAATAGATGTTTTAAGTATTCCTTTTTTCGCAAAAATAAAAGCATAGCAATTTTTTCCCGCAAACAAAATTTGCATTACAAATAAATGGATTTTATTAGTGGCAAAACATACTCCTCCCATACTCCTCAGGAAATGGATGCTGGTTCCAAATGACTCATCATTTGAATTCTATCTATAGCAGATCTTAAGAAATAGATGTTTTAAGGATTCCTTTTTTCGTAAAAATAAAAGTATGGCAAATTTTTTCCGCAAACAAAATTTGCATCACTAATAAATGGATTTTATTAGTGGCAAAATATACTCACCAGGAAATATACTCTTCAGGAAATGGATGCTGAATCCAAATGACTCATCATTTGAACTCTAGCAGATCCTAAGAAATAAATGTTTCAAGGATTTCTTTTTTCGTAAATACAATAATATGGCAAATACTTTTACACAAGAAAAATTTTGACCACTAATAAATTCATTTCATTTTCACCCAATTTACACAGTATTTATCAATTTTTGGCAATCAAGGCAAAATTAAATATGCATCTCCTCAAAATTCAATGTAATCTGCACATAAATAATAAACATTTCAATGATTTGAATAATGTTAAATGCCTGTATGCCTGCGAAAATTCATTTTAAAAATCGCAAAACATCCATTGTTAAAGTCCAGCCAATCAAATATTTTTCCAGGAGCTGATGCCACACTTTAAACATGGTATGATCAAACATTGTTACAGCAGTGGGTCCCAGGCTCTTTAGGTTCTCGGGACCCATCTTATTTTATTACAAGTTTTTTATTTATTTATACTTTGTTACATTATGTATGATAATATAGAGTATTGTTTTCCCGAAAATTTTCGAATTCGACATCATGAAGCTAATATATATTTAAAAACCACCTGAACACGTTAGCTTAGTATACCGTTAGCTTAGCACGCCCCAAGCTTAGATGTTATTCATACCAACATAGAGCAATAAAAATATACGAATCATACACAAAGATATACTCGTAAATCTGATGTCTGAATCTCTAGGTTACTGCGGTATTAACTTAGCTATTCTTAATCGGAAAAGAACATTGCATCATCATCCTCTAATTTTGAAAATGAAACTCCTCATCCTCAAAAAAATCAACTTATTTCTTCTTCTTTCAATTCTTAATATCTTCATTTTTACATTCATAGTGTATTTATTATAATGTAGAGTCAGTCCACTTCAAATATAGAAATGGAAAAAATCGTTTGTGACTTTATCTATAGATTTGACAGTCAGGGGTAGGCGGTTTGGTTAGTCGCATACTTTTTCTTTCTCTCTTTTAATTATGATAAGAAATATTCTTCTGCGTGGATTAGTTTAGCTGCAATCGTGATGGAAAACATTCAAATAAAATAGAACTTATATTTTGTTGTAATACTTCTCAGTAGATGGCAGCACTACAAAAGCAGCATTACAGTGGAAAAGTCGCCACTTCATCTTAGTAACGATATAAATAGTTGATAAAATAGCAGATTGTAGGGGCCAGACTCGCAACAGATGGGAGACTATATAATTGCATGTGAGGGCACCTACTAAAATTTTTAATATATATTTACGCTGTTAATGATGAATAAATGTTTAGACCAAATGGCAGAATGAGAATCTGGTTTATACAACATTAATTTTACATTTTTTTGAATAATTTTTCTGAAACTTTCTTACATGTTATTGATATCTTCATTTCTAAAAAAAAAACTTTTAGAAGTTTTAGGTCATTGAGGCAGGAATTAGGACATTCTCTTGTTGATTTACCATACAAAGTTTAGGTCATTAGAAAGAGAGGTGCGTTTTTAAGAAGCGGGATCTGATGTGAAATGGCTGCTTTATCTGCTTTTTCATGATCAAGCTCAAAAGAATATTTGCAATTTTACAGAATTTTAGTTATATATTTAACAGAAGATGGCAGCACTACTGAATCTAAAGAGATCGTATTCCTATGACATCGCCAGATATTGTGTAGTACACAATATGATAGTATATGTGAAAACAAAAAGTACCTTGTAAAAGGGTTTTCCTATTTCAAAATTAATTTTAGTTATTAGAAAACTTACGTTTGGACACAATTTCTGTTATGAAAAATGGCATTATTTGGTAAAAAAGTATTTATATTTATTAAAATTAGTTTAGATAAACTATAGTAGATGGCAGCACCATATAAAATTAACTGCATTTCCAAAAGATTTTTATTATAGAACTAGCCGCCTTTGGCGACCAGCCTGTTCGCTACCCTTGAAAATTCTGACCGTGGCAAACTCGTTGGCGCGACCTACCAGAAAGGTGTAAGGTAACTGCTTGGAAGGCCAGGAAGTGCCACACAATTTAGACCGGAACCCAATGGGGGAGGCATCCAAAGAGACCGTACCCTCCTTCCCCTACCACAAACCTCACGGAAGGACTTGCAGTCCCACACGTTTAACGTGATCGTACTCCGCGTGAACACGGCTGCAGTTTTGGCAATGGCGGGAATCGAACCCGGGCCTACCGAGTGAAATTCCCGTGCGCTAACCACTGGGCTACCGTGCCATCCGCGACAATCTCCATAACTTTATTTTTATTCGGCAATTTTGGGAATCGAACCCGGGCCTACCAAGTGCAAATCCCGCGCACTAACCACTGGGGTACTTCACCCTCCGCGATATTCTTCATAACTTTCTTTTTATTCACCCAATTTAGACCGGAACCAAGTGGGAGAAGCATCCACAGGGACCGTACCCTTCTTCCCCTACCACCAACCTCTCGGAAGGACTTACAGACCCACATGTTTAACGTGATCGTACTCCGCGTAAACACGGCGGCAATTTTGGGAATCGAACCCGGGCCTACCGAGTGCAATTTCCGCGCGCTAACCATTGGGCTACTTTGCCCTACGCGACAATCTCCATAACTTTCTTTTTATTCATCCAATTTAGACCGTACCCTCCTTCCCCTACCACCAACTTCTCGAAAGGACTCACGGACCCACATGTTTAACGTGCTCGTACTCCGCGTAAACACGGCGGCAATTTTGGGAATCGAACCCGGGCCTGGTAACTGGTTGGACGGCCAGGATGTGCCACCCAATTTAGACCGGAACCCAGTGGGGGAGGCATCCACAGGGAACGTACCCTCCTTCCCCTACCACCAACCTCTCGGAAAAACATACGGACCCATATGTTTAACGTGATCGTACTCCATGTCAGTGGCGTAAATCGAACCCGGGCCTACCGCGTGCAATTCCCGCGCGCTAACCACTGGGCTACTTCGCCCTCCGCGACAATCTCCATAACTTTCTTTTTATTCACCCAATTTAGAACGTACCCTCCTTCCCCTACCACCAACCTCTCGGAAGGACTCACGAACCCACATGTTTAACGTGATCGTACTCTGCGTGAACGTGGCGTAAGTTTTGGCAGTGGCGGGAATCGAACCCGGGCCTACTGAGTGCAATTCCCGCGCGCTAACCACTGGGCTGCCGCGCCCTCCGCGACAATCTCCATAACTTTCTACATATTCACCCAATTTAGACGGGAACCTAGTGGGGGAGGCATCCACAGGGGCCGTATCCTCCTTCCCCTACCACCAACCTCTCGGAAGGACTTACGGACCCACATATTTAACGTGATCGTATTCCACGTAAACACGGCGGCAGTTTTGGCAGTGGCGGGAATCGAACCCGGGCCTACCGCTAACTTCCCGCGCGCTAATTTGCAATTTAAAATGACCATATGCTTAATTCCATCATCCTCATTCCATTGTTTCATTGTTCCATCATTTAAAATATCCATAAAATTAAAATATCCATTTAAAATATCCAAAAGTTAAAATATACATTTAAAAAATCCAGATCGTCCCATCATTTAAAATATAAATATAATAATTTATATAGAGCAGAGGAGCTCTATTCAGAACCGTGACGTCACCTCCACCTTGACGTCCCCACCCACCACCTTCCCTGCTTCAGCGGGGGAGAAACGAAGCGGCACGCCGAGCGGAACGCCGAGAAATTTAAAATCATGACGTCTTTAAAATTGCGATCCTGAAGGCAATTTTCATTATTTCTGGACCAGATTAGACTTGTAAGAATGCCAGATATTTCAGCTTTCTAAAAATGTAAATTATTAGTCGAAATTATGAGTACTTTTTACTATGCGAGAATTTAAAAACCAAAAATCGTTTTTTTGAGCCAAAAGTGACTTTTGTTTTAAAATCTTTAAAAAATATTAGAAATCGAAATGGAGATTTGAAATTGATATATTTTTACTCGCAATTGTCTGCTCTTTCCGATGGTGTGAGTTGTTTTTTTCTACGACGTCTGGATCGTGGAGAAAAAAGGGCAAAAAGGGCCCATTGTTAAAATAAACTCTAAACTGAATCAATATGCTTTTGTAAAAAAGATCGTAGCCAAAGCTCTATAAACTGATACACAAATAATAAAGTAAACAAAAATCTAAATATAATTCTAGAATAGAATTAGAAAATATGTTAAATCAGAACCCCTGTTTAAATAAGAACAATTTTAAAACATAAAACAATATAAATAAAATACACTATAAACGTGTAAATACACTTATTACGTAATAATGTTATACAAAAAAAAAAAGAATGTTCTTAGAAGAACAATAAATTCTTATCTGAAAAAGAGAAGTCAATCTTATCTCGATACAGAACAGTTAAAAGTTGCTAACACAACAGATAAATGTTTGGGTTGAGTTGTAAGAAAAAATCATGTTTTTAAAAAAATAATAAATGCATTTAAAATGAAAAGTAATTTAATAATAATTTACTCCAATAAAATGGATGAATAATTTATTCCAATGAAATGGATGGTTTGTTTTAGTTTAATGACGTTAACACTAATAATTATATTGAAAAGTAATGTATTTCGAATATCGAATATATTCGATGATTTCGCTATTGCGTATTAGCGAAATCATCGAATACGTCCCCAGCCACCACCTTCCCTCCTTCTGCGGGGGAGAAACGCCGGTGAAGAAATGCTTTAACGGAACCGAGAAATTGAAATTCGGAAAAACTTAAAATCCCGATCCTGTGGGCAATACGGAATATTTCTTGATCAGATTGGACTTGTAAGAATGCTAGATATTTGACCTTTCTAAAAATGTAAATTATTAGTCGAAATTCTGAGTACTTTTTACTATGCGAGAATTTAAAAACCAAAAATCGTTTTTTTGAGTCAAAAATGACTTTTGTTTTAAAATCATAAAAAAATATTAGAATTTGTCCCTGAGATTTGAAATTGATATATGTTTACTCGAAATTCTCTGCTCTTTCCGATGGTGTGATTTGTTTTTTTCTACAATGTCTGGATCGAGGAGAAAAAAGGGCAAAAAGATCAAAAAACGGTCGAAATCGCATAAAACATTAAATAACAAAAAAAAAAATTAAAATTTTAAAAATCGGTTTTTATGTGTCCCCTTCCCACCCTCCCGGGTCTCCGATTGCCAAATTTCGTAGCTCTCCGATGCGCGGTCGCTGAACGTTCAATAAAATATCCATTCGTTCAATTATTTAAAATATTCAATATCGTTCCACAAATACATAAATATAATAAGTTCAAATACATCACCACAATTCAATCCACCATAATGCAATCATTTAAATTATTTAAAATATCCATAAATTAAAATATCCATTTAAAATATCATATAAATATAATCATTTCACCCGTTGTATACAACACATATCTTAATTCATTTAAACCCGGAAGGGCGGTCGGTCTCCATGGAGACGGGGAGAAAATTCAACGGGTGAAAACGCGTTCGCCGAGAAATTGGAAATCCTTAGGTCATTAAAATCGCGATCCTGTGAATATTTATAATTATTTCTTGACCAGATTGGACTTGTAAGAATGCCAGATGTTTGACCTTTCTAAAAATGTAAATTATTAGTCGAAATTCTGAGTACTTTTTACTATGCGAGAATTTAAAAACCAAAAATCGTTTTTTTGAGTCAAAAGTGACTTTTGCTTTAAAATCATAAAAAAATATTAGAATTTGTCCCTAAGATTTGAAATTGATATATTTTTACTCGAAATTCTCTGCTCTTTCCGATGGTGTGATTTGTTTTTTTCTACAATGTCTGAATCGTGGAGAAAAAAGAGCAAAAAGGTCAAAAAACGGTCGAAATCTCATAAAACATTAAATAACAAAAAAAATAATTAAAATTTTAAAAATCGGATTTCACGTGTCCAATTCCCACCCCCCAGGGTCTCCGATTGCCAAATTTCATAGCTCTCCGACGCGCGGTCGCGAAACGTATAGTGTATAAGACAGACAGACAGACGCACAGACACACAGACATTGCCTTTTATTATTTAAGTTGTAGTTCTAAGACAACATAAAAATGCTGAAATAATAATAATGCTGAAAATTATATTGAGCTACTTTACTTTACAAGAAAAATTAACAGACATCAGACAAAATATAAAAGAACCAAAAGTCAACATAGGCTCCTTCAAAAATTTCTTGTTTCATTCAACACTTGTAATTTATTTAATTTATCTATATCGTGGATTATTTTACTATACTTTCATTTCTTTTATTTGTTACTCAAATTGTACTTTTAAACTGAGCGACTATGCAGTAAATTATAAATTTCTTGCAATCTAGTTTTTTTTTTGTTTCGACCATCTTTACAATTGATGCGTCTTTTTAACATTTCAATTTTTTATTTAAAATAATAATTTTATTTTTATTTTCCTTATATACATAATGTATAAGGAAAGTATTGTGACGGGGTCGAAAATTTTAATTCGAGTTTTCCACAAGAGAGCACGTTTCAAGCATCCCTGATCACGAATCAAACATTTTTGAGATGATGTCTGTGTGTGTGAGTGTATGGAAGTCTGTGTATGTCAATGAGTCTGTGGAGACTATATGTCACGAAATGATAGAGCGGTTCGAATAAAATTTGGTGCAAAAATCACAATCCGTGAATACTGGAAGCCTATTGTTTATAAACGCAATCGAATGTTCAGAACTTCCCTAAATTTTTGAGTGAAATTTTGAAAAAATCATCAAAAAATCAAAACCTTTAATAAACTTACGCAAATAGATATTTCTTATAAAATGTTTCCTTAGAAAACGATTGACCTAAACTTTAGAATGCTAGCATGAACCATGCTCAAATATTACACATTTTTCAAATAAATTTATCGAAAAATCCCATAAATTAAAAGAAAATATATTAACTGTTGAGAAACATGTTCACTTTCATGTGTAATATCATGTCACAAATTGGGTGACACCATCCTCTTGGATCTAGCTTGTTCCATTCATGAGAAAATATACTTTGAGTAATACCTTTGTATTTGAACGCCAATACTCATTTATCTGCTGTAAGAATAACTTGTTTCTCCTTCCGTAACGCTTGGTGAGATTTTGACGACGAATTTGGCGGAATGTCACCAACTTGACGACTTTTTTAAATGTTGCCAAATTAACGAAAATCTCGCCAAATGGATAAAAATGGCGCTAAATCAATAAAAATGACGACTAATTGACGAAAATTCAATATCATGGTAAGAATATAAGTATATACTATAAGAATAACCTATTTTTTTGCTTTAAAAGTAGTAAATTCATTGCATTACATAAGAAAAGTCATCTGCTGCACACATCAATTTTTTTTTAATATGTTTCTTCTTCGGGTTTAAATTAGCTGATTGATTCTCATTCAAAGCCACTTGGCAGTCCTTTGCGAAACATGCCGGTCCTGCTGGGACCGCAACACACCCTTTGCCAGCAAGTTCGGCAAATATGCATTATTTTTCGCCTAACGTTAAAAGTTAGAGAATAAGGGAATATTTTCTTTTCATAATATATACTAATATAAGTAGGAGTAATTTAAAATTTATTATTTCTGAATAATATTACTGATTCTTTTGTACTGATTTTATTATTATTCTAATATGTTGCCATTGGATAAATTATTCCTATTACTCTCTCATACGAAGCATAGTAAAAGTGTTATCTTAACGAACATTTGAGAATTTGGGACCAATATATGTCTGTTTTACCACCTACTGAACAGATTTTGATCATTTTTAGAGCGATGCCTGTTCTGTTTGCCTGCGGTCCATTACTTACTTGTCTGCACGATAGTGACCACAAATATTAATAGATTTTCACGAAACTTTATATCGAGCATTGTTAACGAAAAACCTATTTATTTTGAAACTCGAAGGAAATGTATTCGAAATTTTATACTGCCTTCACATGGCAGCATAGGGCAAAATGGGTCACTTTTAAATCAATTTTCGTTCTCATTTGGTAACTGGACTTATTTTTAAAGGTAACGTCGAGAAAATACGAAAACACTAAAATATCTCGAGAACGGCTAGTCCTAGTGTAACGGCTAGTCCTAGGGTTGGCCTTTTTATTTCCATCGTAAAAAATTACGTATAAAACGAGCATTTAATGGATATATTTGAGCGTACGTAGTTTTTTATTTTAGATTTCAACAATTTTTGCAGGCCATTTTGCAAAAAAAAGTCAGGTTCTTTCTTTCGAATCATACCAAAATCTAATCAGTACCAGGGTAACTTAGGTAATTTTGTGAAATTCGGTCCAATAGTTTTTCAGCTAGAGTTGATAAAGTTTTCTACTGGCCATTTCGAAAAATAGGCGGGTTCTTTTATCCCGAAACGTACCCAAACTTAATCGGCACCAGATTCGCCCACAAGTGACTTATCAACCAAATTTTATGAAATTAGGCAAATTAGTTTTTTTAGTTAGAGTGGATACAAAATCTGCACAGACAGACACACAGACAGACACATAGACCACACAGATGTCACGCTAAAAATAGTTTTTTTCGTATTCTACAGGTCCAGAAAAGTGTAGATCAATTGAAAACTCGACTTACTGTTTTCGGTATGATTCCAATACTTTCCCTATATATTACCATGTATTGCAGGGAAAGTAATGAACGCGATACAGTTGTGTTCGCAACGTAATTACCCCCTCCCCTCTTTTTTTCGGGGGGGGGGGAGATACATTGTCAAACTTGGCATCAATCGAAATATTTATTTCAAGTCCTTTAAAATGAATGTAACATGATATATTCGTGATCAATTTGACCAACAATGCAGATTCTTTTTTAATTTTTCTTGTCTAATTTACATAAAAAATTATAAAAATATAAGTTACTTAAAAATGGATTCTGATATGAGAAAGTCGAGTAGAGGCGCATTTCAGTGAGTTCTTAAAGGCCTTGGAAAATAATATTTTTGCCAAAATTTTGACTGGTGTAGAATAATGCGGAATTATTTATTTTTCATCACTCATCTTGATTTTAATTAATTAAGAACAAGGTATGGTTAAGAAGATTCCTTAAATGAATCGTTAACTATGCATTATTATTTTTTCGTACATTTTAAAAAGAAATTACACGAATTTCCTGGATTAGTCATCTTGAAAAATTACATCATAATGAAATCTCATTTATATTTTCCCTACTATTCATAGTTTATGCAAAAGGTGAATGCATAAAAATGTCGAGAATTGTATTATATTGACACAATTTGAGTATTTCTGAACAAGAACCAACTATTTATTTTTCAATGTCTGTGGCCAAGGCAGGATATCGAAAATAAATTTGGTGCAATAATGTATATAGATGATCAGCAGAATCTTATTGTTTTTTTATGGTGACTTATTAGGGTTTTCATGGAAAAGTCAATACATTGCAGCTACTATCAGCGATGGATCTCTACCGAAATTATTTGGTGTTCTTCAGCATATAATAGTTGATGCTTGCAATGGCATACTTGTTTCGGCGTCAAAATATAAAACTATTACAAAAGTATATTCTCACATAAATGGAACTAACTAGATTCACGAAATGAGTGTTAACAGATTTGTTGTATAATTTTGAGCATGGAAATTGGACATATTTAAATATTTTTAATGCTATAACTTTTTTATATATTTTCTTTAAAACACGCGTAATATCTCGAGAACGGTTTATGCTAGTGTTCTAAAGTACATGCCATTCGATTTATATTGAAACATTAAGTCTGAAACGATTTTTTATTAGTATTAAAAATCCTGATTTTTTAAATTATTTTTTTCAAGATTCATTGGTGAATTGCGCAGTATCTTGAAAAAGGTTTCATGGCAGAGTTCTAAAATTTGTACTACTTGTTTTGTAATGAAAAATTATGTCTGAAATCATTATTTATTTATCATTAGTGATAATCCCTATTTTATAACGATTTTTTTCAAAAATTCCTTCATAAATCGTGGAAAGATCTCGAAAACGATTCATACTAGAACTATAGAATTTGTATCATTCTTTTTCAAATGAAAAATTACGTCTCAAGTGACTATTTATCTTTAGTAAAGTTTCGTTGATATTTTCAAGAATTTACTCGAAAATTGGGGAAGGGAACGTTTTCCAGACATTCGATCGCGTTTAAAATTGATAGGGTTTCAATAATTGCTTATGGTAATAATAGTATCAAATTGCTTTGGAACTATTCGTCCTTGAGATATCGAGTCTACAAACTCACGGAGACACACACATAAAAAACACATAGCCAGGCATAACATCGAATACGTTCGATTCGAATTCAGGGATTCTTAAAACATGCTCTTATGTTATAACTCGATTTCGAATTTTTCTTCTCCTTCACAACTTCCTTATACATTATACTACGTATGTATGCAGGACGTAATTGCATAATAACAGTAACAGAGAAAAGTATAAACGAATTATGGAAATACCGGATAAATGAATTATCGATTAATTCTATCGTACTATATGAATATTTCTATCATTTCCAAGTTATAACAAATTAATAAATTAACAAAATTATTATAATAGTTCTTCTAAAAACGCTTTTTTTATTTATCATAAAATTTCCCTATAAATTCAACAATTTTGATTCTTCCAAAGCTTTACGTTATTATGTATACATTAAAAAAAATCTGATGTGGGCAGCATATGGCTTTCCCTTCATAATACAACACACTAAAAAAAAATCTGATGTGGGCAACACATGACTTTCCTTGTAAAATGCTATGAATTTACTAATTTTACAGTTAAAAAAAAATGTTATTCTTATAGTAGATACTTATATCCTTTCCAAGATATTGAATTTTCTTCAATTAGCCGTCATTTTCATAAATTTAGCGTCATTTTTATCCATTTGGCTAGATTTTCGTTAATTTGGCTACATTTAAAAGAGTCGCCAAGTTGGCGGCATTCCAATAAATTCGTCGCCAAAATCTCGCCAAGTGTTATGAAAGGAGAAATAAGTTGTTCTTGTAGCAGATAAATGACTATTGGCGTTCAAATACAAAAGTATTACTCAAAGTACCTTTTCTCATGAATGGAACGAACTAGATCCACGAGAATGATGTCACCCAATTTATCGCATGATATCCCATATGAAAAGTGAACATGTTTCTCAACAGTTAATATATATTTTTTTAATTTATTAAAATATTATGATAAATTTATTTGAAAAATGCGCAATATCTCGAGAACGGTTCATGCTAGCGTTCAAAAGTTTATGTCAATCGTTTTCTGAGGAAAAATTACATAAGAAATGTCTACTTGCGTAACTGTATTAAAGGTTTTGATTTTTTGATGATTTTTTTTTCCAAAATTTCACTCGAAAATTTAGGGGTTCTGAACATTCGATTGCGTTTAAAGACAATAAGTTTCCAGTATTCACGGAATGTCATTTTTGTACCAAATTTCATTTCAATCGATTTCATTTCGCGATCACGTGATCGTCATATGAAAAAATCACGTGACCCACTTCAAAATGAAATATGGCATCCATCTTGTCTCAAAATCGTGATTTTTAAAGTTCTTTTTAACTCATATTGAGTGTTGTATCCTTCTTAAAACGGCTTTATTTTTGCTTAAATTCTGTGTATCTACATACTGATACAACGCAATTACAATATATTTGAGTTTAAATTATCATCCAAATTTGATTATTTCTACAACGAAGCCAATTTTGTACGTATGTTAAATGTAAACAGCAAAATATGTAGGAGGAGTTGTATAAGAATTGCTGTATTTTTTAATGCAAAAGTATTTAGCTCATGGAGTCTGCTTAGCTGATATGAATGAAATATTCATTGATTTTACAGAGAGATGGACGATTTTTTTCGATGAAGTTTTAAGCATAGAGTTTAATTACTTGTAGCTCCATGGTCTTAATTTTTAAATAAAATAAATTTTTATAGTATTGTGATGAATGAAATGAATGGGAATATGTTTTTGAATAAAATGCTGCTTTTATAGAGAGAGCCAGGCCTGTTATTTTTTCTATGATGTCATTTGAATGAATTTCAGTTTTTTTCGATGAAGTTTTCAAATATAATAAATTATGGTAGTATTATGCTAATTTTAAAAATATTACCGAGGAATGCATCGCATTTTAGAGATGTTTAGACCAGGCAATTTATATTTCAATGCCGTCATTTGAATGAATTTAATTTTTTTCGATGAAGGTTTAAGTTTTCAAATATAATAAATTAATGTAGTATTCTGATAAGTTTTAAACTATTACCGAGGAATGTATTGCATTTTAGAGATGTTTAAATGAAATTGCATTGAAGTAGGAAAGTGTTTCATAATCAATGCTTTAAGCATGATTGATCTTTCTTGTCTTATTTTTAACAATTTTCCACATAGTTACAAAGTGTTTATGACGTTGTTCATTTTGTCTGTCTGTCTAACCGTTAGCACGATAAATGCAGTAAATATGACTTTATCAAAATGAAATTATAGTATGTTGTTTAGACTGTCTGTGGGACATATTGGAATATAAATGGATAATATCCCCCAATTAGTTTTGGATTGATCCCGCATTGAAAAAATGAGACACATTGAAGCATATGGGACCTAATTTTTCAAACATTTTTTAAGCGAATTTAAAATTTACAAATTGCTTCGAAAGTTTTAGGAAATATTCAAATTATCCCATAATATATATACAAAAATTCCAGCGAAATATATTCAGTTGTTTTTTAAATAAAAATTAAAATAATAATTACACTCATATTATATGAAGAGGTCACATGACCTACTTCGAAATAAAATATGGCATTCATCTTGTATCAAAATCGTGATTTTTAAAGTTCTTTTTAATTTATATTTAGTGTTGTATCCGTCCTAAAACAGTTTTATTATTGCTTAATTTCTGTGCATCTATATTCTGAAACAACGCAATTACAATATATTTGAGTTTAAATGATCCTCAAACTTTGATTATTTCTACAACGAAGCCTAATTTTAACTTCTCGAGAATGTAAACACATAAAGATGTAGGATGAGTTTTAGACGAATTGCTGAATTTCTTTAACGCAAAATTATTTAGCTCTTTGAGTCTGAAATATAGGTGATATGAATGAAACATTAATTGATTTTACATAGAGAACAAGACTATTTTATAGTAGACTTTTTCAATGAAGTTTTAAGCATAGCTTTAAATTACGTTTACCTCCATGGTTTTAAGTTTTAAATAAATTGAATTATTGTAGTATTGTGATGAGTGAAAGGAATGGAATAAAAGTGAATGAATGAAATATTTACAGTTTTTATATAGAGAGCCAGGCTATTTACATTTCAATGACGTCATTTGAATAAAGTTCATTTTTTTCGATGAAGTTTTAAGTTTTCAAATATAATAAATTATTGTAGTATTGTGATAATGTAAAAAAATTACCGCTGAATGTATCGCATTTTAGAGATGTTTAAATGAACTTGTATTGCAGTTGGAAAGTGTTTCATAATCAATGCTTTATGCAAGATTGATCTTTCTTGTTTTTGTTCGTGGCGTCACTAGCCCCCTTGGGGGTAGAGGTACCCTTCTGGGACGTACATTGTCATCTATGGTATCAATTGAAATATTTTTAAACCCCTTTAAAGTAAAGGGTACAACGTTATAGTTTTAATTATTTGTACCCACGGTAGCTATTTCTCATTTTTTTTTTGTAAAATTTGAAAATATATGAACTCTGGTATAAATAATTAGAGGAACCAGTTAATTTTTACTTTCCTTATATATATAATGTATAAAGAAAGTATTGTGACGGGGTCGAAAATTCGAATTCGTGTTTTCGACGGGAGAGCACGTTTCAAGCATCCCTGATCACAAATCACAATCCGTAGACACTGGAAGCCTATTGTTTTAATTCGCAATTGAATGTTTAGAACTCTCCTAAATTTTCGAATGAAATTTTGAAAAAATCGTCAAAAAATCAAAACCACTAATAAAGTTACGCAAATAGATATTTCTTATGCAATTTTTCATTATAAAACGATTGACATAAATTTTAGAACGCTAACGTGAACCGTTCTCGAGATATTGCACATTTTTCAAAAAAATTATCAAAAAGCCATATAAAAAAAAATATTCCCTATTGAAAAACATGTTCACTTTTCATATGTAATACAATGCGATAAATTGGGTGACATCATTCTCGTGGATCTAGCTCGTTCCATTCATGAAAAAAGATACTTTGAGTAATACATTTGTATTTGAACGGCAATAGTCATTTATCTGCTGTAAGAATAACTTATTTCTTCGTCCATAACGCTTGGCGAGATTTTGGCGACGAATTTGACGGAATGTCGCCAACTTGGCGACTTTTTGAAATGTTGCCAAATTTACGAAAATCTCGCCAAATGGATAAAAATGACGCTAAATCAATGAAAATGACGACCAATTGTCAAAAATTCAATATCTTAGAAAGAATATTAGTATCTACTATAAGAAAAAACTATTTTTTTTACTGTAAAAGTAGTAAATTCATTACATTATATAAGGAAAGTCATGTGTTGCCGACATCAGATTTTTTTAGTTGTGATTGATTTTGGCCATAGAGAAATATTCATATTCATAAAACTGTCAATGCAAAATTATGCGAATTTTCTTAAATAACCATCTTCAATCATTTAATTACTTTGTCAATTATCAATTTGCACATATTACCAAGCGTCAAAGTCATTATTTATTCATAAATGACTATATAAAATGAAAATATCTCATTCTCTTAAAAAAATTGCATTAATTGATCCTTTTGAAGCATGTTAATTGAATTAAGTGCATTAAATATGCAAATACGCGCCTCTAACGCAACGAAGCCAAATTAATGTGAATTATGGCATTTGTGGAAAACTTAAGTTTGTCTAAGCATTATGGTGATATGTTAAGTGGCCTCTATTTAAAAACATGTTTTCCGGAGAGAACATCATTCATTATTGATTAAAAAAATGACGTACAAATTGAAGTAGTGAAAAACGTTTTAAATATTTATGGCCTTTTACTCTGTGTGCAATATATGGGAATGTATAGGGAAAGTATTGGAATCATATAGAAAACTACTAGTCGAGTTTTTGGCTAATTTACACGTTTTGGGAACTTTAGAAGACGAAAGTCTATTTTTAGCATGACGTCTCTGTGTGTGTATGTCTGTGCAATGTATATATTCACTCTAACTCAAAAATCTATTGACCAAATTTTATAAAAAATTATAGAGAAGTAAGTCACTTATGGGTGTCCCTGGTGCTGATTAGATTTGATTACGATTCGGAATAAAAGAACCTGCATTTTTTGCGAAGGGGTCCTCAAAAAATCCCATTTATCTCTTCTAGCAAAAAAACTAATCGGCCAAATTTGATAGATAAGTCGCTTGAAGTTTGGTCTGATGCTGATTAGATTTTAGTACGTTTCGAGAAAAATAAACTTCCTTTTTTTATGAAATGGAACTCAAAAATCATCAAAATCTAACATAAAAGGCTACGTATGCTCAAATGTATTAATTAAATGATTGTTTTACATGTAATTCTTGATGAAGGAGGAAATAAGAGCAACGCCATTACTCTAGGACTAGCCGGTCTCGAGATACTTTAGTATTTCGCGTTTATGCTAAGCCGTCTTTGAAATTATGTTCAGCTGCCAAAGGGAAAAGGAAATGGAATTAAAAGTGCAAATTCAGTGTAATTAAAAAAATTATACGTGTTATTTTAAGCAGTTTTAAATTCAATTTAATGAATTTGCGAGACCAGAATACACGTATACATCTTTATATGATTATTTATGACATATAGCAGGCCAGACAAAGGGCTCAGTCTGATTGACGCCAGTTTTACAGCGGCCCTGACCCAAGAGGTCAGTAAGCCATAAAACAATGGGCTAAAGATGAATCTACGAGATTGGCTCAAAGTTCAACCAATAGGGAATATGTGTTGTCGTATCGCCCCGACGTCAACCAATGGTAGCAGAAGTGGCTATCAGACCTCAGGCAAAAAGAGGCGGCAACTGGCAGAAGAGATCAATACAGATGAGAATACAGATGAGAAGACAGATAAGAAGACATATCAGAATATAGTTGGAGATAACAGTTAGAGTCGGGATTCAGACATGCGTTAAGTTCGGCACAGGTGCATAAAGAGATGTATCAAGGTCACACACTCTGCAGTCATAATAGATATGCATTAAGTTACACACAGATGCATAAGTGTGCAACAGGTGATATGCGGTTATGCATCAATAAGAGGCCCTGGTCACATAGAGATGGCTAAACAAACAAGTTTCGATTATCAATCCAATGCAGGCTAAACGTCTAAAACCAACAAGAAGGTATGTGCAAATCAGATTATAAAAGATCATAGTCAGTTTAAGAATTTTTGTATGCCTGGTCTCACTTGTCCAGTCTCCTCCCTAAATATATAAGTATAATTGTTGTAATCTAATTATGATTATTAGGTACTTAATAAAGATGTATTTGAAAGTTTAATTGGGAAAAGTTAATTGCGTAATAGTATGTTAATAATAGTTTTTCCATAAACTCATACTAAACTATACTATTAACGGCATTCCAAAGTATCAACGTAATGCGTTTAACTAACTTCAATAATCTTTCTAAATGTGCACCACAGGCCTCAGGCCAAAATAAAATATGGCATCCATCTTTTCTCCCAGTGTCAAAATCGTGATTTTTAAAGTTCTTTTTAATTTATATTTATTGTTGTATATGTCCTAAAACACCTTTATTTTTACTTAATTTCTGTGCATCCATATTCTGAAATACAGCAATTACAAAATATTTGAGTTTAAACGATCAATGCCATCCATCTTGTATCAAAATAGTGATTTTAAAGTTATTTTTAATTTATATTTAGTGGGTGTATCCCTCCTAAAACCGCTTTACTTTTGCTTAATTTCTGTGCATCTGCATTCTGAAATAACGCATTTATAATATAGTTGAGTTTAAATGATCATCAGACCTTGATTATTTCTACAACGAAGTTCAATTTTCAATTATGGAGAATGTAAACACATGAAGCTATAAGATGAGTTGTATAAGAATTGCTGAATTTCTTTAATGCAAAATTATTTAGTTCTGGAGTCTGCAATAAAGCTCATATGATTGAAACATTCATTGATTTTACATATAGAAGCAGACGATTTTATAGCAGACTTTTTCGATGAAGTTTTAAGCATAGAGTTAAATTACTTTTACCTCCATGGTTTTAAGTTTTTAAGTAAAATAAAATATTGTAGTATTGTAATGAATGAAAGGAATGGAAAAAAATGAATTTAATGAAATATTTACTGCTTTTTCATAGAGCCGGGCGATTTATATTTCAATGACGTCATTTGAATAAAGTTCATTTTTTCGATGACGTTTTAAATTTTCAAATATAATAAATTATTGTAGTATTGTTATAATTTTAAAAATATTACCTCTGAATGTATCGCATTTTAGAGATGCTTAAATAAAATTGCACTACAGTTGGAAAGAGTTTCCTAATCAATGCTTCACGCATGAGTGAACTTTCTTGTGTTGCACTAATGAGTTGCGCAACATTTTGTAATAAAACATTTTTCGCTAAGGGGGGGGGGCAGTATAAAAATTTACATATTTGTTAATTCTACCCTTTTCTGGAAAAATAGCACAGTCAGTGTTTCTTTAATGAATACCTCCGAGGGGGGACGAAGTGTTCCCGGAGACGAGTATTCGCCCCCCTGGAGACATTTTATGTTCACTTAGCTTCTATTTATGTAACACAGCATTTAGATATATATATATATATATATATATATATATATACAGGGAAAATATAATACTTGCTCTCCTGAAATTTCACTTGTCCCCCCCCCACACACACACACCCCTCCCATCCAAAAAGTGTCCTAAAATACACACTGGGCACGACAAAATGCTACTGGCTCTCTAATTGTGTATATATTTTTGCGAGCAACAACCCACCAGATAAATCCCCGAGCATGAGTTATGAAACATCATATATAAAGATATGAAGATAAAAAATCAAGTGAATCTGTTGAACAAGCAGTATGTTATACACATTAGACAGTTACAAATGCTAAGAAAGTTTTTAAAGTAATGTAAATTTTATTGAAAATGTTCAGAATATAAATTTATTGACAATTAGTTAAGTAAGTGAAGTGTAATTTGAACTTATTCTTCATTAATTTTTTTCGTTTTATGTTTTTAGATTCCGTATATGCGTAGTATAATGTATAGGGGTAGTATTCCGTATATGCGTAGTATAATGTATAGGGGTAGTATTCCGTATATGCGTAGTATAATGTATAATGTATATGGGTAGTGAAGGGGATCGAAAATTTGAATTCGAGTTTTTGACGAAAGAGTACGCTTCAAGCATATCTGAGCTCAAATCGGACGGTTTTGTGGTCTGTGTGTGTGTGTGTGTGCGTGCGTGTGTGTGTGTGTGTGTGCGTGTGTGTGTGTGTGTGTGTGTGTGTGTGCGTGTGTGTGTATGTTGTGTCTGGGTCATTGAGTCTGTGGATACGATATCTCATAAACGAATGAAATGTTTCAAGTGAAATTTGGTACAAATATTGTAACAAGTGTATTATGAAATCCTTTTGATTTTAAATGCTATTAAATGTTTGAAAGTCACATGCATTTTTGAATTAAATCTTGAAAAAAAATTACTAAAAAATACGAAGCTTCAAAATTATTGCATGAATGATCATTTATTATATAGCTTCCGTTAGAAAACTTATGACACAATCTTTAGAACTAGCATTAACCGCTCTCCAGATATAGCACGTTTTTCAAATAAATTTATCAAGAAAAGTTACATAAGATTCAAAAAGTATTAACTATTGTAAAATATGTTCACATTCCATATGTATTATTATGAGAAATTTTTAGCATCTAGTTCGTTCCATTCTTAAGAGAAGGTACATTAGATAACAGATTTGTATTCTGACGTCCAAGAATTCGCTAGTTATCATTTATAAGAAGTACTCTTATCAACGTCTGCGTGTAACTGTTGTTGATAAATTTGGCAACTTATTTGACAAAATATCGCCAATATGGCTTTATTTCACCCGAACGGGCGAAAATATAGTAAAAATTGCAAAAATGAAGCTTATTTAACGAAGCTTATTTAGCAAAATATAAAATATTTTGATATACGGATTACATTGCTTATTGCTTATGATATCAATATTGATAATTGTCAATTTAGAGGTATGTGAAATATATGTTAACTGGGAACTTCGAAATAGTTTTATGTTCCGTCCTTTAGAAAAGCTCCAAATGTAAAATGCAATGTTAAAAACATTGTGCTGTGGATTTTAGTCATAATTTTTTCACTATGAAATAAGTATATTTATCGTACGAATATTATATATAAAAAATCATGTGCTGCCCACATTAGAATTTTTTAATTGTTCTGTTACTTAATATTATAGTGAATTTTAATTATTTTTATTGCATTGGAGTTACTATGTAACCAATTTTCTAAAAGTTTGCTTCTTGTTCATAAAAATATTAGTTCCTAAGATGGATTTATAAATTGATTTGGTAATGGCTTTAAAGCAATTTTTTACCAATGCATTCTATTAGATTATACAATGAAACATCTGCCTTAATTGGTTCCTTTCAAACATTTTAACTCACCCAAATGCATTAAATGCAAACAAAATAGAACGAAACTTCTAAGTACATTTTACGTAACGATGTCAGTGTAATTATTTTGACGTCAGTTTGGAAGGGGAATTATGTATACTCAAGCGTGGCTCGCGGTGGTTAAGCAGTAGCACTATAATTAGAACATGCTTTGAGGGTGAATATTTGATTATTTTCAAGAATTTTCATTTATCTATGTAGTCATCTACAAAAAGGGGGGAAATGTTAATAATCTGAATTTCCAATAATCTAATCAACACTACTTAATTTGATTTCAAATTCTTTTGAGTTCAAGGGGAACAACAAGAGTGACTGAAGTCGATTATTCGCGATGAACATCCATTGTAAAATTTTTCTTTTGCTACTATTAATTTTTTAATTTCACATATTGTGTTAAAATGTAGAAAAAGTTTTGTAACAGGGAACAAAATTTCGAATTAGAATTTTCAGCTGATTTACACCTTCGAACATCAGTGAAGTCAATTTCTAAGGTGATGTACATATGTGTGTGTATTTATGTATGTGTATGTCTATGGAGAATAATCTAAAAATACAGTATATATCAAAAAAGTGTAACATTTCGAATGAAATTCAGCATGAGAGTTGTTGTTGAGACCCAGATCGTCTGACCTACCAGAAAAGTGTAAGGTAACAGTTTGGACGGTCGGGAAGAGCCACCCTATTTAGACAGGAACCCAGTGCGGGAGGCATCCACAGGGACCGTACCCTCCTATCCCTACCACCAACTTCGCGGAAGAACTTACGGACCCATATGTTTAACGTGATCGTACTTCGCGTGAACACGACGGCAGTTTTGACAGCGGAGGGATTCGAACCCGGGCCTACCGACTGCAATTCCAGCGCGCTAACTGCTGGGCTACCGCAATCTGTGAGTATTGGAGAAAACTATTGATATCGATAGAGACCGTACATCAAAAGCCTTCAACTTTTTGTGTATTTGTTTTTTTAAACCTAAACATATCTATAAGTACAATATTCTTTGCGCTATGGATAAGGAAAACTCTAGCAACGTATAAAAGACAAAATATTAAAATAAAGCAGCATGCAGTTGTTTCGGGGATACACCAGATCTTCTTCGTCAGTGCAAGAGAACCAAGAAGCCTAAAGTCCAAAAGAGGTTCCAAGGTTCCAAGGCTTTTTCTTTTGGGGGAACCTGTGAGAAAACTCACGTATCCCCACATCGGAGATATATGGGGAAAGTCGAGTGTCGTACGGAACAGAGCACCAGGCGCGAAGCGCCTTTAATCTCCAATTTCAAAATGTGGTTCTTATCATCATACTGTGACATTAATTCAGTTACCCTAATAGGAGGTTCAAGGTTTTTATTTACTACTTTTTTATTATTTGTCCTAGCTCCTAGTGTGGCACTTTGTTGCACATTTAGAGTTTAAGCAGTTTAGGGGGTTGATACAGATCTGAGGGTTACCTAGCACTTTTGCAGCTTAGAGTTTAAACATTAGTCGCGAGTTTTATTTAATATCAGATGTTTAAGGTGGGATTTTTAATTCCGATTATCGATGTTTAGAACAGCGCGGGGTCTCTTACGAGATTTGGCCTTGCGATGATCATAGTCATGCAGATTAAATAACAGTTCATTTGGAACGGATGGCAAATTTTTGTAAAATTTAAGCGCTAGCTTTTTAATTTGGGCTCTAACAGTTTTTATTTTGAAGTCATTCCTAATTACCGAGTTCCTTAAATACCTGGGAGCTTTCCTGATAATCCGTAGGATTTTGTTTTGTTTTGTCTCTAGGAGGTCTATCGTAGTTTTACAGGCATATCCCCATACGGGTGCTGCATACAGCATTCCCGGGCGGATGACCGATTTATAAATTAGCAGTTTGTTTTGATGACTGAGATTTCCGTTTCCTATCATTGGATATAAGGCTCCTGTAGTTATATACGCTTTTTTGATTAAGTTCGTTACGTGCTGTTTCCATTTTAGGTGGGAATCTATCGTTACACCTAGGTATTTAGTAGATTTTTCCGCGCGTAAGGCATGATTGTTTATATACAGTGGCGGCGGCGGTTTGATTTTCCTCGAGAAATAGATCCAATGACATTTGTTGGGGTTTAATTTTATTCGCTATTTTTCCAGCCATGTTTGGAGTATGTCTAGGTGTTGTTGTAGCTGTCTGTGCATTACTGAGACATATGGGTGTTTTGCAAGTATCGCACTGTCGTCTGCATAGAGTGCCAGCTTAGTGTTTGGAGTCCTGGGGATGTCATTCAGGTATATGTTAAAGAGTGTCGGGCCCAGGATAGAACCTTGCGGTACACTACTTTTAATGAGCTTGGGTGTTGATAAGTTACCTCCTACTCTGACTTGAAAGTGTCTGTTATTTAAGTATGAGATTAAAAGTTTGACAAGAGCGTCAGGGACTTTTAAAGTGATCAGTTTGTACGCTAATCCACAGTGCCATACTTTATCAAAGGCTTTTATATATATAAAGCAACGATACGAATATATACGAATTTATACGATTTTATATACGAAAGCAACATAAAGAACAGTTCAGAAGTTGTTAATTCTCGCCTCAGATTGGCTGGACTGTTCTTAATGCTGCTCTTTGACTAGCTCTCTCTTAATCCAGGTCTTGAGTATATAACTCCTCCCTCCGTTTATTCCTCATGCACACCTTCCTCAGATTGGCTGGACTGTTTTTAATGCTGCTTTTTGACTAGCTCTGTCTTAATCCAGGTCTTGAGTATATAACTCCTCCCTCCGTTTATTCCTCATGCACACCTTCCTCATTTGGACTTCGGGTATGTTGGTTCTATTGCACTGACAAAGGTAATCCAGCGTATCTTCGAAACAGCAGTATATCCCAATATAGTGTTATCTGTGCTTTTATACGTTGCTCAAGTTTTCCATAAACATATCTAGTTAGTTAAACATGTCAAATAATAATTTTGTATGAAACTACTTTAAAAAGTAAATGATATTATTTTTTAAAATCTGTAAACCGCTTTCAAGATTTTGCATGTTTTTCGAAATATTGTCTCAAAAATGCCATCTAAAATTTAATATGAAATATAATTAATTAAGAGACTTCGCAATATCAGTATATACCGTAAAATATATATATTAGTCCTATTAACTTGCAGTCCGTTATTACAGTCCATCATCCTGAAAATGCATTTTGTGTTTATAGACTAAATTGTTTATCAAATCCCACTGATATCATGCGATATAAAATACATTTAAATGGTATTTTGAGCTTCATTTTCCCTGTCATAATAGATATATGGTATGATACTGCTTGGTTGCCCAAAGCACCGAATTTTAAATTCGCATGCTTAGTGGCGAAGCGACAAGAGAGACATCGTCTATCCAAATGATTTACGATCGAATAATATTTAAATTACATATATTATCCAAAATAAATGTATAAAATATTTTATGTGTAAATGTACAAAATACTTTTGCACAATTTTGACGCATTTCTTATTACTTTCCTTATATACATAATGTATAAGGAAAGTATTGTGACGGGGTCGAAAATTCAAATTCGAGTTTTCGACGGGAGGGCACGTTTCAAGCATCCCTGATCACGAATCAAACGTTTTTGAAGTGGTGTCTGTGTGAAAGTATGTGTGTGTGTGTGTGTGAAAGTATGTGTGTGTGTGTGTGAAAGTATGTGTGTGTCTGTGTGCCAGTGAGTCTGTGGAGACGAAAACTGACGAACGAATGGACCAATTCGAACTAAAATTGGCAAAAAAATCACAATCCGTAAACACTGGAAGCCTGTTGTTTTTATACGCAATCGAGTGTCCAGAACCCCCCTAAATTTTTGAATGGAATTTTGAAAAAATTGTCAAAAAATCAAAACGGCTAATAAAGTTACGCAAATAGACATTTCTTTTGTAATTTTTCATTAGAAAACGATTGACATTAATTTTAGAACGCTAACATGAACCGTTCTCGATATAATGGACATTTGTCAAAAAAATTATCAAAAAGTCATATAAAATTTTAAAAAATATTTCCTATTGAGAAACATGTTCACTTTTCATATGTAATACCATGCGATAAATTGGGCGACATCATTCTCGTGGATCGAGCTCGTTCCATTCATGAAAAAAGATACTTTAATACTTTTGTATTTGAACGCCAATAATCATTTATCTGCTGTAAGAATAACTTATTTCTTCGCCCATAACGCTTGGCGAGACTTTGGCGACGAATTTGGCGGAATGTCCCCAACTTGGCGACTTTCTGAAATGTTGCCAAATTAACGAAAATATCGCCAAATGGATGAAAATGACGCTAAATCTATGAAAACTACTATAAGAAAATCTACTATCTACTATAAGAAAAATCTATTTTTTTACTGTAAAAGTAGTAAATTCATTGCATTATATAAGGAAAGTCATGTATTGTCCACATCAGATTTTTTCTTCTAAGTGTCGGTCGGGATTTTCGTGAGAGAAAAAGATCTCTCGTTCTATCCACGTAAAAAAATATTTCATTGGAAATGGAACTGGAAGATAAACTGACGTGTAACTACCACCCTTACAACAACATTTCTTTTTACAGATATGTCTAAGCTACAAGGAAGGGACTGTTTTCTTAATTTTTTTCCACAAATATAGTGTTTATTATCTGAGTAATCTAAAGAGAAATTTTAAAAATTTATATATAGGACATTTGATTTAGAAAATCGCTAAATTGTAGGGTTTTAATATTAAAGTGTTTCAAGATTTTTCTGAGTTAAAATCTTAACGTATGGAAGTGATATTTAAAAAAGCATAAACAACATGAGGTATTCTTCTCAAAGATTCTGATGTTTTAATTTAGCAGATTTCATCTTACATTCTTTAATTTCCATTTATTAATTGATTCATTTTTATATAAATTAAAAATAGCACAGAAGCTATAGAACAGAAAAGCTATAGCACAGAAATTTAAAGAATCTGTGCAAATGTAAAGGCAAGAAAAACTCCTTATTAAAACTGAATCAATCGTGAATAGAATATGTAAATGCACATCATTAATACGTTTGTAATTTTTCTATATGGATCAGAAGTTAAATTTTTAACAAGTGAAAAAGTAAGATTAGTGAGCTGTATATTTACTTTCTTACATATATATTTCTTGAATTTTATAACCTAATTTAAATGGAGTTCCCCATGTATTGTGCCCACATATAACTCCATTTCATCTCAAAACGGGGTTACACAGTAATAGAGTTGCGTAATGTAATTAATTTATTTTTATTGCAGATGAATGTTTAAAGTTTACCTTTGCAATTTTCTGACTATTTTCAATGTGTTTTCACGTACTGTTCAGTGTAATTCAGTCTGTGCAATACTTTAAGCAAAACATATCACATTATATGCCCATTATTTGTTTTAAATTATTTTTTCTCATTTTTACCCCCATTTTAATTTGACATTTGATTATCCGACGTATTTATTAATCCGGTACCGATGAAGACCTGAACTTAGTCCTGAGTTTACTGTATATGTTATTTTATTTGTAACGTAGCTGAAATATATAGTATCATACTATATTCTCCAATTTTGTTCCCCCAATTTCAAGCTTTATGGAAACTCACCAAATTCATACACTTTTATCTTCGATTCGAACCATTCACTTTTGTTTTTCAAAATTAACCTATCTACTGAATATTAAGCGCATTATAACATTTCAACCATCTATTTGTTTTCGTACTTTTTCATTAAAAAACGAAAATATTTTAATATTTATTTCATATTAGTACTGTCTTCACACAACTAATTTTGATGATGTTAAAATAAAATTTATTTTGTAGTGTACAGAGTCATTTGTCATATGACAAGCTACATGACCAGGTTTCAAAGTCATTCAGTTTGAAATTTTATTGGAAATGCAAAAACATATGATTCCGTAAATCTTACTGAAAAATATGTTGGTAAGTACATTGTGTGCCGACACTATACAGGGTGTCCCAAAAAGATTGAAACGAACATTAATTATTTATCTGTTGGAGAAAAGTGGGCAATGTAAATTGCAAAAATGTTGAAATTAAGGTAGGAAATAAGACTACATTAATGAAATAGTCCTCCCATTCATTTTCAAAAAGTGAATGTGATACATTCAGTGGTGATATATTTTACACTATCACAGTACTACAGTAATTTATTATACTTAAATATTTAAAACTTCATCGAAATATATTATACCTGAATTATTATACCTGACCCTGTAATTTATTATACTTGAAAACTTAAAACTGTATCGAAACATAAATCATCTGATTCTCTATGTAAAATCAATGAATATTTCATTCATATAACTTGTATTCCAGACTCCAGAGCTAAAAAAATTTTTGTGAAAAAAATTCAGCAATTCTTATGTAACTCACCTTACAATCGCTTGAGATATTTGCATTCTGCATAAGTTAAAATTAGGCTTCGTTGAAAAAATAATAAAAGTTTTGGGATCATTTAAAATCACAACTATTGTAATAGTGTAGGCACGGAATTTAGATACACAGATAATACACAGATACACAGATAATATATGTGTGTGCGTGTGTATGTATTCAAAGTATTGGAATCGTGCCGAAGATCGGAACTCGAATTTTCGAAGGATCTACACGTTTTGGGACTTCTAGAACACGAAAAACTTATTTTTAGGAAGACGTCTGTGTGCGTAAGGGTGCATCTCTGTGTGTTTCTGTGTGTCTGTGAGGATATTGTATCCACTCTAACTGAAAAACTAATGGACCGAATTTAATAGAATTTGGTAAGTTTTTTGTGGGAAACCCTGATGTTCATTTGATTATCGTACGATTCGCAATAAAAGAATCTGGCTTCTTTGCAAAATAGCCGGCAGAAATTGCCTTTATCCACTCTAGCTAAAAACTAATAGACCAAATTTACCAAAAGTTGGTGTATAATATTTCTATAACCTACAAGTGATTTATATACCAAATTTAACAAAATTTGTTAAATAAATCACTTGTAGGTTATTCTAGTACGATTCGGGAAAAAGGAACGGGCTGTTTTTGCGAAATGGCCCGCAGAAATCATTAAATATAAAAATAAAAGACTACGTGTGTCCAATTACATCAACTAAATTTCTATTTGGTACGTGATTTTTGACAACAAAAACAATAAGACTAACCCCATTACTCTAGGACTAGCCGTTCTTGAGATATTTTAGTTATTTTGCGTTTTCGCTACGCCACCTTTGACAATAAGTCCATCTATCAAATGAGAATAAATTTAAGTTTAACGAGCAAATTCAATGTCATTTAAAATACTTATGGCTGTTATTTTGTGCAGATAAACTCAAATTATTATTGCAGAAATAAGGAGAATGTGAATATGAGTCAGCAGAGAAAGACATGTGCTGTCCACATCAGAATTTTTGACAATATTACAACAATGATTTATAGAAGTGAAAGGGGATTATTTGCTGGTTATTTCGAAAAAAATGTAGGATCTATATTTAAAGATTCACCAAATTGTTGTAGAATATATTCTACGTTGTAGAATACGTTCTACAAATTTAAGCTGTGTACCAAATTTTAACTCTCTAGGACGTAGGAAAGTGCATTAAAAACGCCATCAAATAAGTATATCATGAAGAGTTATATTAAATTTTAAAAATTGTTATCTACCAAATTTATTTTAAAACGTGAAGCCTCTCTCATATACGACAGAATTAAACACTTGAAAAAAAAATAAACAAGAAAGATCAATCATGCTTAAAGCATTGATTATGAAACACTTTCCAACTTCAATGCAATTTTATTTAAAAAAGTCGAAAATGCAATATATTCCTCGGGAATATTTTAAAACTTATCACAATACTACATTGATTTATTATATTTGAAAACTTAAACCATCATTGAAAAAAATGAACTTCATTCAAATGACGGCATTGAAATATAAATTGCCTGGTTTAAATATCTCTAAAATGCAATACGTTCCACGGTAATATTTTTAAAACTATCATAATACTACGATAATTTATTATATTTGAAAACTTCATCGAAAGCAACTGAAATAAATTCAAATGACGTCATAGAAAAATTAACACGCCTGGATCTCTCTAAAAAAGCAGGATTTCATTCATAACTTTCTCCCATTCATTTCATTCATCACAATACTATAATAATTTATTTTATTTAAAAATTAAGACCATGGAGCTACAAATTCATAAACTCTATGCTTAAAACTTCATCGAAAAAAATCGTCCTTCTGTTTATAAAATCAATTAATATTTCATTCATATCAGCCATGCAGACTCCATGGACTGAATTATTTTGTGTTAAAGAAATACAGTAATTCTAATACAACTCATTCTACATATTTTGCTGTTTACATTTTACATAGGTGAAAAATAGGCTTAGTTGTAGAAATAATCAAATTTGAATGAGAATTTAAACTCAAATATATTGTCATTGTGTTGTTTTAGTATGTAGATGCACAGAATTTAAGCGAAAATAAAGAAGTTTTAGGACGGATACAGCACTCAATATGAATTAAAAAGAACTTTAAAAAATCACGATTATGAAACAAGATGGATGCCATATATCATTTTGAAGTGGGTCATGTGATCGTTTCATATCATGGTCACCTGATCGTTTCATATAAGATGTGTAATTATTATTTTAATTTTTATTTTAAAAACTACTGAATATATTTCGCTGAATTTTTTTTATATTTTTTATGGAACAATTTGACTATTACCTAAAATTTTCGAAGCAATTTGTGAATTTTAAATCCGCTTAAAAAATGTTTGAAAAATTAGGTCCCATAGGGCTCAATGTATTTCATTTTTTCAACCCGGGTTCAATCCAAAACTAATTGGGTGATATTTTTCATTTATATTCCCATAGGTCCTACAGACCGTCTGAACAACATACTAAAATTTCATTTTGAGTAATTAATTTTTACGAAAGTTATCGTTCTAACGGACAGACAGACTGAATGAACAAAGTCATAAACACTTTTCAACTTTGTTGTAAAGTGTCAAAAAAAATAAAGATAAAAGATATAAATATATAGATAGAAAATAAAGATATTTATTATATAATATATCTATTTTTTCTTTCTGGAGGATATCGCAAGGGTCAGAATTTAATTTAATTCGGTTTTATCCCTGTTTTAAATAATTTTAAATTAAAAAACTACTTAACATATTTTCCTGAAATTCTTTTTACATATTTTATGGGATAATGTGAATATTTCCTAAAAATTTCGAAACAATTTGTGAATTTTAAATGTGCTTAAAAAATGTTTGAAAAATTAGGACCCATAGGGTTCAATGTATTTCATTTTTTCAACCAGGGTTCAATAAAAAACTAATTGGGTGATATTATTTATTTATATTCGAATATGTCCCAGAGACCGTCTGAAAAACATACTAAAATTTCATTTTGATAAAGTCATTTTTACGGCAGTTATCGTGCTAAGAGACAGACAGACAGACAGACAGACAGACAGAATGAACAAATTCATAAACACTTTTCAACTAAAGTGTTAAAAAAACCGCATATCTCTTTCTTTGTAATTGAGAGAGTTATATTTAATTGAAAATTGAACGCTGTGAATAGGGACCATATATCAAATTAGAAATGTAAATTTGTGACATATCCCAAAAGAAATAATACTGCATGGTAATAACCACGTAGTGAGTACCACTGCTTTATATGGTCACTGTCTGTGTAATGCTTTATTTAGATGCATTTGTGATAAAAAATTTTGACACATTAACGTAATTTTGATATAAGAAATATCCATCGTCAATTTGTCCAAGATCCCTATTTTCACTGATGAAACAGTCTTTCACATGGTAGGTAAAAGTGGCATAAGTCAGATTTTTAACACTTTACAACAAAGTTGAAAAGTGTTTATGACTTTGTTCATTCTGTCTGTCTGTCTGTCCGTTAGCACGATAACTGCCGTAAAAATGACTTAATCAAAATGAAATTTTAGTATGTTGTTCAGACGGTCTGTAGAACCTATGGGAATATAAATGAATAATATCCCCCAATTAGTTTTGGATTGAACCCGGGTTGAAAAAATAAAATACATTGAGCCCTATAGGACCTAATTTTTCAAACATTTTTTAAGCGGATTTAAAATTCACAAATTGCTTCGAAAATTTTAGGTAATAGTCAAATTGTTCCATAAAATATATAAAAAAAAATTCAGCGAAATATATTCAGTAGTTTTTTTAATAAAAATTAAAATAATAATTACACATCTTATATGAAAAGATCACGTGACCATGATATAAAACGATCACATGACCCACTTCAAAATGATATATGGCATCCATCTTGTTTCAAAATCGTGATTTTTTAAAGTTCTTTTTAATTCATATTGAGTGTTGTATCCGTCCTAAAACTACTTTATTTTTGCTTAAATTCTGTGCATCTACATAATAAAACAACACAATGACAATATATTTGAGTTTAAATTCTCATTCAAATTTGATTATTTCTGCAACTAAGCCTATTTTTCACCTATGTAAAATGTAAACAGCAAAATATGTAGAATGAGTTGTATTAGAATTACTGTATTTCTTTAACACGAAATAATTCAGTCCATGGAGTTTGCCTGGCTGATATGAATGAAATGTTAATTGATTTTATAAACAGAAGGACGATTTTTTTCGATGAAGTTTTAAGCATAGAGTTTATGAATTGTAGCTCCATGGTCTTAATTTTTAAATAAAATAAAGTATTGTAGTAATGTGATGAATGACATGAACGGGAGAAAGTTATGAATGAAATCCCGCTTTTAAAGAGAGATCCCGACGTGTTATTTTTTCTATGACGTCATTTGAATTTATTTCAGTTGTTTTCGATGAAGTTTTCAAATATAATAAATTATCGTAGTATTATGATAGTTTTAAAAATATTACCGTGGAACGTATTGCATTTTAGAGATATTTAAACCAGGCAATTTATATTTCAATGCCGTCATTTGAATGAAGTTCATTCTTTTCAATGAAGGTTTAAGTTTTCAAATATAATAAATCAATGTAGTATTGTGATAAGTTTTAAAATATTACCGAGGAATGCATTGCATTTTCGACTTTTTTAAATAAAATTGCATTGAAGTTGGAAAGTGTTTCATAATCAATGCTTTAAGCATGATTGATCTTTCTTGTTTTCTTTTATCATAATTCAGTTGCTTTTAAAGATACATATATGCGGTTTTTTTAATGGTCTTGTTGCATTAAAAATAAAAAAAAAAATCTGATTTAACAAATTTGTCTAAGGGGGTTGTATAAAATTTACAAAGTGTAACTTTTTTAAAAAATTATTGAGAGGACTATTTCATTAACGTTGTCTTATTTCCTATCTTAATTTCACCATTTTTGCAATTTACATTGCCCACTTATATCCAACAGGTAAAGAATTAAAGCGCGTTTTATTCTTTTTGGGACACCCTGTATATTGTTTTCAAAGAGGTAAATCCATGGAATTATGAATTACATAATTTTTAAGAAAGAAATATTTACAGGTTCTGTTTTTGTAACTCCTGTTTTATTTGCGGATTGTATCCGGATTGCGGCCAGTTCCTTTATTTAGAATGTATTATGACCTTCCGAAGGATGTGTCTCAGTGGACGTGGGCAGTTATTGTGTCGAGGTCAATTAGTCCTGAGTGAGTAAAAGGCGTGTGGCGATTGAGCGTCGCCGGGCCCCGAACCAGGGACCTGATGCATTGTAGACTGACATTATAATCACTGAGCAAAAGCTAGCTCTTCCTCTGTTCTTATAATTCGGGAACAGGCTCCAAGCATCTTTGATAGATGTCTTTGCTGCCGTACACTCCCTCCGCTAATGAGGAAATGCCGGGAGGCGTGTCGCCTCGGCGTGACGGGCAGTCGTGGTCAATCAGGAAGGGAGTGTCAAGGCTTCTGACTCCATGTGGTGCTGCTATCCATGTGGTTCTGACTCCATGTGGTGCTAGTGTTGAGATGGTGAGATCGATGGAGAGTAAGGTTGCGTGTTTCAAACGTCCAGTCATCATTGTGGCGATTGTGCGTCGCCGGGCCCCGAACCAGGAACCTGATGCATTGAAGACCGACATTATAATCACTGAGCAAAAGCTAGCTCCTCCTCTGTTCTTATAATTCGGGTACTGGTGGCTCCAAGCATCTTGGATAGATGTCTTTGCTGCCGCAGGCGTATTACATAAGTGCAGAGAGAGAACATGTGTTTAGGTACTTATTAAGGGTGTATTGCTCCAGCGCAATGATACTTTAGTTTGTTTGTTCTTAGTAGGTGTATCGTTAAAATATTATTTAGTTTTTAATAATTTGCTGTGTGTTAATATAATAAATTGCAGCGTGTAATTTTAAATAAAAGTTCGTATCTAAATTTCTAGCCAAGTACTAGCAAGGAGTACAGTTATGGAAATTTGGAATTTAGAATAATTCTTGTTCTAATCATACAATGTACTGTAAATGTTAAACCATTTTAAAATTTATCCATTCATAGGATTCTATACCTATTTGAGTGCTCGTTCTGGAGTTATTGTATTGACAAATCACATGCTTGCACATTTCTACTCACACACACACAATTACACACATGTACACCGTCGAATATATTTCCAAAACAATTCGAAATGTATTCAAGAGGTCTTTAAATATCCTTATAGGTTCCTTGAATTAAAAAACTTTGATGAAAACAATACTTTATCTTTCATTTGAAAATAAAAATCAGAAAGGAAATCAAATAAAACTAGTAAGTAGATTTATGACATAAACAGTACTTGTAATTGCCTATATTATTAATTAAATTATATCGAACGCCATGCGTAGCATTTGAATCAACTCGCCAGTCATGTATCATTAAGGTGTTAAAATATTTCTGACAATCATAAATACAATTACTTTATCTTATTTTTATAAAAAAAAAACTTCATTTAAAAAACATAAAATCAAATTATGTGTTATTAAGTAAAATTTTAAACGCATCTTTCTTGAACACGAGTTTTTTTAATGCATTTGCTAACTCATATTACTTGTTAACAATTAGGTACAATCAATTATGCATGTCAAGTACCCTGGAAAGCAATAAATGCATTTTAATAACGCCATTTCAATGGTTATGCCAATATGTGTGCACGTGTTGGTTAATTCTAGTATGTATAGGCTGTTCGCTTTTCAATGAATAGCAAGAGCTGAGTGATTTAGGGTACTGATCGGTACACTATGCGAAGTATTATTTAGGGAAAATAAAAACGATGTTGAATCCATTTCTCTTTAATTTATTGGCTCACAACATGCGCGGTTCTACCACCACTGCGATTTCACTTTTGTATAGAACGGTATATTCTGAAGCGAAAAATCTTTAGTTTAATGTATTTAGTTTAATATCATATTTTATTAAATATTTTCTGATAAATATTTTTTTAGCATTTAAACATCAAACATTATTCCGTATAAAATTTTGGAGATGACAGAATATAATAACGCTGTGCTTAGACATTAGTGTGACGATGACACTTACTGGGGACGGTGTTACGCTGCTGATTATTGCAGCCAAGTTGTGAAATACTGCAGTTAAATTGTAAAATAATGAGTCGAAAATTGTGAAATAATGAATCGAAAGCAACAAATATGAGTCCAAGTTTTGCGTGAGTAGGTCGGTGTTTAACGTGATCAGAATGAGCAGGAGTTGATTAACAATACACTTTATAAAATAAAAGCCTTTTTTTTTTGTCCCCGATCGGACTTCTAGCTCACCGTATCATCCTTTTTGATTATTATGGTGAGGGTGTCTGCAGGATCTAGTATGACTTAAAAATTTACCGCCCCCATCAAAATCGGAACAAGCGTCGCTTAACAAAGAAAAATTGAAAAGCAAAGATTTTAAAAAGTTCCCGCCTTCTTTTTTGCGGAGAGTCTAGAGAATCTAAAGACCCTGAAAAAATCTACTGTCCATTCTTACGCAGCAGCAAAAGTTGTAAAGCAGCAAATTATGAGTCCAAGTTCAGCACGAACAGGTCGAGTGGGCCCATTGCAGGGAAAAAAATACAATGTAAAAATTGCATCATGATCGGAGCACACTTTGCTTAACAATTAATTTTTAAAATACGAAGATTTTGTAATGGTCCCTTTTCTCCTTATTTACACGCTCCCTACTACCACTGTTGCCTACTTCCACGGAATGTAAAAATAAGGAACAAAAATATAATGCGAAAATTCCTGTAATAGAAAATCGTAAAGTACAATCTTGAGTATATTCCAGACGAAATTATAAATTTGAGCATTATATCGTAAAAATCCAATCTTGAGTCAGACAACAACTTTCCGGATTACAAATTGCGGAATCATAAATTTCATAGTAAAAATTAACAAATAACTTTACAAAAAAAATGATTAAAATTTTGTAGAACTAATACATGACTTTCCGCGATGTGAAAATTTGAAGACAATACTTGGAATAATATATAATTAGAAACTAAAGTTATCGAATCTTTTATTTAATTTTGAAGAAATAACGAATAAAGTTACGACAAAAAAAAATGAAAGCTTTTTAGATATGAGACGCGATACTTCACGGTGATAAATGTTGAAGACCTTACATGGAAAATGTGACACAGTAAAAGAAATTGAAAGACTTCTTATTATTATTTAATACTTTTGTTACATTAAACTTATTATACATGGTCGTAATTCGTACATAGTGGATTAATAATTAAATTGTACATTGCTTTGTTGTGCCGCTATATAAAACCCTCCAATTATTTACCTTTTGCATGAGTCCTGCAAAGGAATAATTAATTAATATAGTACTAAATGGATCACACCATTTTAACTTTAACAATAACATTTATTAAAAACATACGTACTTAATTATTCAATTACAACAATTATTCATATTATTTCGGCGGAGGGACTATGTGAGACCAGTATGGAAATGCCTAACATATGTTTAAACATAGATATCTTTTTGAGGCACACATACCTTCAAGTCTGTCTTGGACTTTGTTAGTAGACGTGGTTGATGTCGTCTTTATTATTCGCATTAACTCGTATTGCAATGCATCCACTCGCAACTTCGTCGATCATATTGTACTGCTGACTCAAACACTCGCATTTATTTCATTCTCTTAGGCTGTTCTCTCCACATATCTAGTCGACGTGCTGTATTTTCTAAGTCATCGTTATTATTGTGATGTCGAACTCGAACTGTTATTCCACAAGTGTCGTTATTAAGTCATCGTCTCCAAGTTATCTCTACAAGTCATCTCTCACGAGTCGTTTCATAAGTCACAGGTTGTGGCTCTTTTGTCCCACGGGGGTGTCACTCCCCCTTTGCTTTCATTTGCAGAATTCAGTGTGACGCAACAAGCGCTTTCTTCATTGGTTAATCATTTAACCAATGTCGCTACTTGGCATCCTCGTAAGGGTCCGCTCGGCCCCCTCTGTTTTGACTCTCCTAAATTTATGGTCTGCTGTAAACCTCGGCACCACTCAGACTGTCAGTATTGTCCGATATTTCTGATCAATAAATAACTGGCATAAAACTGTCTCACCAAAATACATGTGAGATTTATTTCTGGTCTCACAGAAAATTTATTTTTTTTGACAAATTTCAATGTTGAGCAATACGTCGAAATGACGTAAAAGCGAAAATGTTCCGTGAAAATTGATGCTTTTTATCAGGGAATGCTTATAATACTGTTACAATCTTGTATTTAAACATACAAATCTTAGTCTGTTAAATTATGCTATTTTTTGTCCCCCAATACAACTTGCTGTCAGCCAACTTGAAAAAAAAAAACTGTTTCCCATTCGCATTACGGAGAGTATGACTCGCTGCCCGGCTCCCAATCCTTTGTTCAGAATGCGTTTGACGGTGTTTTTTTTGCGAATTTAAAAATTCTTTACATAAAACTGACGACTTCCTCAAAATTTCTGCTTAAAAAGCTCTTGGAAATGTATCTGTGTACCGTTCAAACTAAAAACCGAGTTTTTAACCTTTTTCCTTTTTTGTAGTAGGAGTTGGCTTTTTCTCAAACCCCTCAAAAATAAGGGCTTTTTACATGTAGCGGAACATATGTAGTGTATTCCATTTTTCATTCTTAGCTCTTTTATGTGAGATTCTGGCAATCCCTTATATGATTTGGTGAACATTCCATTCTGGCACCCTTTCCGTGTCTTTTGTCGCCCTTTTGTGCGTCTCTCCTCGCCGTTCTTTTACCCTCTTGTCGCCAAGGTAAAAATCCCATTATTATATTTTGGCAAAATTTTCCGGCTCTTTTGTCGCCCTTTTATCGTCTTTTGTCGCCCTTTTTATCGTCTTTTGTCGTCATTTTGTTACCCTTTTTGTCGCCGTTTGGGCAACAGCTGATCTGCAGCAACTCAAACATGGGCCTACGCCAGCTAAAAGAAATGCAGAATCCGACGCCGCTGTTTGTCGAAAGTCGCACATAACAAAAGCTGTTTGTGCAACAGGTGTTCTGTGTCTCATAGAAAATTATTCACAGGACCCTTGAGACACAGAATGAGACACAGAATGATTTTTACGTTGGCGACAAAAGGACGACAAGAGACACGGAAGGGGTTGCGAGAAGGAATATTCTCCAAATCATAGCGGAGGTTGCCTGAATCTCAAATAAATTCGCTAAGAATGAAAAAAAGATTATACTGCACTTCTACCCAAATAATGAATCAATTTTTTTGAAATGTTTTATGTTTCGGCATCATTTACGTTTAAAAAATCTGCGAGTTTCTAGCAAGAGTAGGGGCTTCGGAACGGCGTTCATATACGATTATTAATTTGAAGGTAAATAATATGGAAAATTGGTTTTCAACAAATATTTAAAATTCTGTCAAACTATTTGATCCTTTTTAATATAAAGGACATATTTTCAGTTCGTTACCTTCGTTTAAAAATTTGCGAGCTTCTAGGACGATAAAAGGTTTCGACACAGCTTTCACATAAAACTAAGGCGTTTAACATGGGAAAAGGGGATTTTATGAAAATTTAAAAATCTATCAGTTTTTTTTAATTTTTCGAATGTAGAGGATGCACCTTTTTTCCAATACCTAGGTTTGAAAAAACTGTGACATTCTAGGCCCGGTATGTGCTTCGGTATATCAATCGCATACCAACATATATATGCTATCACGTTTTAATAGTAAGATAAATTTGTAGACTAAATAATTATTATCTCTATGAAGCACTTAAACTATTTTGTAGTTGTTCACACTTGTCTTTGTAGGATATTTTTAATTCCTCTTCAATACAAAATGTATGTAAAAAGAAAGTACTGTAGTTCGATCAAAATTCAACTATCGGATTTGTAGGGATCAACACATTCTGAACAGCTCTAAATACAAATAAAATAGAAATTGAATGATGTCTGTGTATTTCTCTCTCTCTCTCTGTGGGCTCGAACAAATTAAGTATATCATATAATATTTGGAATTATTATTTCGATGAACGTCTGAGACCTATTTATTTGTTAAGTTCAATAGACTAGAGAAGAACCTTAATTTTTTCAAATTTCACGAAATAGAGATTTTTTAATTTCTAGGAAAATACCTTATTTATTTATTTTTTATTTATTTATTTTGAAAAAGACTGTAAGCTACAGAATGTAGTCCCAGTTACAGCATGCAGTAATAAAAATACATTGAAAATATACATACTAAAACATTATAAAATGCATAAAAAGTTAAAATACGTTAAAAAGATAGCACACCCTCAACAGCAAATGAACTTCTAACAGATGCACACGAATAAATACAAAAAAATACAAGATGTTTACAGCAAATACTTTTTTAAATCCATCTCCGATGAATAAAAAATATCGAGATAATCAGGGACATTGTTGTATAATTTACAAAGAGAAGCACAATGACGGCCTGACGATATGTGGATGATGTGCTGCGGACGGTTGCATTAGCAATGTGTCGGACACGGTATTAAGTAGACCATTAAAGCTTTATATACACTACCCGACACGGAAAATACAACACCATGAAAGGACGAATAGAGTGTGATGACAATGGACACACAGACCGAGATGGCACATATAAAAAAGTTATGTTAATTCCAGAAGGATAACGCAATACAGTAATGGCATTGACAGGGTGATCAGGTGACCAGTAGGCAGTAGGACCATCTCTTACGACGATACAAGCAACAGCCCTTCGAGGAACAGTTGTGATGAGCGTGAATATAATTTTGTGAGCGATGGATGATGACATGCCTTTAATCATTCTCCACAGATCGTTCTCTGTTTGAAGCGCAGGTAGGGCAGTCATACGTCGGCCAATCACATCCTATATATATTGGATGGATGAAATATCTGAAGACAGCGGAGGCCAAGGAAGCATCCAGATATTTTGCAAGGCTTGTCTGCCGATGATTTCGTATGCGGTCGTGCGTTATCTTGCTGGAAAACAGCATTTTGCAATAGTTGAAAGTAGGATAATGCAACAGTTCTCAGCGCATCATCCACATATCGTCGTGACGATATTGTGTCTCTGATGCGAACCATAGGTAACAGGCTATCTAAGCTGATGGCACCCCAAACCATGGTGAACACTACTCTGTTCCATTCAGTCGTCCAAAAGGGTCGGGCCCGACACCATTACAATCTTTCAAGTCGGTGTCTTGCCGTCGTCATGGCAGTCGTCATAAAGGTTTAAGGGCAAGCTGCTTTCGACCAATTGTCGAGAAACTATTGTCGCTGATATTGGAACATCCAATGTACCCTGTAAATTCGGCAGATTGTCGAAAGTCGTCGTTTGTGGGGCCGCAACCGGATGCCCTCGAATGAATCAATCAACACGCGCTGACGTACGTCGGGATCCACCACGTACGTCGGGACTTGTACCACTGCGACGATCTGCATGCCTTTCTTCAATCCATCTTAACCAAATCCTCTGCACAGTGGGCGCATCTAAGTGTGTTTCAGCCGAAATACGTCGGTTCGACCACCCAGGCGTACGTAGGCCTAAAATAAATCCCCTCGCATGATCGTACTATTGCTGAAACTTACATTGGCCTCGTTAGCCAGCCATCTCTTCAATAACAGGTGCCTTCTGAAATGAAGGGGTTTTCATAGCCCAGTAACAACGGTTGCCTGATCTATCGTTTTCATCCCTTTTATCCCGCGCTCTAATCACATGACCTACTTGCATTTCAGATCATTTGTATACATCGGCTAGCTGCGTTTGTCTTGCAGTTTGCATAATTATACGAGCAAAGCTTCATGGTATAGCATTTCCTATGTCGGGTAGTGTATAAAAAAAGGACAAAAACAGCAAATATTTGAGACATGGAACTTGAACGCATCATTTTTGAGAAATAAAAAACTCGCATACATTTTAAATGAAATATTTTCACCCATTTCCCGTATTTAATAAATATTGAAATGAGGATTGAAAAACTTAAATGTAATATTTTATTTTATAAGGGAAAATACAACGAACTTTATAATTTCTTATAAATCAATATTATGCGCCGATAACATACGCATAACATTCTTATATTAATAAAACTGTATAAAATACCGATAGTTTTCAAAGAGCAATGCAGTAACCTAATTTTGTTTGAACATTATTTCGAAAAATGAATGATGGTTTGTCTTGGAATAATAAATTTTCTGGTAGATATTACAGACCATATTAAAAAATCATATAAATATAGTATGTAAGTAAGTGCATTTTCATAATAAACAATATATGGTGGATCATTTGTTATAAAATCTTAAACGTTTTCCTTAAAACGAAATACAGGCTATAAAACTTCAAAGTAATTTTACTATGTTCATATATTATCTTGAATTTGTAGTAAGATTCTAGTACGATCAATATTTTCGTTCATAAATGCACTGTAAAGACCAAGAGGAAAAAAAAATTCAAGATATTAAAATGGATTCTATTTTCAAAATTGATTTGTTTAACATATAAGTACTTAACCGGAATTTATAAAATGTTAAAATGAAAATAAAATATTTTTGTCAAGTCCGAAAGATCACGTCGTCCATAAAGCAATAAGGAAAACAGAATGTATATTTGGCCCGGTTTTTAAAGCAGGAATTCAATGAATTCATTCGTTAATTGTTTTAAAAGACTCCGCGGCTTATATTGGATAAGAAATTGTCCCGGAAAAGAAGACTGTTTCCTGCATTAGATATCGGTCTACACATTTATTTCATGTTGTACGTTGCTTGTAATGGCGTTATTTTAGTTGTATTGCATTAGTAGCAGTTTAAACTGTACGTATATTTCGAAATTCGTTTTAGTTTCAACAACATGCACTACATTGTGCAACGTATCAACATTAGTTGGTGTACCATTACTTAAATCTAACTTTATGATTTAACTGACTTCTATCTCATATATCCGCGCTAACAAAAATATAATTATTTTCTAGATCAATCACACACCTCTACTAAGAGGTGCTAGTAAGAAGGTACTACCTCAATCATAATAACTTTATTAAGTAATTTATATGAATATTCTTACACTGAAACAAGAGGCAAAATACGTAGTTCACATATTTGCATGAAGTACAAAATATAACTTTAGAAACTCCCTCGCGTAGCATAACTGAAAGGACGATGTGAATCAAGCGATAAAGTGTGTTCCGTTGATTTATGATCGAAAGTTAATCCACTCCATGAACGAAAGAAGGAATATCTAACGATAATATTTTAAAAAAATTTGAATTAAAAATTAAAAAAATGTGTCAAAGAGTTTTTTCCTATCGGGAGTCGAGGTACCTCTGTACTAAACTGCATAGCTGTTGAGGGCCGCTTAAATTTGACGCTATCCTACTGCGGCAGCAAAGACATCTAATCAAAGATGCTTGGAGCCTGTACCCGAATTATAAGAACAGAGGAGGAGGTAGCTTTTGCTCAGTGATTATAATGTCTGTCTTGTAATCTAAAGGTCCCTGGTTCGGGGCCCGACGACGCACAATCGCCACAATGATGACTAGACGTTTGAAACACGCAACCATTCTCTCCAACGATCTCACCATCTCAACACGAGATGGCAGCACCACACTGAGTCAGAAGCCTTGACACTCCTTTCTTGGTTGACCACGACTGACCGCCACGCCCGAGGTGACACGACTCCCGGCCTTCATCATCAGCGGAGGGAGTGTGCGGCAGCAAAGACATCTGATCAAAGATGCTTGGAGCCTGTACCCGAATTATAAGAACAGAGAAGGAGCTAGCTTTCGCTCAGTGATTATAATGTCGGTCTTGTAATCTAAAGGTCCCTGGTTCGGGGCCCGGCGACGCTCAATCGCCACACTACTAATAAACACAGACATTTTATTTTATTATTATAGAAGGTATATATAATATGTATATATATATATATAATGTATATAATATATATACATTATATATACATATGTATATATATATATATGTGCATATAATATATATGTGTGTGTGTACTGGCTTTGATTGGATTTGGGAGAGTTTTGGAATCTTCACATAGTTTTAGAAATACAGAATAAAAATATTCTGCCGGAAAGCCGGACTTCAGCTGCGTAGAGGACATATGGGAGAACATATATGTTATACAGTGTAGAGGTACTTTAATAATAACTAACCCCAATTTAAAGAATCCAAGAAATAATAATGCGTACTAAGTAACCAATATATAATATGTGATGCTACTTAACATTCCATAATACATTTAAAGAACGATGTCTCATTAAGAGTTTACAATGCTTGCTATGGTAGAAACATAGATCAATATGTTCGTTGCAGAAAACCTTTTCTTTCACAGAAAGCGCACGCACTGTTTTGGATAATGATGTCTCTCGCCACTCTTCCAAACATTTTATTTCAAATAACAATAGTGAGAAATTAGCTTCATTGCAAGGGTATAGCGGAGTAAGGGAACAGTTTTCGAATGTTGAATAAATACGCTACGGAATTTCAAATATATATGCAGGATTTGTCTGTAGTACTCAGTAATTCCAAATGCTGTTTATTAAAGCACACTTTCATTTGAATTATACATATACAGTAAAACAGTGTTTATATATTGCACAGTACATAAATATAAACAGTATAGTTGTAGTTATCATATAATATATATATATATGCACACACACACTTATATATATATATATATATATATATAAAGGTCGGCATATTTTCTAGCGATCGTTCGGCTGCCAGGTTGTGGGTTCGAGTCCCACCTTCAGGCATGGAAGTTGGGTCGTTGGACGCGGTGTGTTCCGATCCCCACTGGTGCACTGGGGCAACGTCATGTGACGGCTAACAGGTTCACGGTTCTGGCCGGAGTATAGGCGAATGATGAAATATCAATTGCCTGGCCATTAGAAATATATATATATATATATATATATATATATATATATATATATATATCTTGGCTTTTATTCCTTAAATAATGATCTTAAACAAATATAATAGATTAAAGTTACATAAAAAAGGTACAGAATTTTATGAAATCGATTAAAATTTTCAACGGAATTAAATATTAAGAAATACAGAATTTAATTTTTTATACGGCCCCCGTACAAAAATTTTTCCAATGAGTCAAATGTGCTCCCTACACCAATAAGGTGATGTACACAATTTCAACATTTTATCATGAAAAGTCCCAGAGATACGAAAAGACAAAAATGCTGACTTAAACTATATTTCGATGCATCGACATGGGTTCTCAAAGGGGAAAAATCATGTCGGCGGATCGCGCTTCAGGGATCATACACAAATTACGAAAGAAAACAACGATTACATAAATAAATAATAATTTTGCTATTTATTGGTACAAAAGTATCTACACTGTGTAAAAATAATAACTTTACACTAAGATTACAAAGTTCGTTGTAAAATGTTTTCCATCCATGCCAAAGGTCCATTAAAGATATGAGGCAGATATTATTTGCCTATGATGCATTTCTGTGTTGCGTCATTTGCACTCTTGCTATAAACCTTTACATTTTAATTTGTGATTTATCCCTCACCAAATTTGTTTAAGCATATCTCTGGGATTTATTATGATAAAATACTGGAATTTTGCACATCATCTTATTAGTGTATAGAGCACATTTTACTAATTGTACTATTTGGAAATGTTTTTGTACGGGGGCCGTATAAAAATTTAAATTTTGTATTGTTTCAAATTTAATCCCCTGAAAATTTTTATTAATATCATAAAATCCTGTACCCTTTTTACGCAACTTTGTAATTTAGTATGTATGTCTAAGATCAATATTTAAAGAATAAAAGCGGAGGTAAATGTTTTTGGGACAATGTTTTTGATATATATATATATATATTAAATTTGAACTTGGAGAGAGAAATAGTGATGCATGCATAACAAACAGTAAAATTTAGTTGTTAATCAGAAATATCTCAATATATTATCCGTCATATACAAGAAAAATGGAGAAACCACAAAAAATATAAAATATCAATCCAAAGGAAAACTGGTATTTTAAACAATGGAATGAAGCTGATGTAATTGTAAAATCTTAAGGGGGCACTGCCATACACCAGCTTCATAGTAGCGCATTTCATGTAATGGTCTGTGACTGTGAACTAAAGACCATATTATTCCCCTATGTGCTATATTTGAAACATTTTGAGAAAACTAAAAAATTAAAAATAATTTGCAAAATAATTGACTTACGTGTAGATGTTGATAAGCCTTAGCCAGTACTATGAAGTAAATATGTTGTTGTAAAGAAGGTGTTGCCAAACTATGAGTGTAAAATGTAAAGTCTATGTTGCCATTCTCAAAAATTATAAAAAGTAATTACATACTGAAGAATTACGGAATGCCTAATGTTGTGATATACATGCTGCCTGGACCAATTTGAATAGAATCATTAAAACATTAATAGTGAGATTAATAAAAAAATTCACAAAATCAATTACTCCATTTAAATCAAGATCCCTGCAACAAATTTTCACTGGTCGAATCCTCATGACAAACAATTAAATTATAAAAGGCCAATTAAACAAATTAAAGAAATTATAAAATTAATTAAGTGTCGAATAGATTTGTTAATAGGTATTGACATCAGAACATTGAATAAAAATAATAATATAAAAAGAATCACAACCATGCAAAATAAATACAATCCTCTATTTTAAAATGCAAAAAAAAAAAAAAAATATATTATTAATGAAGATATTCATTAGAATTTCTTATATAGATTTTTTATAATATTCAATAGCTATGAATATTTTAAATTAAATCTGATTTTATACAAATTTACTAAATATATATACTTATTAGCATGTGTAATATAGATTTCATCATAAAATACTTTTAATAGAATAAAGAACAATTTTACTCACTGTTCTGCAAAAAAAAATATATATATATATATATATATGCACAAATAAAAAACTGATGCGGAATATAATCATCACTGAATTCGTTTATCATGCCTCCAAACATTTTTTTACATAATCACATTTCAGCCATTCACTTTAAGTGACGACTCTTTTTTTATAGTGAAGATCATTTTAATCACAAAGCACAACATCTCATGTTTTGTAAGATGCCAATTTATATTTTTCGCTGAAAATCTGCTTTGTGTTGATTTTAGTAGAATCAATAACATAGTTCTGATTATGCGTTTAAAAGCGCCTTGTTCACACACAAAAAATATTAAAATTTTCACGATGAGATTCTTGCATATTCATTATTGCAGCACTCGCACACATATTGGAAAACGTTGTTTTCACAAAAAAAGTAAAACTCTCATTCTCAACTAAAAACAATCTATATTCTCAAAAGAGAAAAGTCATCATATATTTAAAACCAATCCTTCCCCTTCCCAGGGAAGGGGGGGGGGGCAAACGTTTTCTTGATTTCAACCTGCTATATCTTGAGCCAAAAGTCACAGACTAATAAAAAAAGAAAACTGGGAAGCTTCACTCTTGGAATTCTGGGAATGTAAATGTATGAAAGCGTGTCAGTATTGACTATTGGTTGTTGACCCAGATGATGTCATCTCAATCATCAAATTTTAGAACGGTAAAGATAGGGATAAAAAAGTTGTTTTTCGCTCACTTCAGTATTTTTCGCTGAGTGTCTCTGCAAAACCAGATACATCACATTGATGACCCCTGCACATGTGTTATAGTGTGAGATGAATGTCAGATGAATGCTTTTCCCACAAATTGGACGTATATGCTTGATAGTGACAGCTAATGGTTGCGAAAATAAATGAAGACTTTCCAGAATGTAGAATTTCAATTTGTATTATTCCATAGTCATAAAATGTCATCTGAAGATTTGAATGATTATCAACATAAGTTCTTAATTGGTTTATTGCTTTCAGGTTTACTGACACTCTGGGAAAATTCCATTTCCTTGGTCTAACTTGAAGTTGGGGAAAATGTCCTCATTGCAAATATATAGCTTTTTTTGTACATAGATTAAAGTGTTATGATGAGTTTGAAGATTATAAACTCATCGCAACACCTACCAAATAAACTGCATTTAAAATAGAGAAAGTGTTCAAATTTGCAACTATAAATGATAATCATTATTCACCCTACGAAATAATTTAAGAAGTTAATAAGTAATAAATAATTAATCGAATAAACAATAGAATGCGTTTTTCGGTTATCGAAATTAGTCACATACACTTAGCATGTATCTCCTGGACAAAGCACAGACACTTAGCACGTATCTCCTGGACAAAGCACAGACAGACACTTAGCATGTATCTCCTGGACAAAGCACAGACACTTAGCATGTATCTCATGGACAAAGCACAGGCACTTAACATCTATCTCATTGGAAAAGGAACTGTTAGATAATGCCCGCATATCGGAATACTTAATAATATAATATATAACCATAAGTAGCAGTAAATTCATAATAAGAAAGTGAAAATGTTAAATGGGGAATGATCATAATTTTGTAGTGGATTAGCCTTCATAAAATGCTTTAACATCGATGAGTTACTCTAAACTTATTAACTATATTACTAACCAAATAAAATTGATAAATGTAAGAGTTACTAGTTTGCATACGGTGTTTTATATGTAATTGATTTTTTTTTCATTGGATAATCTATGAATTTGATACAGTTGAATTTTAACGATGCTACGAAAAATTTGAATTGAATTACAAGAGGTAAAATGTTATAATTTATCGACATTAATTAAAATTAAAAATACTTTTAGTAGAATATAAATTATGAATAATTTTATTAGAAGATTTAATATAGATTTAAATCTAGGAAGTTAACTTTAGCACTAATAGAATATTTATTATTCATGAGTTCCAGATTATCCAGATAGAAATCTAGTTTGATATTATTTAGATCTGTTTTAACTATACAGTTCAGATCGTCTACGCAAAGATATATTTAGAGATCAGTTGATGTAAACATACATTCATATTGATAACTATATAAACTCATCAAAATACTACTACTAAAACCCCATTGGGGGATACCTGAGACCTGTCAATATAATATTTTTCCTTGAAAAATTTGAAATTGATTTTTGAAATGATTGAAATGATTTGAATGAATAATTTGAATGAATTTTGAAATAGATTTTGATATTATTTAGATCTTTTTTAACTATACAGTTCAGATCGTCTACGAAAAGATATATTTAGAAATCAGTTGATGTAAACATACATTCATGTTGATAACTATATAAACTCACCAAAATACTACTACTAAAACCACATTGAGTGATACCTGAGATCTGTCAATATAATTGTTTTCCTTGAAAAATATAGTTATGAAATTATAGGAGAGAAGTTTGGCTATTATCTAAGTTTGACTATTATCTAAGTTTTTAATTTTTCTACGGTGGGCATATTTAGAAACATATGCATGTTACCGAGATACAATGATATTATAAAGGTCTTGAATATAGATATTATTAAAGAAATCTTTAAAAACAAAGATTTGGAAGCCAACGATTTTGTCAATTAAATTCAATTTATCTATTATTTCTTGACTATTATCTAGAATAATATAATTAGATTGAAAATATCGAAGGCTGTCATTTAGTTCTTTCAAGCAATTGTGTAATGCTTTATTAGCAGAAGTAGAATAAGTATTATGTCTACCTGTGACAATTCCAAATTTGATAGGAGTTTTAAGAAATTTAAGTATTAATACTATTAACGGAAATTTTTAAATTTTGGAGTATAACTGTAAATCACCATACATCTTAATAATTTTAGCTAGATACTATTAAGCGAATGTGAGCCTATTTTGAAAAATTTATAATTCTTTAAATAGTCGATTAAAAATTGAATATAAAATTGTGTACAAATAACTTAATATTTGTTAGAGGCTTTATCTACATAAGTAATAACAAAAGATTTTTGTAAATTTTTTAATATAGGTTTTTAATTTAACAAATTTATACAATGTTTTGGAAATTTTTTTACTATTAGTAGAATTTTTTATGACTTTTAAGATATGATATATCCACATGTATGAAGCTGCCAATGGCAGTGAATATTTGCAAGCTATTTTATAAATATATATGTCTCAGTTAATAGATTTTAAGATATAGAAGGGGTTACTACAAAGCGGTAAACTGGATATTGTACCGTAGATAGCTCCTTTTAAGGATTGATTTTGAACTATATTTAAATCTCCAGTGACTATATGCTCTAGCGTTGGGTTAATATAGTTTTCAAATTCAACGTCCCTACACTCACAATTATTAATAATATTATCTGTTTTGGTGTCAAATGGGAGTGCTTGTGAAACTTCATTGTAATTAAATATTTACCTACCTAATGGTTTGCTATATTTGAATGTTTGAACAACTACTGAATCATTGATTATTGGTAAATGGAGATATGTATTAAATAATTCATTAAAATTAATGGCATTTTAAATTGCATGTTTAAATGAAATAACACAATAAGAATTAGTGGAGATATTATTATTAAAATATTTGTTGATCTGCATATTTAAGTGTTTAGCACGAGTGATAATCAGATTATAAAAAATATGTTTAAAATGTTCATGGAACAGATTTATTTTTTAAGAAATCAGCATTAAGATTATTCTTTTTTTTTCTTATCTGAAAATAGAAATGATTTGATATTTTTCCAATTATAAGTAGGTATGATACAGGGTTTTAATAACAGATTTAAAGTCCACACGTGTATTTCTAGTTTATACGTCGTTCCGATCCTTTTGCTTTAAAAGTGACTTTATTACCATGGAGTAATTGGAAGTCAGAACGGCCTAGGTGGCGGGCCACTGTCCAAGTTGACCACCTGGCTTCCATCATCCCGATGATTCATCACCTCTCGAACTCTGACAGCTGATCATATTGTCTTTGATGACAGCGTAACAGCATCCCTAATGAAAAAGCGTCCCTCTGCAATAGATTAACTACAGGCAAAAAGCCTCTGCTTACCTTTTTTCTTCGCTATGGAGAAGGAAGTTCGACGCCCTCTGGTGGCATTGCGCAATGCGCAATCACGCTGTATTTCTAATCATTTGCATATCTGCCTGACAAGTACCTTCGTGCCAAGTTTCGTTACGATCCCACAATGTGTGTTCTATGTTCGCAAATTTTTATGGCAATGGATGTATATATATATATATATATATATATATATATATATATATATATATAATTTAAAATCAATCAGCCTACTTATGGCTTCCGGGAGTGGTGTCGCGACCGCGCAGCCGGCTGGTAACCGGGACCTAAATGAGGTCACTATCCCTCATTGGCCATTTTATTGCACCTAGCCCGTATGTTTTCCTTTCGTTCTTGTTTTCATCATGATCGTAAGGTTTTCAGGGTTATTGTCTTTTGAGTTTATATATATATATATATATATATATATATATATATATATATATATATATATGACCCTTATATATATATATATATATAGTGTCTCTTCTTTCATAGTATGGTCAGAAATTAAAAACATGAAAACCTGGAATGAAAAGTTTGAGGTATTAAACCTGATAAATTGGTTTGTTAGAGAGTCTAGGAGGGTGTAAATTAATTGCGTTATATTAGTTTGGTATAGTATATATGTTTTGATATGACGTCGTATAAGTAATGCCGCATTTGAGGAGCTGATGTATTTAAAGTACATTAATTTAAGGTACATTAATTTGCATATCCATAGAAAAAGCTGCGATTTGTATATAAAATTAGTAAGGTATGCATGTTATTTTCTGAATTTAAACTGAATTTAAAGCATCATGAAATAAAAAATAAAAAAATGAATCTGATTCTCGTGTTAAAATCATACGGTGCCCACATCAAATTTTTCTTCCATGATACGACCAGAAATTAAAAACTTGGGATAAATTGTCTGAGGTATTAAACTTGATAAATTGCTTTTAGAGGCTCTAGGGGAGCGTAAATTATTTGGGGTTGGTAGATTATGTTGTTTTGTTTTGGGGCCCCATAACCAATACTAATATTGGATGTCAAGGGTGATTTGCTCTCATGTGTCTATGGACATTAGGATCATATCGGAGATCAGCCGGTTCCTGTTTTCCATGCTTGGTCGTGTGTAGCGCACGACGCGTAATTGAATTTGCTGGTAAAAATTGATGCGTTTCGCTTTTGATTTGTGTAGATATGTTAAGTTAATCGTTATATTTTATTTTTAGTAATGTATTTCTATCTCGTACTATTCTTTGATTTTATTCGTATCCACGTCAAGCTGGATGTTATGTTGAAGAAGAAGAATGTTACTGTTGGTAAAGATGTTGCATTCTAATTATTTTACTAAAATTTTCCCTTGAAACACATATTCATCATGATCTGCTGTAAATAGAGTTTAAATGATAATCCATATGGATGCGGCAACAGATTCTGGAAGAGAAAAATCGTTCCCAAAGAATTTTTACCGAAGTTTTTCATCTTCCACTTCTGGTTCAAAAATTGTCTTTGGATCAATTATTTCACAAAATTGGCTATAGATAGAGCATATATAATCACTTATATGTATTTACCATCAAATTCCTGAGGGGGTTAGAGAACTAATTAAAAATTTCCACTTGCGTGATATTTTACTTCCGGCTCAAAAAAATTTCTTGAAATATCTATTTCTCTAAATGTGCAACAAATATAGCTTACTTAGAGGATGTATTCTATTAGACTCAGCATCGAGTGTTGAAGGGGTTGGGGGATTCTCTAAAATTTTCTACTTCTTGTTCCGGTTTTAGAGATGTCACTTTCGGATTTTACTAAAATCTGTGTGACTGCACGAAACAAATGTACAAGATAGTATAAAAATTCCCTGTCGAAAATGAATACTCGAAAATTTTTTCGGTCTCGGTTTTTTCGTTTTTTTTCAGTAAATAATGAAGGCATTTACTTGCATTATGTTGTGGCGTTGCCACAGCATAATGCAAGTAAATGCCATTATTATTTTTATTTTCCTTTATAAGAGGAAATAAAAGGAAATATGTATTCTGCTTATGGAGTTAGAGATGAGACCACCACTAAGATTCAGCTGAATAAGAAAGTTGGTACTGACAGGTCATCCAGACTTAAACTCCAGAGTTAGAAATCTTGAGATGTTAAGAATCCTAAGTGGAGTTAAGGTTATAGTTGTTGAACTTTATAATCTCCTCGCACATAATACTTTATATATACAGAATAGTGAAAACCTGTACTCCATTAGTTTTCAATCTTATTTTTTAACACTTTACAACAAAGTTGAAAAGTGTTTATGACTTTGTTCATTCTGTCTGTCTGTCTGTCTGTCTGTCTGTCTGTCTGTCTGTCTGTCCGTTAGCACGATAACTGCCGTAAAAATGAGTTTATCAAAATGAAATTTTAGTATGTTGTTCAGACGGTCTGTAGGACCTATGGGAATATAAATAAATAATATCACCCAATTAGTTTTTTATTGAACCCGGGTTGAAAAAATGAAATACATTGAACCCTATGGGACCTAATTTTTCAAACATTTTTTAAGTAAATTTAAAATTCACGAATTGCTTCGAAATTTTTAGGAAATATTCACATTATCCCATAGAATATATAAAAAAAAATTCAGTAAAATATGTTAAGTAGTTTTTTAATTAAAAAAATTATTTAATATAGGGAAAAAAACAAATTCAATTAAATTCTGACTTTGGGATATCTTCCAGAAAGAAAAGAGAGAGATATTATATAATAAATATCTCTCCATTTGTTTAAACGTTTAGCATATGGGAGTGGCTTCATATTTTAAAATAATTTGGTAGATAACAATTTTTCATTTTTTTTAAATTTTATATAACTCTTCATGATAAATTTAATTGATGGCATTTTAAATGCACTTTCCTACATCCTAGAGAGTTAAAATTTGGTACACAGCTTAAATTTGTTGAACATTTTATTCGACAAAAATTTGATGGATCTTTAAATATCGTATCTGGATGGATCTTTGATGGATCTTTAAATATCGGATCATACATTTTTTTCGAAATGGCCTGAAAATAATCCCCGTTCACTTCTATAAATCATTGGTGTAATATTGTTAAAAATTCTGATGTGGACAGCACATGTCTTGCTCTGCAGACTCATATTCGTTCTCTTTATTTATTCAATGATAATTTGAGTGTATCTGCACAACATAAGTATTTTAAATGACATTGAATTTACACGTTAAACTTAAATTTGGTTCTCATTTGATAGCTGGACTTATTGTCAAAGGTGGCGTAGCGAAAACGCGAAAAAACTAGAATATCTCAAGAACGGCTAGTCCTAGAGTAATGGGGTTAGTCTTATTCTTTTTGTTGTCAAAAATCACATATAAAATAGGAATTTAATTGATATAATTGAGCACACGTAGTCTTTTATTTTTATATATAACGATTTTTGCTGGCCATTTCGCAAAAATAGCCCGTTCCTTTTTCCCGAATCTTAGTAGAATAACCTACAAATGATTTATATACAAAATTTTGTTAAATTTGGTACATAAATCACTTGTAGGTTTTTGAAATATTATACTCCAAATTTTGTTAAATTTGGTTCATTAGTTTTTAGCTAGAGTGGATAAAGGCAATTTCTGCGGCCATTTCGCAAAGAAGGCAGATTCTTTTATTACGAATCGTACTATAATCTAATGAACATCAGGATTTCCCACAAAAAACATACCTACCAAATTGTATGAAATTCGGTCCATTAGTTTTTCAATTAGAGTGGATGAAATATCCACACAGACACACAGAAACATACACAGATACACCCTTACACACACAGACGTCTTCCTAAAAGTAGTTTTTTCGTGTTCTAGAAGTCCCAAAACGTGTAGATCCTTTGAAAATTCGAGTTCCGATCTTCGGCACGATTCCAATACTTTGAGTACATACACATACACATATATATTATCTGTGTATTATCTGTGTATCTAAATTCCGTGCCCATGCAATTACAATAGTTGTGATTTTAAATGATCCCTAAACTTTTATTATTTCTTCAAGGAAGCCTAATTTTAACATATGCAGAATGCAAATATCTCAAGCGATTGTAAGATGAATTACATAAGAATTGCTGAATTTTTTTCACACAAAATTATTTAGCTCTGGAGTCTGGAATACAAGTTATATGAATGAAATATTCATTGATTTTGCATAAAGAATCAGATGATTTATATTTCGATACAGTTTTAAATATTTAAGTATAATAAATTACTGTAGTACTGTGATAATGTAAAAGATATTACCACTGAATGAATCACATTTTAGAAATTTTTAAATGAAATTACATTTCAGTTGGAAAGTGTTTCATAATCAATGCTTATGCATGATTGATCTTTCTTGTTTCATGTTAATTAAGGTTTCCGAGCACCATGATATTTTTCAGTAACCAAATGCTCACTTTCTATAAAATGCGCACCGGAGTTAACGAAAGTGAATTATCAATCTGTAGAGATGTAATGAAACAGTCAAAGCAGAGTCAATATAAAACGTAATAAAATGCTTTATATTGATTCTTTAGTCACAGAAGGAATTCGTATTGATCCCTTGTAATGCATTATCTGGAAGAAACATTTATCAATATGTCTGTTGCACAGAACTTTTCCTTCCACGCACAACGGGCACATTGTTTTGGATAATGATGTCTTTCATCGTTATCCCAATTATTCTATATCTCAAATAACAATAAGAACAAATTAGCTTCGTTGCAAATGTATAGTGAAATATGGAAAGTACCTGAATTTTGAATAAATACACTACGGGGAATTTCGAATGATTTATCAAAATATATGTCTTTATTACGTATGCAATTATAATAAAGAATATTTATGTAATGAGCAAATTTTAAGTTGGTATTATATATGTAAATTGTAATTAAATGCAAAAGTATGGCAAAATAGAAGGCCAGTTTGCAAATTTGAAATACATATGACACGAAGAAATTTCAAATGTTCTCATATAATCACCTCTCTAAAAGCACAGTGTCGGTATATCAGAGCACCAAGTGCAACCCTAAAAGAACTCATGTATACAAATGGGCTAAAAGAACTCATGTATACAAATTCTACCTTGATAAATCCAAGTCTGACATCAATGTATCCCTTCGATTTGGAGAAATATCCTATCAAATTTTGGCTTCTTTTGCTATTTTTGTGCTTAAAATTTTGGCCTGAGGGCGTTTCCACAACATAATGCAAGTAAATGCCTTTGTTATTTTCATTTGCTTTTATAAAAGTAAATGAAGGAAATCTTTATTCAGCTTATGGAGTTAGAGATGAGAGCACCACTAAGAGCCAGCAGAATAGGAAAGTTAGTACTGACAGGCCATCCAGACTTAAACTCTGGGGTTAAGGATACTTACTTCTTGCTTTATCTTCAAATTAACGTACAAAACAATGCAATTATTGCAAAATTTGTTCATAGATGATTAGTTGTTTCTGAATTGTATGACCAGTAAAGTTAGAGGGAGTTAGTCCCTTTTCGTCCATGGTATGAACAGAAATTGAAAATTTGAGATAAAATGTTTTGAGTTATCAAACATGTGGTTAGAGGGTATACGGGAGTAAATTAATTGCGTCATGTTACGGGTTGCTATAGTATGTATGTTTTGATATTGAATTGTATAAAAAATACTAGTATATAATGGGGGGGGGTGTATGGGTCGCATGTGTCTGTGGGTATTTGAAATGATTGGGAGGATCCCTGGGAGTTGTTGCCCACCAATCCCTGTTTCCTATTCATCGCCGTGGTGCACTTGGACGGGCATAACGCATGACCCGCTTGGACTCTGCTGGTATAAAAATTAATGTTTCATCAGAGTTGCATTTTTGAAAAGATACTGAATGATATTTGTAATTTTGTATGTCATCTGTTTTATTTTGGTAAATATTTTTCAAGACAATATACTGCGTTTAGCCAATTGTTGAAATAGATTAAATGTAGTACGGGTATATATCCTAATGCCTTTTTAGTGCTATCATTTTGACATATAATGATCAAATCACATAGAGCTTTTATTTTGGTATGTATTGATGAAATTTCATGGGCTTTTTTTGTAAATATATTTACAAACGGGATTAATATATACTTTCCTGTCAGATCTGGCTGTGAAAATAGTTTTGTATAGCGAGAACAGATATTCTTAGAAAATGAGAGAGAGAGAGAGAGAGAGGTATTTATTATTTTAATATAATGTTTTGAATAACAATGCCATTTAGAATATTATATTAGTTTGCACTTAACGGTGAGATTTAGGTTTTTTTATTATATATTCCATATGACGAACGGGAATACTGCCTAGTATACAGTAATGTTTTCAAATTAGAATATTATTTTTGATATTTTCACTATCTATATATTTAAGTAATGCCGAAATTTTTATTTCAAAATAATTTTAATAATTTACTCAGTCGATTTTTTTAAAGTTTCTATAGACTCCTATTTGCAAACATTGCAACACCATGAAATAATCACCAGAATTGAATGATATTTATTCCACAAACGATTTGTATTGATGGAAATAAACAGTTAATTTTACTAAATAAAAAGTATTACATGTTTAAAATCATTATTTGGTAAAGCAACCATTTGCTCCAATAAGTGCTTTGACGTGGCATCGAATCAAACAGATTTCGAATTTGTACCTGAGGAAGATCATTTCAGATTGCTTCCATTCGAGCCCAAAGTTCAGCTATAATAGATATGGAATGAGTGTCACGAGACGCCGACCGACGAAATCTCAGACATGTTCAATACATGACATATTCGGTGAATGGTCTGACCAAAGAAGAAATTATATCTATTGTGCTGAAAAGAATTCTTGAACATTTCTAGCAACATGTGGATGGGCATTGTTGTGTCGAAATACAGCTCCAGAAATATGTTAAAGAAAGGGTACGGCTTCGTGCTTCACATTTTTTTTATGTTCTTGATGTACCAGTTGTTGTTGAGGTTACTTTCAATTCTTAGCAGCTGAGATCGTCCAAGATACTCAATGTAGTCCCAGACCATTACACTTGGCGTTCGTTGACTGTAACGTTGGGTAAAGCACTCCCGAAGGTGACGTTCACTTCTATTGTATCTAACGTGGATACGACCATCATTGTACCACAAATTGAAGCGAAATTCTTCGGGACAGACAACTTGCTGCCAATCGACATGCCAATGTCTATGTTGATGAGCCCATTGTAGCTGCAGGTGTCGACGGTTTTACGTCAGGGAATCCTGTACAAAGGGATTATTTCACGCAGTCCAACGAGCAGCAGACGCTACCCAATTGTTGGAGCTGTCAATGATACACCAATAGTAGTGCTCGAACTTTCTTGTCAACTGTTGAGATGAAGCTGTGCGGTCCATCCCTGCCATGCGGATAAGGTGTCAGTCATCCCGTGCTGACGTAACAATCCTTTGTACACTGATGGAATCACCATTCATCCTGTTATTTTCAATCCATTGCTTCCACACTCGCATCACTGTCATGGCATTGCGCTTCATATGAGCTGCTGTTGCACAATTAGAAAACTCCCTTCACGAAAGTCCGAACATTCATCCCAGTCCAAACACCGTAACTTGCTCATATGGAGTGGTCTTAAATGCATAGTGACTTCTCACGAAACGTTTACTTGACGACTATTGACTATTTTCAACGTACCGCTACAGCTCTCTATTTATACGGATAAAACAGCAGTTCGGAAGGCGTTGCTCGGCACATGCAAGTGGATGGGCATTGTTGTGTCGAAATACAGCCTAATGTTGGCGAATTTCAGAGTCCAGTGACTCTGAAATTCTATTAATTTGCATTTGCTGTAAATTTATATACATACATATTTATATATATATATATATATATATATATATATATATCTTTATATATATATATATATATATATCGTTATATATACATATATATATCTTTATATATATATATATATATATATATATATATATATATATATATATAAAATATAAATATATAGAAATTGAAAAATCGGAAATAAAAATGTTTTAGTAACTTTTGCGCAAGGCAGCTGGGGAGTGAACTGGGGAGTAAGGTCACAACCCCTTACCGCCATAAAGTAAGCTTTTTGCCGAGCCATCCTTCCTTTTTTACATGTTTTTTACATGTTTTTTTCACTTTTTATATTTCAATTTTTCTATATATATATATATATATATATATATGTATATATATATATATATATAAATATAAATTAGTAAATCCAATATTAGAATGTATGTAGTACCTCATAAGACACTATTCCAAAATTTTCTGCAAAATACAAAGAAATAAAAGAAATTAAGGCATAAAGAGGAAATAATAAAGCGTAATGCAGGTCATAAAGACAATCAACAAATTTCAAAAATGAGGAATGAAAATAGAAAAACTAAAAAATCAAGCAAAAAAGCTTGCACATGGAAGAGCTTTAGGCTTAAGCTAAGTTCATTTCGAAAAAATTCTCTTCAAGTCCATATATCCCTTCGAAATGAACACAAAAATGCTTGTTTCTGAAACACAAGATATATTTTATCTATAAAGTTGTGTTATATATGTACTGCTCAGAACATTTAGGGGATATTATGATTTTGGAAAATAAACTGCAATAAGTTTCTGCTCAATCACGTGAGACCTTTCTACAAACATGACTTTATAATAGGTCTTCTTTTTTATAGCCTGTGGATAAGAATGCTACTTCACGTACTACGTTATTTGAAATTTTGAAATTGTTAATAACAGAAACTGAATAGCTGAAATGTACATGGGAAAATTATTTGGTTTATAAATCAATAATACGTAGTTGCGAATTTTGATAATTTGTATTTTTATGTCATAAGTATTATTTTAAGACATAAAAAAAATTGAATTAATTGAATTGCGAACATTCAAGATTCGAAAATACAAATTTGTTTTGCTAATAAATTTGGGCAAAATAGTATGTATACATACAGACTTTGCAAACTTAGTACATACAGTTACGTTTATAAGCAGAACGTGCGTTGTCTTTATGGTATAACTTTATAACAAAAAACTGGTTGCTATATTTTGTCACTGCGCGCTGTGCAGCTTGTATAAGTAAAAAACAGGACGACAAGTTTTTGACTTTCTATTACAGAATTTCAAGGGAGTGTGATTACCACAAACACAGTATTTAAAGTTCGGAGTGAGCTGATTGAGATTTTCAGACATCAGTAGATCAGCATTGTAGAGTAGAAAATATAACTCCGTGACACAGATGAGCAGGCACGTATAACAATCACGTAGGTTCAAGGGGTATAACAGTTTCTCAAAATTCGAAGTTAGAGAAGAAATGGCATGATGTAAAACATTTTTTTAGAAATAATTTGTATCAAAATTATTTAAAATTTAACTTCAAATTTAATCCTCATCATGAATTCAACATTTCATTATTATATATATGTATTCGATTACTACGCATATATGTATGTTTAGTGAAGTTTTAAAACTGCAGAAATGAAATTTGCACACAGCATAAACAAAAGTTTTCAATATAAATGTATTATTTTCCTTTTGCATTAAAGTCTATTATCTAAGAAATTTTAATTCTAAACCTTTTATTATATTATTAAATATATATTTAACAATAATAAAACTACTACTGCTAAATAGTTTCGTTCTAAATAGCTGCAATCTCCCAATTAGCGAGAGTTCGATTTACGCAAACTGGATTTAGCAACAAAATGTAATTCGCAACCAAATTTCGATTCACGCGATATTTAGCTACTGTTTGACACTAGTGAACAGATACTTAGGATGTGGGTTGCAGCAATAATTGACAGTTATTTAATTAATAAAGTAACGAACTAATCGTATGATATTTTATTAAAATCGCAAAATTCGTTCTTGATGTGTGTACTTGATTTGAATTCATATAAGTCCAAAATGAGTCAATGCAGAAAACATCCGAAATTTACAATAATTTGGTGTAGATTACCATTAATTAGATGCAAATTGATAGATTTATATAAATGCAACCCCCTTGCAAATTTATGCTTTTGAGACATAAAGTGAAGGTTGGACCTATGAGATTTTATGGTGTGTAAAAAAAATTTTATTGCGATAGTCTATATTGTATTCAAGTATTGAAAGTCAAGTTGTGAAAGCCCTACAATAGAAATAGCATTATGCAGACGATATTTATTCGACTAATTTATTTTAAAAAAATGTATAATGTTGCTTAGCAAAGGATTTATAACTTTCATGCATGCGGAGTGTCTGTATGTCAAAGCACCAAATGCATGGTACCTCATGCATACTAATTCGGTCATGATAAATTTAAATTTGAAATCCGTTTTTCAAATTAATCCTTGGATCTGGATAAATAGTATTTTTAAAATTTGGCGTATTTTGTAATTTTTACTTTCGCTGCATTACATGGTAATATATAGGGAAAGTATTGGAATCAAGCCGAAAATCGCAACTCGAGTTTTCGACGGAACTACACGTTTCGAGACCTCTAGAATACGAAAAAACTAGTTTTAGCGTGACGTCTGTGTGTGTGTCTGTAGGTCTGTCTGTGTGTCTGTATGTCTGTCTGTGTGTCTGTGTATCTGTCTGTGCAGATTTTTTATCCACTCTAACTAAAAAATTAATGGACCGAATTTCATAAAATTGGGTAGATAGGTCACTATGTGGGAGAGTCTGGTGCTGATAAATTTTGGGTACGATTCGGGATAAAAGAACCCGCCTTTTTTGCGAAATGGCCAGCACAAGCTTGTATCCATTCTAACGAAAAACTAATGGACCAAAATTCACAAAATTCGGTATATAAGTTTCCTGAGGGACAATCTGGTGCTGATTAGATTTTGGTATGATTCGAAAAAAAATAACCTGCCTTTTTTTTAAAAATGGCCGGCAAAAATGTCAACATCTAAAATAAAACACTACGTATGCTCAAATATATGCATTAAATATTTGTTTAATACGTAATTTTTGATGAAGAAAAGAATAAGACCAACCCCATTACACTAGGACTAACCGTTCTCGAGATATTTGAGATATTTTAGTTTTTCGTATTTACTCTACGCCACCTTTGAAAAGAAGTCCAGTTATCAAATGAGAACGAAAATTGAATTAAAAGGGAATTAAATGTAATTAAAATAAAGAGAACGTGAATAGATGTCTGCAGGGAAAGTCATGTGCTGCCCACATGACAGGTGTTAAAACATGTTTCTGATAGTAATCTGATTTAATTTTGACAATTTTTTGTACTTTCCTTGTTTTAAGTTTTCCGTTACAAGAAAATCCAGCAATAACCATAAAACCTTTAGCAAAACTTTCCGTCCCTTCTCTGAACCAATCTTTGTTGGGTAGGCATTTTTTACCTTTTCCCCAGTGAAATGTAAAATTGGACGTTTCTTTCCTGTTTTATTAATTATGTCAATTAATTTACGTGCAGAAATATTAAAACCATGCTTTTCACAACTTTATGTAATAATTGAATAAGGGTATTATAATTTAATAAGAGTATTTCTCTTCGGAAAGTGCAAAAATATAGTCTTCGACTCATTTTTTATTTTCTAGCGACATTTTAAAGCAAATAATAGTTTTAATGATGCATGCGATAACTGAACCCTATTGAGACTTCATGCCAGTCAGGATGTTTTTTCTTTATTTAAATTTAATTCATGGAGAAAGTCAAAATCGTTACAAAAATGTGTGAAAACCCTCTGTATATTGAGCAACTGACATAAATCTTTCATTTTGGCATATATTAATGAAATGTCGTGTTTCTTTTTGTAATTTTGTTTTAAACGAGACCAGGATACTTATTATTCAGATCTGCATGTGATGACAGTTTTGTATATCGAGAACAGATATTCTTTAAAAAAATATGACAGGAATTTATCATTTCAATAGACTGTTTTGATTAACATTGGTGTTTAGGATACTATAGGACGTTGCACATAATTGTTGATTTTGGGTTTCTTTATATTATATATACCGTAGGAAGAACGGGTATACTGACTAATATATAGTAAGATTTTGAAATTAGAATATTATTTTTTGAAATTTTCAATATTTGTATATTTAAGTACTGCTGAATTTTTTTTTCAAAAATAATTTTAGTAATTTACGCCATCGATTTTCTTAATTTTTCTAATGGAAGTTATTGACCAGCTCAAATTCGTATATTATTTTTGATGAAATCAAATACACTTTCATATTTCCGCAAAATTTTTGATTAAATCAAATACACTTTCATATTGGAATTTGTATCCGTTTCCTGCTTCTTCTCGTAATGTTAAACTATTAATATCTGAATGAGTTTAATAAATTTTGCACCCAATTGCTGTCTCATTGTCTCTCCCATGTTGGCGAGAAGCAATTACAGCGGAACCATTATGTAGGTGAGATTACTCGCATAGAGAGATTACTCGCATAAAGATTTCATTCTGGCATATATTAATGAAATGTTGTGTTTCTTTTTGTAAATTTGTTTAAAACGAGACCAGGATATTTATTCTTCAGATCTGCATGTGAAGAAAGTTTTATATATTGAGAATGTTCTTTAAAAATATATGACAGGGATTTATCATTTTAATAGACTATTTTGATTAAAAATGGCATTCAGAATACTATAGGACATTGCACAAAATTGTGGAATTTAGGTTTCTTTATATTATATATTCCATACGAAGACTACTACTGACAAATATATAGTAAGATTTTCAAATTAGAATATTACTTTTGAAATTTTCAAAATTTGTATATTTGAGTACTGCCGAATTTTTTTTCCAAAAATAATTTTATTAATTTACTCAATCGATTTTCTTAATTTTTCTAATGGAAGTTATTGACCAGCTCCAATTCGTATATTATTTTTGAGTAAATCAAATACACTTTCATATTTCGGCCATTGGAATTTGTATCTGTTTCCATCGTGATCTCGAAATTTTTCACTATTAATATCTGTATGAGTTTAATTTTGGGCAAAATATCTACACCTGCATTCGGCCATTTTTTGGCTAAATAAAGAAAGCGTACAGATTTTATTTAAAGTAATTTAATGAATCTGTATCCAGCCTTTCCCAGGAATCCACGGGGACGAACTTCATGTTTCTACTTTTGAAGGTAAAAAACTGTCATATATAGGTCTATATTTTCTACAGACTGTGATTAGTCATACTATGCCACATACTAAGTAATTTGAAAATTTGAAATATTAAATTGTGACTAACAAAAACTGAATGGCTAAAAGTATATTTAAAAGAGTCGTTTGTAAATTAATTAATCATACCCAGATTCGAAATTAAGTATTCAACCAGACATGAAAAGTCATTCAGCTGGACATCTTCTAAGACATAAAACAAATTTTAATTGATCGAAATGCAAACATTCAAGATTTCAGAAATAGTAATTTATTTTGACAATATATTTGTGCAAAATCATGTATATACATACAAATTGTGATTATTACAAACATAACACAAACAGCTATTTTTAAAATAAAAAAGTGTATTTTCTTTATGGTATAACTTGCATACGTGTTTAGATTTCAAAATATTGAAACATTAACAGTATTAGTGCATATATGGTTTACAATAAACAACCACGTCAATATCAAAATAGCATTAAATAAGAAATGTTATTTATATATTTGCTATGAAATATTAAAAAACAAGTGGGTATTAAATTGAAGCATAAGTAGTATTCTGAAAGTCTGCAAACCTATATATGTCTACATTTTCTACAGCCTGTGATTAGTCATACTATGTCACATACAATGTAACTTGGAAATTTGAATTATGAAATTGTAACTAACAAAAATTGAATGACTGAAAGTTATATTAAAAAAAGTTGAGAAAAGTTGAAAAAGTCTTCATTTTCATTAATGTATCGTCATTTTTATCAATTTAGTGATATTCTTATCAATGTGGTGATATTCTCGTTAATTTGGCAACATTTAAAAAACTCGTCAAGTATTTGATATTCCACCAAATTCGTTACCAAAATATCGCCGAGCATTGTGGTGGGAGAAATATGTTATTCTTATAGTAGATAAATGAATAATGGCGTTAAATTACAAAGTTATTATCCAAAATCTCAGAAATGGCAAATTATGTGCATGGGCTCATATAGAGGAGGGAAAAAGTGGCACTAGTCCCCTCTTGGATATTCAAAATTCCAAGCCTATGATCCTGTGGCATGCATTTTATGATGAAAAATTGTCTGCTGTAATAATTTAATTAACTGTTTTCGTGGTCCTTATATATAAATGAAAAAAAATACTGCTTCAGAACAACTGATTTCTTATAGATTAAATAAGTCTTCATTATTCACTGATAATAAAAAATGAGTCAAATTACGAATACAATGCCCAATTTGATCGTGATATATCACACACATACGCACAAGTATATACAGACGCAAATGCACGAAACACACCCACATTTACAAGGATATCATCCCAAAATTTCGATTAAACGTCAGAAATAACGTGATAAACTGTTAAAAACATGAAATCAAATTTTCAAACCCATCACCATGCATTCCCAATACAATGAGCTATGCATGTAGGAAAATGAAAAGCAAAATTTTATATAATTACATAATATTATTATTTCACATTATTGATATGTGCATAAAATTATTAGACTTTGGGTTTTTAATTTTAGTAATACAATTGGTTGGGACTCCAACTATCGGTTTTAAGTAACAAAACAAGAGTACCTATTGTTTAAAATCATTTTATATATGGACAATTTTATTTAATGGATGTTCTCCGTTTTTAACATTTTACACTATAGTGTAAAATTGTTTATGATTTTGTTCATTCTGTCTGTCTGCCTGTCCGTTAGCACGATAACTGCCGCAAAAATGACTTTATCAAAATGAGATTTTAGTACGTTGTTCAGACTGCCTGTGGGACCTACGGGAATATAAATGAATAATATCAACCAATTAGTTTTGGATTGAACCCGGGTTGAAAAAATGAAATGCATTGAAAACTAAAGGACCTAATTTTTCAAACATTTTTTAAGCGAATTTAAAATTCACAAATTGCTTCAAAAGTTTTAGGAAATATTCAAATTATCCCATAAAATATATAAAAAAATTTCCAAAAAAAATATTCAGTAGTTTTTAACACTTTACAACAAAGTTGAAAAGTGTTTATGACTTTGTTCATTCTGTCTGTCTGTCTGTCTGTCCGTTAGAACGATAACTGCCGTAAAAATGAGTTAATCAAAATGAAATTTTAGTATGTTTTTCAGTCGGTCTATGGGACCTATGTGAATATAAATGAATATTATCACCCAATTAGTTTTGGATTGAACCCGGGTTGAAAAAATGATATACATTGAACCCTATGCGACTAAATTTTTCAAACATTTTTTAAGCGGCTTTAAAGTTTACAAATTGCTTCCAAAATTTTTGGTAATATTTGAATTATTCCATAAAAGATATAAAAAAAAATTCAGCAAAATATGTTTAGTAGTTGTTTAAATAAAAATTAAAATAATAATTGCACTTCTTATATGAAGCGAGCACGTGACCATGATATGAAAAGATCACATGATCCACTTCAAAATAAAATATGGCATCCAACTTGTCTCAAAATCGTGATATTTAAAGTTCTTTTTAATTCATATTGAGTGTTCTATTCGCCCTAACACCGCTTTATTTTTGCTTAAATTCTGTGTATCTACATACTGAAAAAACGCAATGACAAGATGTTGGAGTTTAAATGATCATCCAAATTTGATTATATCTACAATGAAGCCTACCTTTTACTAATGTAAAATGTAAACTGCAAAATATGTAGGATGAGTTGTATAAGAATTGCTGTATTTTTTTAACGCAAAAGTATTTAGCTCATGGAGTCTGCATAGCTGATACGAATATAATATTCATTTATTTTATAGAGAGAAGGACGATTTTTTCGATGAAGTTTTAAGCATAGAGTTTAATTCCTTGTAGCTCCATGGTCTTAAGTTTTTAAATAAAATAAATTATTTTAGTACTGTGATGAATGAAATGATTGGGAATATGTTATGAATGAAATGCAGCTTTTATAAAGAGAAACAGGCATGTTATTTTTTCTATGACGTCATTTGAATGAATGTCAGTTGTTTTCGATGAAGTTTTCAAATATAATAAATTATTGTAGTATTATGATAATTTAAAAGATATTGCCGAAGAATGTATCGCATTTTAGAGATGGTTAAACCAGGCAATTTTTATTTCAATGCCGTCATTTGAATAGAGTTCATTTTTTTCTATGAAGGTTTAAGTTTTCAAATATAATAAATTAATGTAGTATTGTGATAAGTTTTAAAATATTACTTAGGAATGTATTGTATCGTAGCGATGTTTAAATAAAATTGCATTGAAGTTGGAATGTGTTTCATAATCAATGCATTAAGCATGATTGATCTTTCTTGTTTAAATATGAATTAAAATGTTAATTACATTATTTATATAAAGAGATCATGTGAAAATTATATGATGAGATAACGTATCCCATTTCAAAATAAAATCTGGCATCCATATTCTGTTAAAATCTTGATTTTTAAAATATTTTTAATTTATATTTAGTGTTGTATCCGTCCTAAAACCGCTTCATTTTTGCCTAATTTCTGAACATCTGAATTCTGAAACAGCGCAATTACAATATATTTGAGTTTAAATAATCAATGACATCCATCTTGTGGCAAAATTGTGATTTTTAAAGCTCTTTTTAATATTTTACAACAAAATTGAAAAGTGTTTATGACTTTGTTCATTCTGTCTGTCTGTTAGCACGATAACTGCCATAAAAATGACTTAATCACAATGAAATTTTTGTATGTTGTTCAGACTGTCTGTGGGACCTATGGGAATATAAACAAGAAAGATCAATCATGCTTAAAGCATTGATTATGAAACACTTTCCAACTTCAATGCAATTTTTTTAAACATGTCTAAAGAGCAATACATTCCTCGGTAATATTTTAAAACTTATCACAATACTACATTAATTTATTATATTTGAAACCTTAAACCTTCATCGAAAAAAATTAACTTCATTCAAATGACGGCATTAAAGTATAAATTGCCTGGTTTAAACATCTCTAAAATGTGATACATTCCTCGGTAATAATTTTAGAATTATCATAATACTGCGATAATTTATTATATTTTAAAACTTCTTCGAAAACAACCGAAATTCATTCAAATGACGTCATAAAAAAATAACACGCCTGGCTCTCTCTATAAAAGCAACATTTCATTCATAAATAATTCCCCCATTCATGTCATTCATCACGATACTATAATAATTTATTTTATTTAAAAATTAAGACCATTGAGCTACAATTAAGTAAACTCCATGCGTAAAACTTCATCGAAAAATATCGTCCGTCTCTTTCTAAAATCAATGAATATTTTTTCATTCACATCAGCTAAGCAGACTCCATGAACTAAATGATTTTGTGTTAAAGAATTACAGCGATTCTAATACAACTCATTCTACATATTTTGCTGTTTACATTTTACATAAGTGAAAAATAGGCTTAATAGTAGAAATAATCAAATTTGGAAGAGCATTTAAACTGAAATATATTGTCATTGCGTTGTTTCAGTATGTAGATGCACAGAATTTAGGCAAAAATAAATTAGTTTTAGGACGGATACAACACTCAATACGAAATAAAAATAACTTTAAAAATCACGATTTTGACACAAGATGGATGCCATATATCATTTTGAAGTGGGTCATGTGATCGTTTCATATTATGGACACGTGATCGCTTCATATGAGAGGTGTTATTATTATTTTGATTTTTATTTAAAAAACAACTGAATATATTTCGCTGAATTTTTTTTTATATATTTTATGGAAGAATTTGAATATGGCCTAAAATTTTCGAAGCAATTTGTGAATTTTAAATCCGCTTAAAAAATGCTTGAAAAATTAGGTCCCATAGGGCTCAATGTATTTCATTTTTTCAACCCGGGATCAATCCAAAACTAATTGGGTGATATTATTCATTTATATTCCCATAGGTCCTATAGACCGTCTGAACAACATACTAAAATTTCATTTTGATTAAGTCATTTTTACGGCAGTTATCGTGCTAACGGACAGACAGACAGACAGACAGACAGACAGACAGACAGACAGAATGAACAAAGTCATAAACACTTTTCAACTTTGTTGTAAAGTGTTAATGAATAATATCACCCAATAAGTTTTGGATTGTACCCGGGTTGAAAAAATGAAATACATTGAAACCTACAGGACCTAATATTTCAAACATTTTTAAGCGGATTTAAAATTCACAAATTTCTTCGAAAATTTTAGGTAATATTCAAATTGTTCCGTAAAATATATATAAAAAAATTCAGCGAAATATATTCAGTAGTTTTTACATAAAAATTAAAATATTAAGAACACCTCTTATATGAAGCGATCACGTGACTAGAGATCACGTGACCCAATTCAAAATGAAATATGACATCCATCTTGTCTCAAACTCGTGATTTTTAAAGTTATTTTTAATTCATATTGAGTGCTGTATCTGTTCAAAATCCGCTTTATTTTTGCTTAAATTCTGTGCATCCACATACTGAAACAACGCATTTACTATATATTTGAGTTTAAATGATCATCCAAATTTGAATATTTCTACAACGAAGCCTATTTTTCACTTATGTAAAATGTAAACAACAAAATATGTAGAATGCGTTGTATTAGAATTGCTGTGTTTCTTTAACGCAAAATTAATTACCCCATGGAGTCTGCATAGCTGATATGAATGAAATAATTAGTGATTTTACAGAGAGAATTACGATTTTATTCGATTTAGTTAAAAGCATAGAGTTTATTACTTGTATCTCCATGGTCTTAAGTTTTTAAATAAAATAAATTATTATAGTATTGTGATGAATGACATGAATGGGAAAATGTTATGATTGAAATACTGCTTTTATAGCGAGAGCTAGGCGTGTTATATTTCGATGGCGTCATTTGAATAAATTTCAGTTGTTTTTGATGAAGTTTTCAAATGTAATAAATTATTGTAGTAGTATGATAATGTTAAAAACATTTCCGAGGTGCCAGGAGATTTACATTTAACTTTTAAAGTTTCAAATATAATAAATTAAGGTAGTATTGTGATAATGTTTAAAATATTACCTAGAAATGTATCGCATTTTAGATATGTTTAAATTAAATTGCATTGAAGTTGGAATGTGTTTCATAATCAATGCTTTATGTATAATTGATCTTTCTTGTTAATTTATATTATTGTTGCATCCGTCCCGAAATCGCTTTATTACTTTCCTTATATACATAACGTATGGGGAAAGTATTGTGGCGGGGTGGAAAATTCGAATCCCAGTTTCCGACGGGAGAGCACGTTTTAATCATCCCTGATCACAAATCGATCATATTTGAGGTGATGTGTGTGTGGGTGCGTGTTTGAAAGTATGTTTGTGTGTGGGTGTGCCTGTGAATCTGTGGAGACTATATCTCACGAACGAATGGAGCGATTCGAATGACATTTGGTACAAAAATTACAATCCGTGAATGCTGGAAGCCTATTGTTTTTAAACGCAATCGAATGTTCAGAATCCTCTAAATTTTCGATTAAGATTTTAAAAAAGCCATCAAAAACTCAAAATATTTTATAAAGTTATGCAAATAGACATTTCTTGTGTAATTTTTCGTTAGAAAACGATGGACATAAAGTGTAGAACACTAGCATGAACCTATCTTGGGATATTTGATATTTTTTAAATACATTTATCAAGAAATCCCATAAATTAAAAAATCATAAATTGTTGAGAAACGTGTTCACTCTTCATATGTAATATCATGCTATAAATTAGGTGACATCGTTATCGTGGACGTAGCTCGTTCCATTCATGAGATAACATATTTTGAGTAATAATTTTGTATTTGAAAGTCAAAATTCATTTATCTGCTATAAGAATGACTTATCTCTCCGTCCATAACGCTTGGTGAGATTTTGGAGACGAATTTTGCAGAATATTGTCAACTTGGCGACATTTTTATATGTTGCCAAAATAACAAAAATCTCTCGAATTGGATAAAAATGACTCTAAATCAATGAAAATGAATAGTAATTGACAAATATTCAATATCTTGAAAGAATATAAGTATCTACTATAAGAATAACCTTTTTTTACTGTAAAAGTAGTAAATTCATTGCATTATATAAGGAAAGGCATGTTCTACTCACATCAGAATTTTTGTGTTTAATGTCTGTGCATCTGTATTCTGAAACAACACAATTACAATATATTTGAGGTTAAATGATCATCAAACTTTGATTATCTCTACAAGGAACCTAATTTATGGCAGACTTTATTATTCCAAGTTTTTGCATTGAATTAAATTACTTTTACCTCCATGGTTTTAAAATATTAAGTAGAATCATTTCTTGTAGTACTATGATGAATAAAAAAAATGTATGAATGTAATATTTACTGCTTTTATACAGAGAGCTGGAAATAATTATATATTAGAGTTGGAAAATCTTTCATAATCAGTGCTTTATCCATGATTGATCTTTCTTGTTGTAATTATATTTGTAATTATTTAACATGTTGTCCTTAAAAGACGAAACAAATTCTAATGTACAATTTATTGCGAAATGTATTGTGTTGGGGATCTTTCACATACATTTTTCGCAGTAAAAGATGCAGAGTCACTGCATTATATAGGGAAAATCATAGACTACATCAGATTTCCTTTTACTTCTTCTCCATGTAAAAACAATTAAATAAGCATAATATTGTCTTAACCCGAATATTTAGGTATACTGAATCATTAAGTTCATTTTCCTGTGTGTTTTGCGTATTCTGTACTTCGATTCACCTTCGCCAAAAAACAGAAATGAATGTGTCTCGAAACTGACTATTCATGGAACAATATATAATGAAATTCACAGAACTGGTGAATAAAACTAAATCACGCATTATCTCTAATAAATAAAAAAACTGATCATTTTCACCTAATAGTGAAAAGGACAATAGTATTGCATAGGGACATTCTGCAATAATAAATAGTAGGAGTACAACTATAATGAATTTTGTGATTCGAATATTGATTTTATCCCTTTCAGACCTTAGGTTGAGTCTACGATTTCTAATATTGGCTTTGTGTAAGAATCTGATTAATCCAGCACAAAATCCAATCATTGCTACACAAGGTACAACTTTTGTAAACAAAATTAGCAAAATTAATGATATATAGACATATAATATATTCCTTGGACCACAGTTTACGACGAAAAAAGCGTGATCATATTCCATGTCTGTTTGATATTCCACATATTGGTCGGCATTAGAATATCCTACTGTGCAAGTGATAAAGTTAGGGATACTTAAAAAAATGCAAGAAATATAGATTGATGCCATAGCTATTCTTGCTTTCGTCAAGCTACGAAAACGTATTGTTGAAGTTGGATGGCATACTGCCATATATCTCCAAATAGCTAAGGTTACAGTGATCCAGGTTGAAATAGTATGAAAGGACAACCAGATAAAGGCCCAGAAATATGAATAAAAGATCCATTTGGATTCAGAATCCGTGTTTCTGTAAAAATTATATTCCATTTCTTTGACATATTCATTCTCTACGAAAAATTGAAACGTATGCGGTATATCACAGATCATTACTATAGTATCAGCAATAGCCAAACCTGTAAGAATTGTATTTGTGGGTGATGAAATCATATTCTTTCTAGTAAGTACTATGACATTCAATACATTTGAAATTATTCCAAATATGCACACACCTATACTTATGTATACATGAATTGAAACATTGTATCTTACAAACAGTGAAATTACGTCACGATAATCGCCATATCCATCTATATGGTCGTGTTCATGTGAAAATGATGTTGAATTATCTTCATAACTGATTTCTTCTGCTGAAGTGGTAATATCCCCAGTACTATCATCCAGATCCATGATTAAATCCATCATATGATTCAATCTTAAATGTAATTTATTTTGATTTCCTCGAAAACAGGATTTAAAACTTGGTATCTGAAATATATTTTAAGAAAATATATTTTAGTACTACATAATAAATTCGAAATTGGTACACAGATCATATGCGGTAAACCTCGACATAGAGAAAAGAGCACTGAAAGTAGTTAACAGTGGCGGATGAACACCTACTTCACTGATGTAAATATTAGCCAAAGCTGTACTAGATCCAAAACCGAAAATAGAACACTTTTTCAATAAGAAACGTATAAAGGTAAGAATATAAAGGTTATGCGTATAAACGAAAATATCAGTCTTAAGCATTCGGCATACACTCACACACACAGATATATATACATATATATATATATATATATATATATATATATATATATATGTGTGTGTGTGTGTATGTATATTATATATATAATATGTATATATATGTATAGTATATATATAGCATGTATATATATATATACTATATAAGGAAAGTAAAAATTCAAACACAATTACTTAGAGTGCTGAAGCTTAGGATTAACATAAATTGAAGTAAGAAAAAATCTGATGTGGACAGCACATGACTTTCTTTATATAATGAACTGAGTTTACTGCTTTTATATTAAAAATTTAGGTCATTCTTATAGCAGATAACTTTATTCTTTCAAGATATTGAATTTTCGTCAATTGGTTGTCATTTGCTTTAATTTAGCATCCTTTTTATCCAATTGTCGAGATTTTCGTTAATTTATCAACAATTATAAAGCCGCCAAGTTGGCGACATTCCACCAAATTCGCCGCCAAAATCTCGCCAAGCGTTATGGACGGAGAAATAAGTTATTCTTATAGCAGATAAATGACTATTGGCGTTCAAATACAAATATGTTACTCAAAGTATTTTTTCTCATGAATGGAACGAGCTAGATCCATGAGAATGATGTTACCAAATTTATCGCATGATATTACATATGAAAAGTGACCACATGTTTCTCAACAGTTAATATATTTTTTTAATTTATGGGATTTTTTGATAAATTTATTTGAAAAATGTGCTATATCTCGAGAACGGTTATTGCTAACTTTCTAAAGTTTAGTCAATCGTTTTCTAAGGAAAATGTACATAAGAAATGTCTATTTGCTTAACTTTATTAAAGGTATTGATTTTTTGATGGTTTTTTCAAAATTTCACTCGAAAATTTAGGGGGTTCTAAACATTAAATTGCGTTTAAAACAATAGGCTTCCAGTATTCACGGATTGTAATTTTTGCACCAAATTTCAATTTAATCGCTCCATTCGTTCGTGAGATATCGTGTCCACATACTCACTGATGCACATACAAACAGATATGTCATCTCAAAAATTTTTGATCCGTGCTCAGGGATGCTTGAAACGAGCTCGAGGCCTCATTGTCGAAAACTCATTCAAATTTTTGGCCCCGTCACGATGATTTTTTTTTACATTATGTATATAAGGAAAGTAAAAAGACTACATATGCTCAAATGTATTAATGAAATGCTTGTTTCGTACGTAATTTTTGACTAAAAATAGAATAATCTAAATTCCACTATTCTAGGACTAACTTTCTTCGGTACATTTCAGTGTTTTCTCAGTTTCGCTTCGGTAACTTTGAAAATACTTAAAATCGGCAAATGAAAATGAAAATTTTAAGTCAAACTGCTAATTCAATAAAATTTCAATTACTTATTCCTGTTATTTTGCGCAGTTAAACTCATTTTAATGCATTGTGAAAGTATGAAAGAAAAAATAGTTTTTAATTTGTAGGGAAAGTCATTTGCTGCCCAAATCTCACAAATAATGTTTTCAGAAATATCATTATCGGACATTTCAAAAGAAACCTTATATATAATACATTCAAGAAGGACTGCAAGAAGGACAACAGCCAAAAAATAGTAAGAGAAGGCATAAAAAAACATTATCCATTATACTTCTTAAAAACTTATTCCTTTTTCAAAGAAGACAAAGACATTGATTTATTCAATAGAGATTTTGGGGGTATTTAATCGCATCTGCGATACTGTTATAAAGATATCTCAAGACACATGCGCGAATTGACTTACTAATACTGTTGAATCTGGGATCAGTAATCTATGGCGTCTTTTATCCTTTCTAGGTCTCCTTTTTGCTTTTGTTACTATTCAAGTGCTTTTGTCTTTGTACATATGGAGGACTTACCATTGTATTACATAGGTACCGTGAGCGTTGCCCGGGCTGTAAAAGCTTTATTAAACGGGAAATGGGTGCCGCAATCCACCCCTACCATTTTATGAAAGACATATAGTCACCCCCGTTTTATACTATCCAATTTATATCTTTGTATTCTACTTTGAAAGTACGGAACTATAGCAGGATTGCGCCTCTTCCTTGTTAGCGAAATGGTTTTTGGAATAACTCAGCAAATGTGGAACCTTTCCAATTTATATCTTTACATACATATATATATATATACACTCTAAGACAAAAAGATCTCTAAATGAGACATAATTTGGTACGAGTAATGTAGATGTACAGAAACAAAAATGATTATAATTTCAGAACAATTGGATGATTTATTGCAATGACAGATCTACACAAAGTGAACATGACAATATAGTGTTGGTCCACCTCCAGCCTTGATACAAGCTGTTACCTGACGTGATACTGATGCATAAATTTGCCGGATGGTGTCCTGAGGGATGTTGTTCCACTTGGCCTCCAATTGACTAGCTACTTCGTCTACATTCTGGGATAGTCGCAGACGACGCCCCATCTCAGCCAAAATGTGCACAATAGGTGAGAGATCTGGGGAACTGGCTGGTCAAGGAAGTATGTCGTAAGCACGCAGGTAATCAATAGAGAGGCGTGCCGTGTGTGGTCTGGCATTATCTTGAAATGTTATTGAAAAGTTTTCCCGGCGTTTCGCGATAGGAATGGCAATAGAGCGGGCTTTAGACTGTCGGCGACGTATTGCTGTGCTGTGATGGTACGAAAGATGGCTATCAAAGGTGTACGGCTATCAAACGAAATGGCACCTCAGGCTATAAATCTCTGTTGTCGAGCCGTGTGGCTGTAAGAGAATTATCCTGAGGATGTCCGAAATGTCTCCTGACACGTTTGCGCTGGACGTCGGGACTCATCACTTAAGAAAATTTGTTCCCAATCCGAACAATTCCACGTTGATCGGACCAGACATCTTTGCAATCACTGTTGATGGTGCATAGTGGTCAGCGGTAGGCGGCGTAATGGGCGCCGCGAGTATAGCTTCCTTTCCCGTAGTCTTCTATTAATGGTTCTAGTGGTCACTTCCGTGTTTGTCACACGTTAGATTGTTGATAACGACGAATCTCGTGCTGTCACAACTGCTCTGACATTCGCTCTAACTTCCCGTTCTGTCATTTTTTCTGTTCATTATTCAGTAAAAACGGAGAAAAATGTTCGAACTAAAGTGTAGTTCAAAGCGATGTAAATTGTGTCCGATGGCAAACCCGGAACAAATTGGAAATATGATTTCGTATTGTGTGTTTTGTAAAACCTATAATTGGATATATTGCATAGAATGTATGGTATGTAGTAAGAAATATACAGGACAAACAAAATATTGTTTAAATTCACGAATTTACATAGGAGTCAAGTATATAAATTTCAATAGAGTGCAAATGATAGAGCATCTTTAGAAATAAAGCATTTTAAACATCTCATGATTGAATCTATGCGGATTAATATCTTGAATAATGTGGTTGATCTGCTGAAACGACTATTGGAGAATCGCCATATTTATATGAAGAATACGATTTATCCTTATGGAATAAGTAGTGTATGGGGCAGACTATGGGACAAAATGACATAGTCATTTTGTATCCATAGTCTGCCCCATACACTACACTTTCCTCCATTTTTTTAAAAACCAGGACAACCGCTAAAGACCAAAAATGCATAAAATCATTCAAAAATGTATAAAATCATACAAAAATGCGTATTTTTATAAAAATCATTATAGAGACCAAATCTATCAAAATCTTTGAATATATGAAAGAAATTAATATCAAATGATTTTAAAATAAATGCGTGCCAAATGAATGGATATTAAAATGTGTACCTAGTGAACTTTTTTTTTAGTTAAAAAGCTAGACACATTAAAAGTATGATATCATAAAATACCTCCAAATGAATGCCCTGTTTTTTAAAGGGTGGGGTTGAGACACCCCCATTTATTTAACTAAATATAAATATAAAATTAAAAAAAAATTATAAAAATATGAGATAAAATGAAATCATTATGAATTTATGATGATAATTATAGTGGGGGGTGACGCCCCCCCCCACTGCTTTCTCTAATTCATATTCGTATTTATCATCTATCATACCCGAATACATAAATATATATCTTCCTTTATTGATTTTATATATTCTCTCCTCCATTTAAAGCATGCTGTATATTTATTTTATGTTTTTGAGATAAATAATCTAACCACGCAATTGATTTTTTACTGTATTGATCCTTTAAGATGATCTCGTCATCCATAGCTATTGTACCCTCAGGTACAAATTTATCTCTATATACAGCCATACAAACACCTGCTAAAGTGATATATTTAAAAGGATCTATATTAGCTATTTCTAAAAATAATCTTCTCAATTCTAAACATCCTTTTCTTAAAATATATGCGTCAGACCTACAGTATTTTATAATTTCTTTTTGAAAATCAAAGATTTCATTTTTTACAGATTTGTACCATTTATTAAACAATTCTCTATCTTCTAAAGTCATAGTATCATATCCATAATAGTATTTATCAGGATATTTTCCTATATAAGTTTGATTTTTAATAGTGTTAAACAAATGAGGAAAATATCCTTTTGCTAATTCTGTTAATCCAAACGTTTTAAGAAATTTTCATAATGGAATCAATGTAAAATTAATAGAATCTATAAACCTTATATTATATTTGATACCATTCATATAAATGAGTTTATTTCCTTGATAAATTGTAAAAACTTTAATTTTATTTTTAAAACAGTATTTAGATATAAATTGAAAGTCAAAGCCTTTCCCATAATGAGCTAATACGGTATAACCTGCATGTTTCTTATCAAATAGCCACTTACAATACTCGTTTTCATTCTTAGATATGTTTTCTTCTCCATTAAATTCTTGATTTATAATTAAATTGATTTCATGATTTCCAGTCTCTTGATTCGTTTCAACGTCAAAAAACATATATTTTTGTGTAAATCCTGAATATTTACAAGCTTCGCACCAACTATATCTGTCATTATTTTTGTAATTACATTTGTTTTCACACATACTACCATACATATAATTTTCAGGAAATCTATGTTTTTGACATAGATTTCCTGTTTTTGACATATATACCATTCTTGAGTAGAACAAATATTTTTACAGGTACCACCCTTAGCTTTTTTTGTTTTCATATAGCACCTATGATCTTTTGAGACCCATTGTCTACAATTTTTACATAGTCTTTCTCCACATATATGATCTTCAGGTGTTCATTTATCTCTGTTGATATTTCTCTTACATATTAAACATTTCCATAGTCTTTCACAAACAGACAATTTTTTTAATTTCTGATTTTCAAAACAGTTTTTACCTTTAAAACTTCGAAAACATTCATTACACTGGATATCATCACCTTCACAATTACTTTCTTTTATAAAACATCTATCACATTTTAATAAACATTTATGCTGATCGCTTCTTTTATAACTCACCTTACAGTAATCATAATAATTGTTTTTTTCTAAAAATCCTGTAACTGATGTAATGGTATCAAAATGATTTATATTTTTTAAAATGTAAATACAAGTAGTTTTATAAATACCACTATATATTCCTTCATTAAAATTTTCTCTGCAAAATATAGTAATTTGTATGTTTAAAAATTCTTCAAATTTTTTAACATGCTCTAAATTACAAATATCTAAAGGAATTTCACACATATCATGTAATTTTTCAGCTAACGTTTTTTGTAATATTCTACCTTTTTTAATATATGGAATGTCATTTTTAGTTAGTTTTTTATAGTTTAATTTTTCACATAAAAGTTCAGGATTTTGAATAGATAGAGAAACTACAATAGATCGAGCTAAACATATATTATCGTTATTTTTAATTTGACAAATACTCCTTTTGTTTGCGATATCACTTTCTTTGAGAATTTTTAGATGTTTTCCTCCGTGTGGCAATTCTATGACATGAAAATCGGATGTACATTCTTTAATATCTAATTCTTTGTATTCAATTTTATGTGTCAAATTATCTAAATAGGTATCATAAGCATCTCTAGTTGACATCATTTTAGGATGAAAAGGTTGACTTAATGCAGGATTGTGTACTATAATATCTACTTTAACTTCTACTTTTCGAATAGCTTTTCTAAATAAATCCTTTAAAATATTATGATATTGTTCAGGTCTAAGTTCATTGATTTCTACAATTTTATAAATATACCTATATGTGTTATATTTTTTAATATATTTTTGACTAATTTGAACAATTTCATAATCAGGTTTAAATATATCTTCAACATTAACTTCTATCTTTTCTTTCTTTTTTACCAATTCACCATCTTTATATTTCAAACCAAAATAATCAAATATATTCTTAAGTTTACGTCTATTTTTAGGTTCATTAATAAATTGTATCAAATGTTCTGTAAGATCAGGAGTAAATAATTTTTTAAGATTCACTTCTGTTTTAATCTTTTTTTCTTCTTTTGGCTTAAATTCCTTATTATCAAATTTCAAATTAAAAGAATCAAGATTTTATTACGTTTTTCAGGTTTTCTAATAAATATTTTCTTCTTTTTTTCCAAGTATTTTGATATATCTAAATTTAATAAATCTACTAAAACATATTTATATTCTCCAGTTTCTTTTATATATTTATTTAATAATCTAATTAATTCATCTTTTTTACAACAGTTAGATTGTTTAATATTCAATTGCTTTACTACTTTCTAAATTTACCAATAGTCTTTGCTCGCAGTAACATGTCCATTTATTAGGAAACATTTTTTTAAATACTTTTCACAACTCGCTTGATATGATAATTACTTCTCAAATGTCTTTGTTTATGAAGATATGTATACTGATTTCCACATTCACAATTATATTTCGTATAACTTATCATAGATTTACAAATTTTACAAACACTGTCAAGATTAAATTTACCATAATTACGATGTTTATAGAAATCATCTATTGGTTTTATAATCTTACAGTGTGTGCATATTCTTGTCACATCCATTTATTAGGAAACAAGGCATTCCATATTTTTTCATATTTCGTTTTGACTTTTTAACAAAGTCTTTGGACCTTTATATTATTTTCAATATTAAAAATATCACAAATCTTTTTCTTAAAATAATAATAATTAACTGATTTTTCATAATACATAAAATCTAAAAATTTAAAAACATTTCCTCAACTTCTTGAGTAATATTATACCTCCTTTTTATTCGATTAAAATAACTAATTCTACTTTTATATCTTTGTTTTAAACTCTCAAAGTCTATAACATAAAAATATTCTTCTTCTGAAGAAGAATCATAGATTAATTTCATCTTTAAATTATGCGCTACTTCATTATCTCAAACTTCATTATCTGAAATATCAATTGATTCAACCATTTCAACACCGTCAAAAAAGTTAACATTCATTTATTTACTACGTATTGATAACAGTTTTATTCATATTTATCGGGGGGTGATAGATCCCACCCCGTCATATTAATGAGGATAACCTTTAAACATTGTATAAATCAGATGTCCAACTATTAAATTCATCTGGATATCCTAACCATTTTACAAAATATTTATTACCTTTCGTTTTTATGATTTTTTCAATTTTATATACATCATCTTTTTTATTATATTTTACCATTTCATTTTCATAAAAAGTTCCTTCAATTTCTTTACTGTTTAAATCTTTTATTTGATAAGTAATAGGATCTGTTTTGATTACTTCAGAAACTATAAAAATTTCCTCCGTAAATGTAGAATCATGTACTTTCTAGAATGTTTTTTTAATTGTTGATATTCTAACACTATCCCCTATCTTAAATTTAGGTTTTTTTATAATCTTAGTATATAAATTTTTACAAACTTGAGATTCATTTCCGTCTCGACTAGCCTCAACGGGTGTCATTTTTATTGATCTATGATATGAATTGTTATAATTTTTAAGTAATTTAGGTAATACATCAATATATCTTTTAGTAATGTTAGCATGCATATATTTTATAATTTTTTCTCTTATACTTCTATTACATCTCTCAGCTATTGCAGATTTTATTTCTTTATTATAAGTCGTAAACCAATGTATATTATTATCTTTGAATAATTTTTCCTGTAAATTCAGTACCTTCATCTGTCAAAATGAATTTGGTTTTCTTTCTTTAAAAACTTGTTTAAAACCTTGTACGACTTCTTCAGATGTTTTTCTTTTTATAGGGAAAGCTCAAGCATATTTATTAAAAGCATCTATAACTGTTAACAAATAATTAGTTCCATCGTTATATTTGCTATAATTTTTTATAAATAACAAATCAGCGTCAAATTGATTATTACTGTTTGGAACATAAACTCTCCTTCTTTTAAATTTACGAATGACAGGTTTATATCTAGTATATACATCTTGTTCATGTAAAAATTCTTCAACATTAGGTAATCCTGTTTTTCTTTTCAATTCTTGAATACCATAATAACCTATTTCTGGATTATAATATGCCTCTTTTAAATTCCTAAAAAAGCATTCTTTTTACTACCACAAATTGTACAAATACCTTTACCCATTGGTTTATTATATTTATAAGTAGTTTCAGGATAATTTAAGTTTTGTTTTCTTTTTACACTTGACACAATACATATTTATAGAAATTGAAATTCATAACCCAGATTTTATTTTAGCTTTAATAAGAGGTTTAATAAATACTCTACCTAATCTTTCTCGAAATGTTGGATCTTGTATTGCATTTAAATCGTCTATTAATTCTTGATCAGCAACATGTCTCTTTTTGTCTCTTTTGTTTTATTGTATTCAATATCAGGTTTTTTACATGGTTTATCAACTTTATTTATTCCAGGATCACCTCTATTTAATCTTTTTTTCTAATTTTGTAAATGGACCACAATATTGATATCCTGGTAAATGCATTTCTGGAGGATTTATTTTATCTTGTAACCATCCAACTATATCACCACCTTTCTTTTTACAAACCATTTATTTAGGATGAATAAATTTATATCCATTCAATTGCATTTGTTTTACATATTTTTCAACTGGATTAAAGTTTAAACTTTTTATGAAATCCTTTTCACGCATATACATTTCTTCTTCTGTCATATCCTTAGCTTTAAACGAATTAATGAGTTCTTTATAAAAAATTATAACAATGTCTATATTCTTCCTTTCTTTCTACAATTTTTAATGCTAGATCAATAGCTTCTACTATTCCAGCCGATAAACTTAAAAAAATAAGCAGTAGAAAGGCAATAGCTGATAAACCCGTTCCACTTAGAATGACCTTACTTACTGATAATGAAATACTTATCTTTTGATATAAATTTCTACTCTTTCTGTAAACATGCAATCTTTTTTCTAAATATTCTTCCATTTCATTTATATAGGATCAAATTTTTTTCTGTATCTTATTTTTGGATTCACTAAATCTAACATTAAAAATCGTATTGTTTTTGAACACTTTTATTATATATTTGTTTGAATTCTTCAGTACTTAATTTACCATCTATCTCTCTCATAATCTGTTGAATTTCTTTTGGCTGTAGATTGAAAAATATAAAGTAATTGCAGTTCTTTCTTATATTGATAGGTGTTGTATAGTATGACTGTGATAAATAAATAATAGATGCGTTTTTTTTTCTACTTCTGATAAATAATTCTTGAATGGTTTTTTGATCTTTCTCAGTCACACAATCATCGAAAATAACTAAATTCTTTAATGTAGGATTTAAATGATCTACTGTAATAAAATCATCTGAAGAAAAGAATACTTATTTTTTGTATTTATCATATAACTCTAATAATGTTTTCTTATTCTTCTTACATTTCAAAATACCTTATCTTTCTATATCTTCAAACATTGTATATATTTCTTGTAATGTAGAATATTTAGGTTCGTATAAATCTTTTGCACATATATATAATGCATCAAAATTTATAAAATCATAAATCATATTTAACAGTAAATTTGTTTTACCTGAACCTGAAGGCCCTATTATAAGCAATCTAAAAGGATGTTTAGGTAACAAAGGATGTTGATTAGGATCAGGTAACTCATCTGGTTCAGTGCAATTTTTAATTTTTATCATTTATATAACAGTAAAAAATAATTTACTTGCTGTAAAAAATATTCGCTGTAAAAATAATTTACTCCCAGTAAAAAATTAATATTATATAAATGAACGAATTAGAAAATGAACGAAAACACAAGTTTATAAAGCAAATAAAAGATTCAATTAAATTAGTAAAATTAGAAAAAGAAATAAGAAAGAATAGTGAAGATCAACTAAAAGTAAAATTAGGTATTCAAAAAACCTTAGAGGAATTTCATAAACCAGTCACTCAAGAAATTGAAAAATATGAAAAATCAAATAAAGAGGTTGTAAAAAGTATTCAAAATGCTGTAGAAAATATTTCATTTTCGCCTCTTGATTACACATCAGATGTTAAACAATTGATGGATAGAGCAGAAGGAAATATTACATTTTACAGTGATAAATTTTTGGATATACCGTTTATCAAAAAAGAAAATTTAGAATTACCTTCTGATCTTACAAATAAATCTAAAAAAGATCTTAATGAAATAATAGCAGTTGCTAAAGAAAAGCGAGATACACATAAAAGAATGAAAGGAACTAATACTAAAAATTATAACTATTCTAAAGCTAAAAGTGATCTAGAAAAAATTAAAGAATCAGATTATAAAATGAAAATGATGAAAAAATATATCCATATCTTATGGCTTATGAAAGAGGGTTATCCTTATTTAGGTGAAGGTATAGATTAAAAGGATGTATTATCAAATTTAACAGAAAAAATATGTAATGGAAGTAAAACCAAGAAATTGTACAATCAAGTAGTTTTATTGTTAGATATGTTATTAAAAAATAGAGAAATGACTTACAATGATGTACAACGATATTATAAACAATTTCTCCTATAATAAATGATAAAAAATAAAGTTTATTTGAGTGAAGGTCAGAAAAATAAACTTAAATCAGCTTTTAGAAACAAAGAAGAACTAACATTACAAATAGATAAATCTAAAACTCCTAATCATGAGATGTATTTAACTAAATCTCAAATTAATCATATTAATGATGGAAAAAGAATTACTATCAGTAAAACACAATTAGATAAAAATTGAGGATTTTTACCATTTCTAGCAGCACTTATACCCTCTTTAATAACCGCTGCTAAATTTGCAGTTCCAGCATTAGCAACAGGTGTTTTATCAGGATTAGCTAGTTCAACTGTACAAAAACAAATGAAAGGATCTGGGAAAAAAAAACGTGGAAAGGGAATATATCAACCTTGGGAATTAGTAACAAAATGATTGAAGAAAATATGAAAAATGAAAAAGGATTTAGAGGTGTATTTACATCCGATTTATTACCTAAAATAATAGGAAAATTTGAAAATGGAATCATAAATTTAGATGTATCAACAGGTCCTGGAACTCATTGGGTTTATTATTATAATGATCCTAAATATAAATATGTGGAATATTTTGATCCGTTTGGTGAATATGACAATATGAAAAAAGATTATATTCCTAAAAATATTAAATCATTTCTTGTTACATCTAATAAAAAACCAAAAATAGTTCATAATGATAGTTTTTTACAGAAACTTACATCTGTGAAATGTGGTTTAATTTGTATGAAATATATAAGAGAAAGGAATAAAGATATATCAAATAAAATGTTCTCAAATCATTTCCTACACAAAAACCTACTGACTATAATGAAAATTTTGTTATGTATAAATGATAATATTAAAATCTGAAGGTCATGAGAAATCAGAGGAATTTATTGTAAATTTTATTACACCTCTTAAATTAAAAAAAATTAGCTTTACACTCGTTTTCTATGGAAGTTTCCTGGTTTAATATAAGTAAGAATTATGGAAATAACATATTTAGATTGTATAAATTAAGCACAGATAGAACAATTGTTATCTCAAATGGTAATTATACTGTAAGAGGCTTAAATGAGTATATGATGAAAATATTTGGTAAGGATCCACCTGTGAAATTTGGTATTATTGAAGCAAGACAAAGAATATCTATTAAACTGAAAACCAATTGGGTAATAGATTTTACAAAAAGTAACTTTCATAAAATTATAGGTTTTTTAAAACCGACATATGGAAGTTATGATGAAGAAACAGAGTTTGAAGGTGAACATATAGCTGATATATCCAACGGAAATGATAATATTTATATTCACTGTGATGTTGTAAAAGGATCTTCAATAAATCAATATAATTCAGAAGTCATATATTCTTTCACTAATAAAAACCCTCCAGGTAGTATAATTTCAAAAGAATTTAATAATTGGGTATATTTTCCTGTTAAAACAGATCCTGTTGAAAGAATAAAAATGAGCATTACTAATCAAAAAGGTGAATTAATTGATTTAAACAAAGGAGCTGTAGAATTTAATTTTATACCTATCTTTCTTCATAAATAAATGAATAAGCATAGATTATATAGAAAAAGTAAAAAAATACAAGGATTTTTAAAGTTTTTGTTGAAAACTGAACCTATTATAGAAGCACGGAATAAATTAAATGAAACATTTTCTATGAAAAAGAAAGGAGGTGGTTTAAAAATTATTCCTAAGTAAATGAAAAAGATTTATGATTTGAGTGATACTCATTATTATCATAATTATCATATTAAAAGTTATGAATTAAGAGAAATACATCCAAAAGAACATAGTTCAGATGAGATTGCCACCTGTAATTTTCATATTAATGATAGTAAAGCAAAACTTTTATATTCTAGAGGATATCTTGAACAAAAATTAAAGATTACAAAACATGATAAAACATTCATTGCAAACGAAAATGTTTGTCTGGTAAATGGTGGTGGTTTTATCAAAACTTTAAAAGTACATATAGGAGATACCGAAATTGAATCAAATACACAGTCAAATTTTTCAATCATGAATCATGCTTTAAGATTACCTCATTATACTCCTGATTATGTAACATCACAAGCTCAAGATGAATTTTTTATCTAGATACATCTGATTCAGCTGACCAAAAAGAGTTAAAATATGAGGGTACTTTACAAGATACTACTAAAATAACTTATTTTTTTAATAATTTGAAAATGAATAAAGATTATAACGAAGGATTCGCAAAGAGATGGGAACTAACGAAAGATAGCAATGTCATTAAAATATGGACACCTTTAAAAGATATAAGCGATTTCTTTAGAGAATATGATAAGGTAATTTCTGGTTTTGAAGTGAAAATAGGAATTCAAAGAAATGAAAATAAGAATATGATATATACTGATGTCGAAAATGTTAATTATAAGGTAGTAGTTGAAGTTTTAACCTTGCATTTACCTTATATAGAATTTAAAAATTCTGCAGAAAGCGTGTTTATGGAATCATTTTTAACTGATAAAGATATAGAGGTAAATTGGGATCGATATAGATTTAAGATGGTAGGTCCTTATAAAAGTAATAGTGGATCTGTGACAGCTACAACAGCCTCTGATGAAGTTTTAGGTGTCTATGTTATACCTCAGTACGTTGAAAGAGATGATAATTATGAAAAAAATAATATGATATTTGATAATATAGATATGACTGAATGTTGGTTGATGATTAATAATAAACTAATTCCTCTTATGCATTAAAAAACGAATTTTACCAATAAAGATTATAATAGAGTGTATGAAGCTCTTTTACATGCAGGATTAAATGATATTAATACAGAAAATGGATGTTTGATAAATAAGAAGAATTTTGGAGATATGTATACTATTTTTTTATTTTGACTTATCAAATCATGAAAACTATACAGATTTAAATAATTTAGATATTGAATTTAATTGGGAGAGATTAATGAATACTCAAAAAGAATATAAGTTTTATATTATTTTTAAAGAAAGAAAGATATGTTTTATAAATTTAAAAAATAAAACTATAACAATGGTTAAGAGTTTAAAATCATAAAATTAATGTTATAATAAATGAGTGCTTATTATCCACCTTATGATGATCAAATGAAAGAAGGGCCTATTGGACCTCCTGGTATAGGTTTTAAACTAATGGATGATGGGAATTATGATATGGAAAATAGAATTTTAAAAAATTGTGAAAATCCTATAGATGATTTAGATTTAACCACTAAAAGTTTCGTTTTGAATAAAATAGAGAATAATCATTTTGAATTGAGAGATCTTATAGAAACTAAATATGATAAAGATTTTTTATCCTTTACTAGAAGAAACAGCCAAGAGAATAAAAGAATTAGATGAAACAACTTTACATTCTTTAGAAGGAAAAGGATATGATGCAAAAGCAAAAAGAATAGGAAATGTTAAAGATCCTATAGAACCTAAAAATGTTGTGAATAAAAGATATTTTGAAAAACATTCATTAATATTAAAGAATGATAAATTTGATGCAAAAAATAAAACAATTATGAATGTTTCAGAACCTGAAAATGATGAAGATGCTGTCAATAAAATATATTTAGACAATAGAGATATATGGATTACCATAGAAGATAATTTTCATACTTTTACAAGTGGGGGATTTAAAAAAGTAAATTTCAACATGATGAGTTCTAAATTACTGGATCAAGAGATGCGATTATCTACAGATATGTATATGAAAATTTCCGTATATTTAATAGATATGGATATAGATCATCCACTAGGTAGAAGATATACATATCATAAAAGTCAAGATCCACTGATATCTCTAGAAATCAATGGTCAAGCAATTTTTGAAAATTTAGCAATGAGCCATAAAGATACAGTAACCTGTTTTGCTTATGGAAAACGTGACGATATTATTACATTATTGATATTACCTGAGGGTAAATCAAACACTTTAAAAACTTATATGCATATTGAAAAAATCCCTTTTTAAAATACGGTCATCATTAAATGGATATTGATTGGAATGAATTTCCTAAAAAAAATTTATCTGAAGATGTAATTTGAAATCTGAAAGATTATGTAAATTGGGATTTAGTTTTACAATATTCAACACTGTCTGAATCTTTTATTGATGAATTTGCTGAACTTGATGATTGGCCTAAAATTTCCAGATATCAAACATTATCAGAAGATTTTATAGAAAAATGTAAAGATAAAGTAGATTAGGTAAACATATCTCATTATCAAACTTTAAGTAACAAATTTATCATAAAATTTTCTAATAATTTATATATATAAAGTATCAATTTTTCAAAATCTTACAGAAGATAACATGAGAGAATTAAAATATGGTTTAAGTTGGCTGTATATAGCTAGATATCAGACATTTAGTGAAAATTTTATAGAAGAATTTATGGATAAATTAGATTTTTTTATTTGATTAAATACAAATCTGAACAATTACCTGATCACTTTTTTAATGTTTATTGGAAAAAAATACAAGCTATACAGATGAGTGAATTAAATTAAAAGTTTGGTCATTATGAAGAAGAATCTTATAGAGAAAAAATTATTGAAGAGATTTGTGAAGTTAAAAAAGTCTTGAGAGAATGTGTTTATCTTTTGAGAACTAACAAAAATGAAAAAATAAATAATTTATAAAAATGTTTCTAAATAAATGAATGTTATATATAATAATGGTATAAAAAAACATTTATATATTTCTTAAATATAGAGAATCCTGCTGAAGTGATTTCTTTATTATATTATCTTGATGGAATAGAAAATTTAAAATAATTATATTGTGGAGAAAATAAATTAACTTCACTTGCAGGTATAGAAAATTTAATAAATTTAAAAGAATTATATTGTGGAGAAAATAAATTAACTTTACTTGCAGGTATAGAAAATTTAATAAATTTAGAAGAATTGGATTGTATGACAAGTAGATTAACTTCACTTGAAGGTATAGAAAATTTAACGAATTTAGAAAAATTATATTGTGGAGAAAATAAATTAACTTCACTTGAAGGAATAGAAAATTAAATAAATTTAAAAGAATTAGATTGTAGAAAAAATAAATTCAGTTCACTTGAAGGAATAGAAAATTTAATAAATTTAGTATTATTAGATTGTAGAGAAAATGATGTTACATCTCTAAATGAATTAATATTTTTGCCTAGAATATATAAAGTATGGTATGATAAAATAAATTTACCCCCGATTTTAAGAAGACGATTATTTCATAATAATATATATAATGACTCTCAAAATGTACATAATACATATATTCAAAGATCTTTGAGAGAGACTATCATAAAATTATTAAATACAGAAATTAAATATGATTTAGATGAATGCCTTAAAGAATTAGATCTAAATTTAAAAGACACTTACTGGAGGAAGAATTCCATAATATTAAATTTAGAGAGATATTAGTTGTTGTGTTTAATAGAATTTTATAAAACGAGAATAAAAACGAAATAATAAAAGTGTTAAAAGATGAACTAAAAGAGGGTGATGATAAATGTTTTGTAGGGAAAGTAACTAAAATAATTAATGTACTAAATGGATTTGATCCTGATGTTTCTATTAAAATTTCTGATAATAACAAAACATATTATAGCTGAAAAAATATTTAGAGAGTCAAAGTCTGATAAAGAATACAGAGAAAAAGTCATAAAAGTGATGGAAGAAAGAGGTTTTACAGATTATGAAGAATGGGTACATTTATATTTATAAAAAATGTTTACTAATAAATGGAAGAATTCAATAGACTGAGAGGTTATCCCAAAACGTTTCAGGGGGCATAGGACCTTTAAACCTTCAAAAAATCAATTTTTCAATTTTATTTTATTCTGAATGTTTGAACATTTCTGAACACTGTGCAAAAAACCGCATTATAAAATTCGCATTATTTCTAAAGTTATGAGCTTTTATGCAACATACACTTTTGAAAATTTTCTCATGTCAGCCATCGCCGCCATTTTTAAAGGGACGTCACTATTTGCTTACGTTTGCAGTTTGCTGTTTTGTCATGTAAATCTAATACTTTTTCCACCACCATGTCTTAATTTATTTAATTATTTCTGCAGCAGTAGGAAGGCAACTACTCACCTCTACTGAACTGCTCAGCCCAGTTTGTTTATATTCTAGAACCGTTAACTTGTTTATAACGTGGAAACTTTCTTCTGAGTTTCACAATTTCTTTTCATTATATTTTCTTACTTTTTACGATTGATTTGCTGCATTTATGTTGTTTAAGCATAAGAACTTTGAACTAGAATAGAGTTAATCTACTTTTTAATTATACATTACAAACTTCTTCACGTTTGCATATTTGCGGGAGCGGTAGCCCATTGGTTAGCGCGCTGGAGTTGCACTCGGTTGGCCCGGGTTCGATTCCAGCCACTGCCAAAAACTGCCGCCGTGTTCATGCGGAGTACGATCACGTTAAACATGTGGGTCCGAAAGTCCTTCCGAGAGGTTGGTGGTAGGGGAAGGAGGGTACGGTCCCTGTGGATGCCTCCCCCACTGGGTTCCGGTCTAAATTGGGTGGCACTTCCCGACCGTCCAAACAGTTACCTTACACCTTTCTGGTAGGTCGGACGGTCTGGGTTTCAACATCAACAATCAACGTTTGCATATTTATTTGTGTAAACTTCAACGTACAAGACTGTTTGGTGCAATTTTTTAATATAAACTTTTTGCTTTTTGCTTTCTAATAATAGATACACCGGCAACTAAATCTCGTTCTGGTAAAAGAATGAAAAGAAGACGTTTTCAATGAAATATGTATGTAATTAAAAACAAAAACAATCCGAAAGTGTTCGAATGACAAAATGTTGATTCTACGTCTAAGCTAAGTGCTTCAAGTAAAAAAACTGTTCAGCTCAAAAGATGAACTTTCACTTGATAAGTCACATATTTCATCTGAAGAACATTAATATAGATTAGTTGATATATCAGTACTTTTCAAGGAACTTGCAAATGTTTTGTGCTGCAAAATATTTCATGCAACAATAAATATACGTGAAAAATCTTCAATGGGTTTAGCATCAACATTTCTTGTATATTGTGATAGCTGTGATGAACTAAAGTCTGTGAAAAATTCGAAAATGCTTGGTGTTAAGAAAAATATTCCAGAAATAAACAGAAGAGCTGTATTTTCTATGCGATGTATAAGGCAGGGTTTATCGGCTTTATCGACTTTTTGTTCTACGATGGGTCTTCCAGCGCCTGTTTCTCAGAAATCATATAATAAAATTAATCGCAGGACTTTAAATGCCACATCTGTTGCAGCTAAATCTTCAATGAAAACTGCTGTCCAGGACGAATGAGAATTATCAAATGGATCGAAAGATATTACTGTAAGTGGAGATGGTAGTTGAAAAAATAGAGGGCATTCGCCACGTGTAGGTGTGTGTACACTAATCGGAGCAGAAAGCGGGAAAGTTATTAAAACCGAAGTAATGTCTTCTTTTTGTAAAGGCTACAACAGCTACAGAAGTAAGAAAAGTGGCCCTCGGTATGAACAGTGGAAAAATAATCATAAAATAGTGTGTTCAAAAAACCATTCGGGTAGTGCGGGAAAAATGGAATGTGATGGAATTTCGAGCCTCATATGAAGTTCGAAAAACTCGAAAAAGGCAGAAAACATTTGATTTTCAAAGACAAAAGGAAGAGGAAGGAATTACTTATGCATCAGGTGCATTTTGATGCTAAATTAGATATAAAATAACACAGGATGTATAATAAACTACAGCCAAATATTAATTAGCCGAACTGCGAAAACTCAAAATTTTCCATGTGCGAAAGTCATATTTGTTATATATTTTTGTAAATTTAAGCAATTTCAATACGTCAAATTTTCTGTAACTCATTCTTTTCTTGTCACTAGAGTTTCAGTTTATCAAAGTACCACTGCAGCTGTTTTTCTCAGGTATGTGATTTTACAACTTGCGCACAGCATATTTTAAAATATATTGTACCAATCACTTTCAAGTTTTTGCTCTTACTTGCTTCATCTATATATACAATTTATACAAAAGAAATTCCTCCTAAATAAGTAAAAATTTAGTAAATGTTTTTCATCTCACTGACAAGAAACTTCTTCACGAAGCTGATGTTCGAGCTTCCGAAGCAACATATAAAGCTCAAATACCCCTTAAAAGGCAGAAAAATTTTGATTTTTCAAACATAACAGAAATAGGAAGGTGCTATTTATGCACTGGAGACATTCTAAGGTCAAAATACTATAATAAGTAACACTGAATATATTTTTAAACTTAAAATCGGGTTTCTCAGATATGTGATTTTAGCCCTTGTGCGCAATATATTTTAAAATATATGTAGCCAACCACTTTCAAATTTTTTGCTCTTACTTGTTTCATCTGTATACATAATTTATAGATAAAAATTCCTCATAAATAAGTAAAAATTTAGTAAACGTTCTTCTGTTCGAGTTTACGAAGCAACATAATGAGCTCAAGTAGCCCCTAAAAGGCAGACATTTTTTTATTTTTCTTACAGAACAGACATAGGAAGGTGTTAATTATGAACCAAAAGCATTTTAAGGTACAAAATAAGATAATAAGTAACATTGAAGCATTTTTAAATTATAAAGCTGTTTTTCTCAGATATGTGATTTTAACACTTGCGCGCAATATATTTTAAAATATATGTAACGAATCACTTTCAAATTTTTTGCTCTTACTTGTTTCATCTATATACATAATTTATACATAAAAATTCCTCATAAATAAGTAAAAATTTAGTAAACGTTCTTCATCTGACTAACAAGAAACGACTGCGCGAAACGTCTGTTCGAGTTTCTGAAGCAACATATAGAGCTCAAGTAGTCCCTAAAAGCAGAAAATTTTTGATTTTTCTTACATAACATACATAGGAAGGTGCTATTTATGAACTAAAGGCATTTTAAGGTGTAAAATAAGATAATAAGTAACACTGAATGTATTTCTAAACTTTAAAGCTGTTTTTCTTAGATATGTGATTTTAGCCCTTGCGCGCAACACATCTTAAAATATATTTAACCAATCACTTTCAAATTTCTTTGACTTACTTGTTTCATCCATATATATAATTTGTATTTCAATAATTCACCATAAATAGTAAAAAAAGAATTGTGAAGAGGTTTATTTCATGTTTTTTAACACGGAAAATGAAAATTTCATTTTGTTTAAATTTTAAAAATATTAAATTTATTTCAAAATTTTAAAAAGTGTGTACAAATTAAAGATGTAATAGTTATAAATATATTATTATCAAATTGAAGTCCATAAGTATAACATTATCTGAAATATCTTGCGCGCGGCTTCTACATACACCGTTATGCCTGTCAAAATTGTATAAATTTTAAAAAACAATATAAAATGTACATATAATTATATGACTTCAGTAAAATTTGTGTAGTAAGAAAGGTTTTCTATATGTTTAGAGAAAAAAATTTGAATATCTGGGATACACCTGGTTCAAATTAAAAAATTGTAAAAATAACTCTATTTTCAATGAATTTCGACTGTTTAAAGGTCCTATGCCCCCTTAATAGAAAACCATCGATTATACATATAGAACCTATGCTAATCTGGAGGAACTTACTTTTAATCTCGAATTTCAACTTTGGTGTTCGGAGCTAGCAGTTCTAATACAATACTTTGTCACCAAGAGATCCTTGCTTCTATTGCCATAAAACGTTGAGTGGTAAACGTTCGTATCATATCTGAAAGAAGACGAAACACCACTAGTTTACATATTTTCCCCTTGCGTGTCAAAATGTAGTGCATAATTTTAATATTTTACAGAACAACAATACATTGAATACTTAAAAATAAATAAACAATTTGCAAATAGCATTCATTATAATTATACGCGATTAAAAATGTGGCCGCAGGATTACAATATGCATGACTTTCACTAATAACTCAAATGTATCATTTCTTGAATTATTTATTTTGTTTAATTTTTTATACATTCAGACGCTTCCATTGCAAAAAATCTGATGTGGGCAGCACATGACTTTCCCTACCGACTCATATTCATGGTGTCTTCATTTCGTTTGTAATTCATTCAATTGAGTTCAATTATACAAAATAACAATATATTTGCATTTCTAACTCATTTTTTTTACTTTCCCTGCAATACATGGTAATGTATAGAGAAAGTATTGGAATCATACCGAAAATCACAACTCGAGTTTTCGACGGATCTACACGTTTCGAGACCTCTAGAATACGAAAAAACCATTTTTAGCGTGACGTCTGTGCGTGTGTCTGTCTGTCTGTCTGTGTGTCTGTCTGTCTGTCTGTCTGTGCAGATATTGTATCCACTGTAACTAAAAAACTAATGGACCGAATTTCACAAAATTTGGTAGGTAAATCACTTGTGGCCGGGGCTGGTGCTGATTACTTTTGGGTACGATTCGGAATAAAAGAACCCGCCTTTTTTTGCGAAATGGCCCGCAAAAGCTTGTATCCACTCTACCTGAAAAACTAATGGACCGAATTTCACAAAACTCGGTAGATGAGTCACGTATAGGTCACTCTGGTGCTGATTAGATTTTGGTACGATTCGGAAAAAAATAACCTGCCTTTTTTTGCAAAACGGCCCGCAAAAATCTTCAAAATCTAAACTAAAGAACTAGGTATTCTCAGATATATCCATTAAATGCCCGTTTAATACGTAATGTTTAACGACGAAAAGAATAAGACCAACCCCATTACACTAGGAATAGCCGTTCTCGAGATATTTTAGTTTTTCGTACTTTCCTTACGCCACCTTTGAAAATAAGCCCGGTTACCGAATGAGAACGAAAATTGAATAAAAGTGAAATAAATTTAATTAAAATAAAGAGAACGTGGATATAAGTCTGCAGGGAAAGTCATGTGCTGCCCACATCAGATTTTTACTTTCCCTGCAATACATGGTAATGTATAGGGAAAGTATTGGAATCATGCCGAAAATCGCAACTCGAGTTTTCGACGGATCTACACGTTTCGAGACCTCTAGAATACGAAAAAACCATTTTTAGCGTGACGTGTGTGTGTGTGTCTGTGTGTCTGTGTGTCTGTCTGTCTGTCTGTCTGTCTGTCTGTGTGTCTGTCTGTCTGTCTGTGCAGATTTTGTATCCACTCTAACTAAAAAACTAATGGACCGAATTTCACAAAATTTTGTAGGTAAGTCACTTGTGGGCGGGGCTGGTGCTGATTAGTTTTGGGTACGATTCGAAATAAAAGAACCCGCCTTTTTTGTGAAATGACCCGCAAAAGCTTGTATCCACTGTAGCTGAAAAACTAATTGACCGAATTTCACAAAATTCGGTAGATGAGTCATGTATAGGTCACCCTGGTGCTGATTTGATTTTGGTACGATTCAGAAAAAAATAACCTGCCTTTTTTTCAAAATGGCCCGCAAAAATTGCCAAAATCTAAAATAAAAACTGGGTATACTCAAATATATCTATTAAATGCTGATTTAATACGTAATTTTTAACGACGAAAAGAATAAGACCAACCCCATTACACTAGGACTGGCCGTTCTCGAGATATTTTAGTTTTTCGTACTTTCCCTACGCCACATTTGAAAATAAATCCGGTTATCGAATGAGAACGAAAATTGAATTAAAAGTGAAATAAATTTAATTAAAATAAGGAGAACGTTAATATAAGTCTGCAGGGAAAGTCATGTGCTGCCCACATCAGATTTTTACTTTCCCTGCAATACATGGTAATGTATAGGGAAAGTATTGGAATCATGCCGAAAATCGCAACTCGAGTTTTCGACGGATCTACACGTTTCGAGACCTCTAGAATACGAAAAAACCATTTTTAGCGTGACGTCTGTGTGTGTGTCTGTCTGTGTGTCTGTCTGTGTGTCTGTCTGTGTGTCTGTCTGTGTGTCTGTGTGTCTGTGTGTCTGTCTGTGCAGATTTTGTATCCACTCTAACTAAAAAACTAATGGACCGAATTTCACAAAATTTTGTAGGTAAGTCACTTGTGGGCGGGGCTGGTGCTGATTAGTTCTGGGTACGATTCGAAATAAAAAAACCCGCCTTTTTTTGCGAAATGGCCCGGAAAAGTTTTATCCACTGTAGCTGAAAAACTAATGAACCGAATTTCATAAAATTCGGTAGATAAGCCACGTATAGGTCACCCTGGTGCTGATTAGATTTTAGTACGATTCTGAAAAAAATAACCTGCCTTTTTCTGCAAAATGGCCCGCAAAAATTGTCAAAATCTAAACTAAAAAGCTACGTATGCTCAAATATATCCATTAAATGCATGTTTAATGCGTAATTTTTAACGAAGAAAAGAATAAGACCAACCCCATTACACTAGGACTAGCCGTTCTCGAGATATATTAGTTTTTTTCGTATTTTTCCACGCCACCTTTGAAAATAAGCCCAGTTATCAAATGAGAACGAAAATTGAATTAAAAGGGAATTAAATTTAATTGAAATAAATAGAACGTGGATATAAGTTTGCAGGGAAAGTCATGTGCTGCCCACATCAGATTTTTACTTTCCCTGCAATACATGGTAATCTATAGGGAAAGTATTGGAATCATGCCGAAAATCACAACTCGAGTTTTCGACGGATCTACACGTTTCGAGACCTCTAGAATACGAAAAAACCATTTTTAGCGTGACGTCTGTGCGTGTGTCTGTGTGTCTGTCTGTCTGTCTGTCTGTGTGTCTGTCTGTCTGTCTGTTCATATTTTGTATCCACTGTAACTAAAAAACAAATGGACCGAAATTTACAAAATTTGGTAGGTAAGTCACTTGTGGGCGGGGCTGGTGCTGATTAGTTTTGGGTACGATTCGGAATAAAAGAACCCGCCTTTTTTTGCGAAATGGCCCGCAAAAGCTTGTATCCACTCCAGCTGAAAAACTAATGGACCGAATTTCACAAAATTCGGCAGATAAGCCACGTATAGGTCACCCTGGTGCTGATTAGATTTTAGTACGATTCGGAAAAAAATAACCTGCCTTTTTTTGCAAAACGGCCCGCAAAAATCTTCAAAATCTAAACTAAAGAACTAGGTATACTCAGATATATCCATTAAATGCCTGTTTAATACGTAATGTTTCACGACGAAAAGAATAAGATCAACCCCATTACACTAGGACTAGACGTTCTCGAGATATTTTAGTTTTTCGTACTTTCCCTACGCCACCTTTGAAAATAAGCCCGTTTACCGAATGAGAACGAAAATTGAATAAAAGTGAAATAAATTTAATTCAAATAAAGAGAACGTGGATATAAGTCTGCAGGGAAAGTCATGTGCTGCCCACATCAGATTTTTACTTTCCCTGCAATACATGGTAATGTATAGGGAAAGTATTGGAATCATGTCGAAAATCGCAACTCGAGTTTTCGACGGATCTACACGTTTCGAGACCTCTAGAATACGAAAAAACTATTTTTAGCGTGACGTCTGTGTGTGTGCCTGTGTGTCTGTGTGTCTGTCTGTGTGTCTGTCCGTGTGTCTGTCTGTCTGTCTGTGCAGATTTTGTATCCACTCTAACTAAAAAACTAATGGACCGAATTTCATAAAATTTGGTAGGCAAGTCACTTGTGCACGAATCTGGTGCTGATTAGTTTTGAGTATGACTCGGGTTAAAAGAACCCGCCATTTTCGCGAAATGGCCCGCAAAAGCTTGTATCCACTATAACTGAAAAAACTAATGGACCGAATTTCACAAAATTTGGTAGATAAGTCGCTTGTAGGCCACCCTGGTGCTGATTAGATTTTGGTATAATTCGAAAAAAAATAACCTGCCTTTTTTTGCAAAATGGCCCGCAAAAATCATCAAAATCTAAACTTAAGAACTACGTATGCTCAAATATAGCCATTAAATGCTTGTTTAATACGTAATTTTTAGTGAAGAAAAGAATAAGATCAACCCCATTACACTAGGACTAGCCGTTCTCGAGATATTTTAGTTTTTCGTATTTTTCCTACACCATTTTTGAAAATAAGTCCAGTTTTCAAATGAGAACGAAAATTGAATTAAAAGTGAATTAAATTTAATTTAAATAAATAGAACGTGAATATAAGTCTGCAGGGAAAGTTATGTGCTGCCCACATCAGATTTTTACTTTCCCTGCAATACATGGTAATGTATAGGGAAAGTATTGGAATCATGCCGAAAATCACAACTCGAGTTTTCGACGGATCTACACGTTTCGAAACCTCTAGTATACGAAAAAACCATTTTTACCGTGACGTCTGTCTGTGTGTCTGTGTGTCTGCCTGTCTGTGTGTCTGTCTGTGCAGATTTTGTATCCACTCTAACTAAAAAACTAATGGACCGAATTTCACAAAATTTGGTAGGTAAGTTACTTGTGAGCGAGTCTGGTGCTGATTAATTTTGGGTACGATTCGGGATACAAGAACCCGCCTTTTTTTTGCGTAATGATCCGCAAAAATTTGTATCCACTCCAACTGAAAAACTGATGGACCGAATTTCACAAAATTCGGTAAATGAGTCACTTGTGTGTTACCCTGGTGCTGATTAGATTTTGGTACGATTAGGAAAAGAATGACACCTGCCTTTTTTTGCAAAATGGCCTGCAAAAATCGTCCAAATCTAAACTAAAGACCTGGGTATACTCAAATATATCCATTAAATGCTGATTTAATACGTAATTTTTAACGACGAAAAAAATAAGACCAACCCCATTACACTAGGACTAGCCGTTCTCGAGATATTTTAGTTTTTCGTACTTTCCCTACGCCACCTTTGAAAATAAGCCCGGTTACCGAATGAGAACGAAAATTGAATTAAAAGTGCAACAAATTAAATTAAAATAAAGAGAACGTAATTATAAGTCTGCAGAGAAAGTCATGTGCTGCTCACATCAGATTTTTACTTTCCCTGCAATACATGGTAATGTATAGGGAAAGTATTGGAATCATGCCGAAAATCACAACTCGAGTTTTCGACGGATCTACACGTTTCAAGACCTCTAGAATACGAAAAAACCATTTTTAGCGTGACGTCTGTGTGTGTGTCTGTGTGTCTGTCTGTGTGTCTGTCTGTGTGTCTGTGTGTCTGTGTGTCTGCCTGTCTGTGCAGATATTGTATCCACTCTAACTAAAAAACTAATGGACCGAATTTCACAAAATTTTGTAGGTAAGTCACTTGTGGGCGGGGCTGGTGCTGATTAGTTTTGGGTACGATTCGGAATAAAAGAACCCGCCTTTTTTGTGAAATGGCCCGCAAAAGCTTGTATCCACCGTAGCTAAAAAACTAATGGACCGAATTTCACAAAATTCGGTAGATGAGTTATGTATAGGTCACCCTGGTGCTGATTAGATTTTGGTACGATTCAGAAAAAAACAACCTGCCTTTTTTTGCAAAATGGCCCGCAAAAATCGTCCAAATCTAAACTAAAGAACTGGGTATACTCAAATATATCCATTAAATGCTGATTTAATACGTAATTTTTAACGACGAAAAGAATAAGACCAACCCCATTACACTAGGACTAGTCGTTCTCGAGATAGTTTAGTTTTTCGTACGTTCCCTACGCTACCTTTGAAAATAAGCCCGGTTACCGAATGAAAACGAAAATTGAATTAAAAGTGAAATAAATTTAGTTAAAATAAAGATAACGTTAATATAAGTCTGCAGGGAAAGTCATGTGCTGCTCACATCAGATTTTTTATTTTCTAGCGACATTTTAAAGCAAATAATAGTTTTAATGATGCATGCGATAACTGAACCTTATTGAGACTTCATGCCAGTCAGGATGTTTTTTCTTTATTTAAATTTAATTCATGGAGAAAGTCAAAATCGTTACAAAAATGGGTGAAAACCCTCTGTATATTGAGCAACTCACATAAATCTTTCATTTTGGTATATATTAATGAAATGTCGTGTTTCTTTTTGTAATTTTGTTTTAAACGAGACCAGGATACTTATTATTCAGATCTGCATGTGATGACAGTTTTGTATATTGAGAACAGGTATTCTTAAAAAAAATATGACAGGAATTTATCATTTCAATAGACTGTTTTGATTAACATTGGCGTTTAGGATAACTATAGGACGTTGCACATAATTGTTGATTTTGGGTTTCTTTATATTATATATACCGTAGGAAGAACGGGTATACTGACTAATATATAGTAAGATTTTGAAATTATAATATTATTTTTGAAATTTTCAATATTTGTATATTTAACTACTGCTGAATTTTTTTTTCAGAAATGATTTTAGTAATTTGCTCCATCGATTTTCTTAATTTTTCTAATGGAAGTTATTGACAAGCTTAAATTCGTACATTATTTTTGATTAAATCAAATACACTTTCATATTTCGGCAAAATTTTTGATTAAATCAAACACACTTTCATATTGGAATTTGTATCTGTTTCCTGCTTCTTCTCGTAATGTTAAACTATTAATATCTGAATGAGTTTAATAAATTTTGCACCCAATTGCTGTCTCATTGTCTCTCCCATGTTGGCGAGAAGCAATTACAGCGGAACCATTATGTAGGAGAGATTACTCGCATAGAGAGATTACTCGCATAAAGATTTCATTCTGGCATATATTAATGAAATGTTGTGTTTCTTTTTGTAAATTTGTTTAAAACGAGACAAGGATATTTATTCTTCAGATCTGCATGTGAAGAAAGTTTTATATATTGAGAATGTTCTTTAAAAATATATGACAGGGATTTATCATTTTAATAGACTATTTTGATTAAAAATGGCATTCAGAATACTATAGGACATTGCACAAAATTGTGGAATTTGGGTTTCTTTATATTATATATTCCATACGAAGACTACTACTGACAAATATATAGTAAGATTTTCAAATTTGAATATTACTTTTGAAATTTTCAATATTTGTATATTTGAGTACTGCCGAATTTTTTTTTCAAAAATAATTTTAGTAATTTACTCCATCGATTTTCTTAATTTTTCTAATGGAAGTTATTGACCAGCTCAAATTCGTATATTATTTTTGAGTAAATCAAATACACTTTCATATTTCGGCCATTGGAATTTGTATCTGTTTCCATCGTGATCTCGAAATTTTCCACTATTAATAACTGTATGAGTTTAATTTTTGGCAAAATGTCTACACCTGCATTTACCCATTTTTTGGCTAAATAAAGAAAGCGTACAGATTTTATTTAAAGTAATTTAATGAATCTGTATCCAGCCTTTCCCAGGAACCCACGGGGACGAACTTCATGTTTCTACTTTTGAAGGTAAAAATTGTCATATATAGGTCTATATTTTCTACAGACTGTAATTAGTCATACAATGCCACATACTAAGTAACTTGAAATTTTGAAATATTAAATTGTGACTAACAAAAACTGAATGGCCAGAAGTATATTAAAAAGGGTTGTTTGTAAATTAATTAATCATACCCAGATTCGAAATTAAGTATTCAACTAGACATAAAAAGTCATTCAGCTGGACATCTTAAGACATAAAACAAATTTTAATTGATCGAATTGCAAACATTCAAGATTTTAGAAATAGTAATTTATTTTGACAATATATTTGTGCAAAATCATGTATATACACACAAATTGTGATTATTACAAACATAACACAAACAGCTATTTTTAAAATAAAAAAGTGTATTTTCTTTATGGTATAACTTGCATACGTGTTTAGATTTCAAAATATTGAAACATTAACAGTATTAGTGCATATATGGTTTACAATAAACAACCACGTCAATATCAAAATAGCATTAAATAAGAAATGTTATTTATATATTTGCTATGAAATATTAAAAAACAAGTGGATATTAAATTGAAGCATAAGTAGTATTCTGAAAGTCTGCAAACCTATATATAAGTCTACATTTTCTACAGCCTGTGATTAGTCATACTATGTCACATATAAAGTAACTTGAAAATTTGAATTATGAAATTGTAATTAACAAAAATTGAATGACTGAAAGTTATATTAAAAAAAGTTGTTTGTATATTAATTAATCATACCTAGATGCGAAATTAAGTATTCAGCGAGACATAAAATGTAATTCAGCTAGATACCTTAAGACATAAAACAAATTTGAATTGATCGAATTGCAAACATTCAAGGTTTCAAAAATAGTAAGTTACTTTAACAGTATATTTGTGCAAAATCATTTGTACACATACAAATTGTGATTCTTACAAACATAATGCAAACTACAATGTTTTAAGTACAAAAGTGCATTTTCTTTATGGTATATAACTTGCATAAGTGTTTAGATTTTTAAATATTGAAACATTGACAATATTAGTGCATACATGGTTTACAATAAACAACCATATCAACATCAAAATAGCATTAAATACGAAATGTTATTTATATATTTGCTATGAAAAATTAAAAAAACAAAACAAATGGATATTAAATTGAAACATAATTAGTATTCTAAAAGTCTGCAAACCTATATATATGTCTATATTTTCTACAGTCTGTGATTAGTCCATTCTATGTCACATACAAGGAACTTAAAAATTTGAAATATGAAATTGTAACTTACACAAACTGAATGGCCGAAATTTATATTAAAAATAGAATTGTTGTTTGTATATTAGTTAATCATACCCAGAAGGGAAATTAAGTATTCAGCGACACATAAAAAGTGATTCAGCTAGACACCTTAAGACATAAAACAAATTTGAATTTATCGATTTGTAAACATTCAAGGTTTCAAAAATAGTATTTTATTTTGATAATATATTTATGCAAAATCATGTTTATACATACACATTGTGATTACTACAAACGTAACACAAACAGCTATGTTTATAAATTCAAAAGTGCGATTCTTTGTGGTATAACTTGCATAAGTGTTTAGATTTCTAAATATTGAAACTTTGACAATATTAGTGCATACGTGGTTTATAATAAACAACCACATGAATATCAAAATAGCATTAAATGCGAAATATTATTTATATATTTGTTATGAAAATTTACAAAAAAAAAAAAAAAAGTGGATATTAAATAGAAACATATCTAATATTCTAAAAGTCTGCAAACCTATAATTTTTTATGTCTTTCATTTAATAAGTAATACAAACTATATCTTGTAAATGTAATTATATATGAAAGAAATAGGGTGTATTGGAATTATTAACACCTAAAACAGGCTTGGATGTGGAGAAAATACAGCTTAAAATACTGAACACTTATGTGAAGGTAACTTTATTTGTATTTCTTTATGAATTAATGTTAGCCGATTTAACACTTAGTATGCCTGTTTCTCACCAAATTCACAAACTTCTACATATTAAGGAAAAGTAAAGCAATGTATTTGAACACAAATAAAATAATTTTGCAGCATACAGCTGTTTTGGGGATACATTGAATCCCCTTCGTCACTGCAAGTCTGGCAAACCGGCACACATGGACCCATATTTAACAGGTTTTGTTGGCTTCGCATGAAGAATATCTAGTCAAAGTATGGAACACATTTAAGGAAATAGTATAGTGTAGAAGGATATCAGTTTGCATTCCTATTTACACTAATTAATGAGTGTAAGTCACAAACATACACTCATTAATTAGCTGAGAACTTGAAGGTACTAATAACAACGTTTAATTTCGAAATTTTATTTGTACTTTTAATGCACTTTTTGTTCTGATTGCATGAATGTTTACCCGCAAAAAAAAACATGTTTTTGTCTGTGACGGGGGAAGTGGGTTAGGTGCGAGTTGTATTGTTTTAAAACTAATGACAAGTAGTCTATCGTTTAATTCACCTTGATAATACGTGATAAAACATTATTAAATTTATCTAAATTGTGTTTTAAAAATATTGTTTAATATAATTTGTCAAAAATTTCAAAATAATTACATTAATATTCATTAATTTTTCTTTCTTTGTATTGCGAAAAAATCTTTAAAAATCGTGATAAAATTTAGAGATTGTGCATTGTTTGCAGACTGTAAACCTTTAAATAGGTTGTTTATCACAGTATAATCAGCAGTATTTTTATGATAAGAAGTTCAATATCTAGATCGTTACAAGGCATTTAATCTCATGTGTACTCTAAATGCGGTGGAATTTACGTGGCCCTACAACACAGAAAATCAAATCAGTTTTACATTGGAATATAAGAGAGCATTTCCTCATGCAAATGTACTGTATTAGAGTTGCAAATACGGCACGTTATGCAATTTAAATGGATATTTTTTGGACTCATTACAGTTCATCACACACCCACATATTACATACTTCCTCTAAAGTCCAAGACTTTCACTAGCGTGTTTCAGAGAACCGATCTTCATTAATCCTTTTCAAGGATATCTTATAGTCCTTGAATGATTTTAGAAGAACTAGTGGTGCTGTTACAAATTATTAAATTAATCATAAAGTAGGCACTAATTTATAGGTTTCAATTAAGTCACAATTTGAAACTTTTGATGTCTGCGGTTATAGAATATTTACAGATTAACTACACGAAATAGTAACATTGGTTGAAATAATAGACTATGAAAGGATTGAACAATTAGATGGATATGCAAATAGGAATACATTGCGTGTACAATACTGCAACAAATTTAGTAAAAACAATAACAATATAATATGTATGCAGTGCAATATAACTATAAACAGTAAAGTTTCATATACAGGAAAGTCTTATACAAGACACTGCTACAAATGTTAAGTTCTTGTAAATAGCAGAAAATTACTTTCGAGATGCAATACATAACAATATACATATATTACAAAGGTGCGATGTTTCAGGACATTAATCACAAGGCAATCATTAAGTATAACTTTATTTACAAGAACATAAATTAAAAGGGAACTATATTACTACGCGCTGTTATATTGTAATTTTCAATTCCCAATATAACATTGCTCTTTTGAAAAAGGAAGTGGACCTAAGAAGACGGTCCCTCATGAAGTGAGGCAATTTTTGTAACATTCCCTCTAACGCAGCTGCACCGGACATTCATTTCGAAAAGAGAGGGTGCTTCTCAAGTTCATGTCAGCGTTAGGTGCTACAACAAACGGAAGGGGTTGAACTTCTTGACCCCAGAGTCAATTCATATCACTTGAACCTTGGGAAAATTCTCGTGAGAACTTTCAACGATTTTAAAACTGGAGACTGCATATCTCATATTTCAGGGGGGCCTTGACCAATAATATAGCCTGAAGGGCGTAGCCCTTAATTTACTTAGCCAATTATGGACAGGGGCGCCTTGTTAAGGGGGTAGAGACAGAGAGCAACTTTGGACTTTAAGTTTTTGAAATCGGGGACTTGAATTTTGTGAGTGAAAAGAAAAGGTCGCAAGAGCGACGGATCTCGGAGAGAGCGAGCCCACGGGAGAGAGCCGGAGCGCGCCGTCATAAAGTCCGACATCGGCAGTGATGATCGAGGTAGGACAATTCTACACATACTTTTGCACTTTGATTATTATTATCTCTCTGACCCTCCTAAATAAGGTTAACCTGGGCCATTAAGACGTAGGCTTGTAAGAATAGTGAGTTAATGTACATTAATAGGTTAATAATTGTAATGCTCATATTATGATCATAGAATGAGGGGATTTGATTGTCTTAATGTACTACACTAAAGATGTTGGTATATGAAATTTACCAGATGTTAATAGTTATTAAATAAGGTTTTATCTTAATGAAATAAATTCTTTGTTATTGTTTAAAATTAAGCCTCTTCATTTTAATTACTGGTATTATGTATTTCTTTATTTACTCCACTTTACGAGATCGGTCCATATAGCGCCAATACCTGGCGTGTGAGGAATCACATATCATTTTGGCGCCCGTGACCAGTCGAATCTGGACTCAAAATTATTGCTCACATATCATTTTGGCGCCCGTGACCAGTCGAATCTGGACTCAAAATTATTGCTCACATATCATTTTGGTGCCGTTTAAACCAGTTTCGAACCTGGACTCAAAATTATTGCACCCTTATCATATTGGTGATCATGATCAATCAAACCTGGATTCAAAATTATTTCACCCTTCTGGCGACTTTGCTGTTTTAGACCTGTTATATGCCAGAATTTAAATTTTAATGAAGAGAATAAAAATATTTGGAATTAATGAAAAATGAAAATATTGAATAAAATTTTTTTTGTGTAAAATAAGGATTAAATCAAAGAAATAATTTTAAAATTAAAATAAATATAAGTAAATTTAAGAAAATTTATTTCACAGTATGAGAAGCAAGCAAATAGTGAATCATTATGTGTTCTTAATGAGACATGCCATATTGTATGTGAAAATATAATTATTAGGGAACTTGAAGCTTTTAAGAAATTTTTGAATTATATAAATATTTGTGTAATATTTGAGGAGTTAATTATGAGGATTGAAGTATTTGCATGCGTAGATAGTGAAATGATTAGAATTATGTTTTTGAATTTATGTGATATTGTATTTAAATATTTTGGGGGAACATTTTGAGGTGTAAAAACAGGAGATAATTTTAGATATAGAATTTTTGCGAGAAAGTGAAATTTAGAATGACGGAAAGCGGAGAAAATCATCCAGCAACGAGGGGCAGGTTACCAGGACTTATACACCTATTAGGGGAATGCAATGGCATAGAGAATGATGTAGAAATTTTTTTTGACCAGATCAAATCTTTAAGCAGCTTGGGGGATTGGTCAGAGGAGGAAAAGTTAGCAATTGTGAAATCGCGGTTAAGAGGGAATGCAAGAAAATTTTATATAGGGTCACAAGAATTAAGAAGGGAAACATCTTTCGAAAAATTTAGGGATAGGTTATTAGAGTTCTTTACAGAAAAACCGAACATTACAACAAATCAGATCCTTTTCACGACCGCAAAACAGACACAGGGAGAAACGATTAAGCAGCTGGCGCACAGAATAACAACATTAACTTTAAATTATATTGGCGACACAGAGCACAGTGAAGCGACACAACAGATTATGGATAAATTAAGGTTAAGTAAATTTTTAGAGGCGGTAACACCTGAATTCCAGAAAGAAATAATAAAAACTAATGCACAAAATTTTGATGAAGCTGTAAAAATAGCCACAAACTTGGAACAGGCAAATTTAGCTGCGATAACGGCAAATGTAAATAGTGCTACATATAGACAAGAAATTGAGACGCTCCGCAAAGAGCAACAGGAATTTAACGCACATATTTTAAATTCAATTACCCAAGAAATAAACACATTAAAAATCCAAGAAAAAGTACAAATTCCCACGACACAAACAAAAAAACCCGTAACATGTCACTACTGTAATAGACAGGGACATTTCATGAGAGAATGCCGAATATACAAAGCGGATCTTTTTAAGCAAACACAGAGTCAAAACATAAACAACGCGAGAACACAGTGGCATAATCAAATACAGTCTCCTCCCCACTCATTTCAAACCCAGCCGTATGATGACCACAGAACTTACTCCTCCCAGCCGGACACATACGATTATAGGCCAAACCACGCCTTTGGAAACTATCAACAGAGCAGAAATTACTATGCAGCACCCCCTCCACAAAGTAGATTTTCTAGGGAACAACGATATAATAGGGACGAGTCAAACCAAAACAGAATCAGAGAATCGGGCGGGCAAAGAAACAATGGAAGAGAGATGAATACAAGATTTGAATACAGAAATTTCCCTAATAGAAGAGATAATTTAAACTAATTGTGGGAGCTTTAAATAATAACCTACAAAGAGAGAAAAATTACAGGGTAAAGTTCCCGAGAAAAATTGAAATTCCTGTACAAGCAGAAAATAAGAAATTGGAGATACATAACGATGAAAGTACTGAAAAACATGAGGAAACGATTGCATCTGTAGGAGAACAAATTGAAAAAACAGAATTGCCAACAATAATAGCTCAATTTAAAAATATACAAAGCGAACTCATGATTGACTCTGGAGCGAGCGTTAGTGTATTATCATTAGAATTGTTCAATAAAATTAAAGATAATGTCAAAATTAAATATGTGTCAAGGAGTGTTACAATATCAACTTTAACAGGACATAGTATTGAATATATAAAGACTGTGGAAATTCCATTTAAAATTCAGGGAAAACAGTTCAAACATATTTTTTTTGTCACAACAGCAAGATTTACACAAAAATTCAAGGGAGTATTGGGTTTTGACTTTTTACAGAAAAATCAATCCATTTTAAATACACAAAAAAACATTCTGAAGATAGGCGACATAGAAATAATTTTAAATTCTGATAGGCAAATTGATAGACAAATAAATGAGATAATACAGGAAAGACCGAATCTAGCCAAAATTCTAAGAAAAGTACAAATCAAACCGAATTCGAGGGAGAATGTTGTAGTATATAGTGAGGAAAGTCTAGAAAATGGAACAGAGGTTTTGTTCGAACCCAAAGAAAAATCATACATTGTAATGAATTATGGAATACACCACATGAATGAGAACAAAATTAAAATTGAAGTTCAGAATAACACCAATGCGACAATTACACTAAATAAAAACATGGCTTTAGGAAACATTACGACAGATTTTACGATACAACAACAGGACATTAAAGAACCAGAAATTAGTGAACGGACACATAAATACGAAGAGATGATAAATTTAATACAGGCTAAACCGGAGATAATTGAAGAAAGAAAAAAAGATTTGAAAACAGAAGATTTTAATACTGACCACATGGACCCAAACATTAAACAAGATTTCCTCAAATTTGTAATGCAATATTCGGACGTTTTTTCAAAATCATTAAAAACTTTAGGAGCGACGGACATCGTAAAACCGGTGATAAAGCTTGCACATGACCACGCAATACGTTCCAGGCCATACGACGTTCCGTACGCACTGCAGGATACCGCAAAAAATCAATTAAAAGAGTTAGAAGAAGCAGGGATAATTGCCAGAACAAAATCAAATTTTGCATCGCCGATGATTTTAGTGCGTAAAACAAGTGGAGAGTACCGTTTATGTTTAGATCTGAGATTAATTAATAACATATCCACTCTTTTTCCTTACAAAATTCCCCGTGTAAATGAAATTATAACTAAATTAGCCGGATATAGATACTATTCGAAACTGGATTTTCATAGTGCATTCAACCAATTGGTTTTACCTGAAGACACAAAAGAATTATTTGCATTTACAACGCCCTATGGCAACTACCAATTTGAAAGACTCGTTTTTGGACATGTAAGCTCCGCTCCAATTTTTCAACAGGTTATGGACACCATTTTAGCGGACTTAAGAGAGGAAAACATACAAGCTTACATCGACGACATAATAATCCCGGCTAACTCTTATTCAGAATTAATACATAAATTAAAATTAGTATTCGATAAATTAAGAAAATACAACCTAACTCTGACACCCAGTAAATGTAAATTTTTTGTAGAAAAAGTAGCATATTTAGGATTTGAAATTAGTCAAAAAGGCATTACACCAACAGATGAAAATATAAACAAAATCACTTCTTTTCCAGTACCAAAAACTTTAAGAAAATTAAAAAGATTTTTAGGCATTTGTAATTTTTACAGAAATTCAATAAAAAATTATGCTCAATTAACCGCGGTTTTATCAGACTTAACAAGAAAGGATAATAAATTTAAATGGGATAATAAATGTGAGGAGGCATTTCAGGAACTCCAAGAATGTTTTTTCAAGAAACCATTACTTATACAGCCAGATTTTGACAAAGACTTTTATCTGAATATCGATGGCAGCATTCAGTCCATAGGAGGCGCTCTTTTACAATACAGAGATGGGATTTTAAAACCGATTGCATATTTTAGCAGGAAATTATCGATACAGGAGCAAAAGTATCCGGCCATGAAAATTGAATTATTAGCTATGCATCAGGGAATGAAATTTTTTAGAAATTTCCTTTTCGGCCGAAAGTTTTTTGTGCTTTCTGACCATTTACCTTTGGGACAGCATTTAAAAATACAAAACCCACCCAGCGTATTACAGAGGTGGCTTTTAGACATATCTGAATACGATTATGAATTTATTCACGTCCCGGGTAAAGATAATTTATTAGCGGATTTTTTAAGTAGAGATGATTTTGAAAGTAAACAAACAGAGCAGAATGAGAGAAAACAAAACATTGAGAATCCAAGGGGAGAAATTAACCTGATAGAACAAATTAAGGGAGAAAACACGGTGAAAAGAAATGGATATGTGAATGAGGATAGTGTCTATATTGCACAGATAAACACAATAACAGAAATCCCGGCATTAGATAGAATTTTAGAGGAACAAATTAAAGATCCAAAATTAAAAATAATCAGAGAAAATTTACAAAATCGGAATTTTAAAGAGGGTAAACATTATGACACATTATATATTGACGAGGAAACTAATTTATTAATGCACGTAGGAAACTGGAAGGACAGACCTTGGAGAGACAATTTGAACAAAACTATAGTTATACCCAGAAATTTACAGAAAGAAATTTTAGCGATTACACACGTAACACATGCAGGGATTGATAAAACTTATAAACTTTTATCGGACAGATATTTTTGGACGGGTATGTACAGTGACACACAAAATTTTATTACATCCTGCGAACAGTGTAGAAAGAAAAAGGGAAAAAATCAGCCCGTTCCCCTGGGAAGAAACCCTATACCTGATGGGCCCGTGCAAATTTTGTCGACAGACATTTGTGGACCATTTCAAACTAGCACTTCAAATAATAAATATGTGTTATCGGTGGTAGACCACTTCTCCAAACATATACAAATGTTTCCAATCCCGGATATAACGGCCACTACGGTTGCTGATAGACTCTTAAATTACTTTATGAATTGGGGATGTTCTAAGACAGTGTTATCGGACGCAGGCTCTCAATTTACATCTAATATACATCAAATTATGACAGAGAAACTCGGAATAGTTGCCAGAATAGCATCGGTACGTTCGCCATGGGTTAACGGTATAGTGGAGGTTACTAACAAACAATTGAAACACACCTTAGCGACATTAGCGGAGAATTCGCCATACTGGGATACTGCAGTACAATGCCACGTAGCTGTGTACAACGCGACAGTACATTCAAGCACCAAAGAAACACCAAACTTTCTTTTTTTTGGAAGAGACCTTCCAACCTTTTTTGAAACTAATGTAACAGAAAATAATACAGAAACAACATATCAGGATTATATATCAAAAAAAATAACAGTGATGAATAACGCATTTAAGGAGGCAAATAAAAATTTAATTCTCGCGAAAGAACGCCAAGAAAGTCAACAACTCCAAAGAGCTAAATTCAGGGATTTGGAAATCGGGTCCAGGGTGTTCATGGAAAACAATAATAATCGGTATAAAAAGGGGAACCACACGGGACCTTATCGAGTAATTAATAGAATAAATAGATTTATATATGAAATAAAACTGTGTGACAAACCAAATTCTAAAATCATAAAAGCCCACATAAATAGATTAAGGACTCTTCCCGACCGCAAGCCACATCTAAAAATGCCCTACATAAACAAATACAAGTCACCTCTTCTCCCCACTCCTAAAAACGCACAAAACTCTGAACCGAAACCGGAACTAAAGAAAGACCACGGTCAAAATGAGAATATTCCGTTTATCATGTTGGAAGAGGAAATAGCAAACGGACAGTACAGAGAGTCTTGTCAAACCAGTGCACACAACGCGAAACCACACCATACGCACGAAAACACTCTTACTCTTGGATCCGCGAAACCAGCTACCGCACAAGTACAAAACGAAACAACTCAGAGCGCACGAGAGAATGCAATCATCCCTCCAAAAGACTCTCCGAACGCAAACATTCTTCCAGCAGGGGGGGACTCAGGCAGACATAGCACGCTAGAAACACACGAGAATTTGGAACTTTCAGAACAGGGGGACTGTACACAAATTGAAGCAAACACGAATGAAAAGGCGGGGGAAATAGAACGGGATGCGCAAGAGGGACCAACACAAATAGATGGGGGTTGTATACAAATGGATCGGGGAAGCACGCAAAGGAAGGATGAATCAGCGGGAAATTCACAAGGTGACGATATAGGCAGTACAAATTGTTCACGCACAGTACTTCTTCCAACACCGGTTAGGCCGAAACACAGATATGATTTGAGATCTTTAAAGAATTTAAATTTAAATTGATTCATTTAAAACACGAAAGAAGCTTAAACATAGGTAAGAGCGCGGACAAACCGTAATTCAAAAATTTTGAAAATATTAGTAACAAAGAAAAATCGCCATTCACAAAATGCAACGCGAAATATGGAACACAAATTTTAAATAAATATTGGATTGTAAATAAAGGAAATTTTAAATAAACATTGAATTATAAATTAAGGAAGTTTAAATAAATATTACATTAATTAAGGAAGTGTAAACAAATGGTGAAATAAGGAAAAAAAAAAAAAAAATGAGGAAATTTTAAATAAATCATACATTAATTAGTTGAAAGTTTAAATGAACAAGAAAGTTTAAATAAATATGGAACTATAAATAATTGGGAATTATGAATAAAAATTGTGATTTAAAAAAATAAATAATTGTTACAAAAGAAATAACAAGTATCGTTGTAGGACAAAAGAAATTTTAGGGATGATAGGTTAAAGATGTGGATATATTAAATTCAAATTTTGGAAAGAACATAAATAACAGAGAAGATACGTCACATTTCATGAAAAAAAAAAAAAAGCAAAAGGGGGACATCGTTAGAATTCTATAAAAAGTCGTTATAACTCTATAAAAAGAAGGTTTTTTTTTTAAGAGAACTTTGATTTCCAGGCAATAAAAATTTCGATGGATAAGATAATTAGGAATATTAAATAAAGGGATATTTTGAATTTCAAAAAAAAAAAAACTCTTTTCAAAGAACAGTGAAATTTTAAAACAAAGGTAAACTTTCTCCACGCGCTCTTCATGTAATTAGCGGACTGATCAACCATTGTTGGATGAATACGCGTGAGGAAATAGGAGTTATAGAATTATAGTTTAAAATTATTAGATAATTGGTAAAGAAAAAAAAAAAAAAAAAAAAAAAACAAATTTTTTTTTCTAGTTTAAATAAATAAATAATTCATAATTAAAAATAAAAATTGTAATTCAAATAACTAAACAATGGGTAATTAAAAATTAAAATTAGAGTTTAAAATGGATAGAGAATTTTAATTAAAAATCATAATGGCAGTTCAAAGAAAAAAGATAATGGTAATGAAAATTATACGCAAATTATAATTTAAAATGAATAGATAATTTTAATAAACATACGCGAATTGTAGATTAAATAAAAAGCATTTGAAAAAAAAAAAAAGCGTTTTTTTACATATATTTTGATAGGAGCTCACATGGATTGTTTTGAGAGAAGCGAACGTTGTAAAGGGACGTCGGGCGGAGCGTCGTACAGTTGAAGTCGAGGGAAGTCTTGGATTTAGGTACTTTTAACGGGAATAAACATGATATAATAAGTAAAATACAATGGAAGAACAAATTAACACTAACCGCATTTTAATTTATCCTTTGGAAAGTGTGTAATTCCAGAGTTTTAATCCATTTGGGGGGCCTCGGTAGAGCACTTCCACATCACACAATTCATAAGCCACTGAACACAACATGGCGGAAACGTAGACGAGAAAATTTGTACCATTTTGCCAAAACGACATCTTCAAAAATTTGTACAGCTAATTGGCCATGGGAACTCACACGGAGAAATGCCCGTATTAGCCGCAGGCCAGAAAGCGGAGCTTGTCCCGGGAAAATGACACAATGGCAGAAGGACAGTGCGACCTTGTATACCACTACGAGATTTTCTCTGGGGGCTAGATTTTTCTGTTTGAACAGGGAATTTAGATGCTAGAATAAAATACACAAAAGTTTGGCAATTGGAAAAGAGAAAGAGGTGAAACGAATTAATTCAGGAGACTTTGCATTCAATTACAAGGGATATATGAAAAGAAAATGTACATTTTGGTATTCAAGTATGGAATATGAATTGAGTTAGAGGATATTTGAGAGAAAATTTGTAATTATGTATACATTGAGAGAATTTCAGTGAGTGATAAGATTTACGAAAAAAAAATTTAAGTATGGTTTCATTAAGTGGGAAAGTGAATAATTTAATGAATTCGGGAAATTCCGTATCCAAGTATAAGATTTGGATTAAATCAGGGGATATGTGAAAGAAAATGTATAATTATGGATAATGTAATATAGAATCGCAGGGGAGTTATAAGAATTTAAGTAGGATGGTAATTAAATATTTATATGGGTTTTTCTGTCATCTCAGAGATTGTAGGAAAATTTTAAAGTATATTGCGGAAATTTTTGGAGTTATATAAGTCTTATTTTGATAGTATTTGAGAGGATAGTGTAATTGTTTAAGTATTTTATTATAAATATGTACATGAATTATATTTATGGCACGTTCAATTGAGAACACATGATGAGGTCAGGAGAATATAAATTGATAAGAGTGGTGAAGTTTAATGTATAGAGAGTGTAACATTTTGAATATTTTAAGTTTGAGTACAGTATAAAATTTAAATGGATTGGTTGAAAAAAAAAAAATAAGAAGAAATGAATATATAATGTGGAGAGATATAAAATACATAAATTGTTGGAATTTAAAGAATTTAAGTTTGAGTAGAGAAACAAATATAAATAAAAGTGTATATATAGAATGGAAGGACATAAATAGATAAATAGTAGGAATTTGAAAAATTTAAGTTTGAAGAGAGTAGCAAATTTAAGTAAAAAATGTATATAGTATATGGAAGGATTTAAAGTAGATAAAGTGTAGAAATTTCAATGGGGCAATTTTTGAGAAAGTAAAAAAAATTTAAAGGAGTTTGAAAAAAAAAAAAAAAAGAGAGTTTTTTTTTGTAATGTTTCGTGTGCCGGGTGACAAATTAAAATTATAGAAATTGAATTTATAAAAAAATGATACTTAAGGGAGTTTTAAGAGAAGAGAGTATTTTAATAAGCTTGAGTGTAATGTATATGTATTGATTGTCCTAAACAAAACATGAGACAGCGTACAGATCCGGTTGCCTAACGATTCTCAAATGGCCAGCAATTCCTGTTGATCAGCGATTCCGAGTGCTCAACGATTCCTGGTGCACAAAGATTATCATTTGGTCAGCGACTCCAGCAGTTCAGCGCCTTACAGTTCAGCGAATTCCAGTTAGACAGCGGTCCAGTCCTTCAGCGAGTTCCAGCAGTTCAGCGCCTTACAGTTCAGCGAATTCCAGTTAGACAGCGGTCCAGTTCTGCAACGAGTTCCAGCAGTGGAGCGATTTACATTGCAGCGGTTTCCAAGTGGGCAGTGATATCAGTGTTTTTTTTTCCAAAGGAAAGATATTTTACACTTTCCACCATAACTACAAGGGGACAAAGTGATATTATTAGGGACCATATGCGTAAGTCCCTGATCCCAACAATTATCCAAGTGACGGTCAAAGTGACTTTGGTTATCATAAGTGAACAATTTTACAGATATACACCTTGAACTTGTGTGGAACTATATTGTTTAAAAAAAAAAAAAAAAGACATATCACCAGTGGACGAACTTGTGCTTACATGAATAGACTTTTAATCGATATTAAGTACAACTGAACGACACAGATATCGTCATTTGCAGACACATTGAGAATTGTATTTCGTATAGTATTTTCGTGTTCTTTTGATGGCATATAAGAGTATATATATGATAATATGATTTGTGTATATGTGTATATAGTGCATTTTTACAGTAGATACAGATGAGAGCAAGACGAGTTGTTGGACTACACAGTGGACACGCCTGCAGCAACTATGAGCTGGCACTTTGTAATTGGCTTTTTTCCCACCAAATTTTGGGGGGGGGGAAGAAGGGTAATTGTTATATTGTAATTTTCAATTCCCAATATAACATTGCTCTTTTGAAAAAGGAAGTGGACCTAAGAAGACGGTCCCTCATGAAGTGAGGCAATTTTTGTAACATTCCCTCTAACGCAGCTGCACCGGACATTCATTTCGAAAAGAGAGGGTGCTTCTCAAGTTCATGTCAGCGTTAGGTGCTACAACAAACGGAAGGGGTTGAACTTCTTGACCCCAGAGTCAATTCATATCACTTGAACCTTGGGAAAATTCTCGTGAGAACTTTCAACGATTTTAAAACTGGAGACTGCATATCTCATATTTCAGGGGGGCCTTGACCAATAATATAGCCTGAAGGGCGTAGCCCTTAATTTACTTAGCCAATTATGGACAGGGGCGCCTTGTTAAGGGGGTAGAGACAGAGAGCAACTTTGGACTTTAAGTTTTTGAAATCGGGGACTTGAATTTTGTGAGTGAAAAGAAAAGGTCGCAAGAGCGACGGATCTCGGAGAGAGCGAGCCCACGGGAGAGAGCCGGAGCGCGCCGTCATAAAGTCCGACATCGGCAGTGATGATCGAGGTAGGACAATTCTACACATACTTTTGCACTTTGATTATTATTATCTCTCTGACCCTCCTAAATAAGGTTAACCTGGGCCATTAAGACGTAGGCTTGTAAGAATAGTGAGTTAATGTACATTAATAGGTTAATAATTGTAATGCTCATATTATGATCATAGAATGAGGGGATTTGATTGTCTTAATGTACTACACTAAAGATGTTGGTATATGAAATTTACCAGATGTTAATAGTTATTAAATAAGGTTTAATCTTAATGAAATAAATTCTTTGTTATTGTTTAAAATTAAGCCTCTTCATTTTAATTACTGGTATTATGTATTTCTTTATTTACTCCACTTTACGAGATCGGTCCATATAGCGCCAATACCTGGCGTGTGAGGAATCATATATCACGCGCATCATCCGACATACGAATGATCAATGAATGATTGGATACTGAAAATGTGCTGTGCTGGCTTTTATGAGCCTGGTCAGAGGTGATGCGCATGCGTCACTTGTAAATATCAGATAGTCTCTGTGCAGATCAAAAAAGAAAGTTTTTATGCTAATCGCATTTATGTTAATCGGAAGGAATGCCGCCATACATTTAAACTAAATCTCATAATATATTTTATCATTATGATGTACAGCAGGAAAAAAGTCATTGCAAAGATTTTAACAATGTATAATGAAAAATTAAATAAATAAATTAATAAGTTGCAGAATTTAAGATTATTAAGTATATGATTTATTAACCTCTGGGTCGCAAACCTCAAAAGTGTCGCCGTTGCTTTTGGAATAGGTATCAAACCATAAGAACCACTGACAGATTTTCATAACAATACACATTTAACATAAATCGCATAAGGTATTTTATCATTATAATGTACAATAAGAAAAAAAAACATTAGCAAAGATTATAACAATTTATGGATAGCGTAGAAAAGTGAATTGATTTTGGTTGATAGAAATAAAATATGAAGAACCACAGATCAAGAGGGTAAGACACTACATGTGTATACGGTTGATTATATTCCATTTATTTAATTTACATAATTAGCACTAGAATAAAAAATATGATTTTGGCAGTACGTAACTTTCCGCACAAATTATTTTTTTTTTCTCTTTCAGTCTTTCATAATGCATTAAAATGAGTTAAATTGCGCAAAATAACAAGAATAAGTAATTGAAGCTTTACTGAATTAGCAGATTTACTTAAAATTTCAGTTTTCATTTGGCGATTTTGTGTATTTTCAAAGCCGGCGAAGCAAAACTGCGAAAATACTGAAATGTATCGAAAAGAGTTAGTCCTAGAGGAATGGAATTTGGCTTATTCTATTTTTAGTTAACAATTACTTACGAAAAAAGCATTTCATTGATATATTTGAGCATGCGTAGAACTTTTATTTTCGATATTGATCGTTTCTGAGAACACTTGCATTTACCTTTTGAGTACGCTAAGTAAAATAATAGTTTTTTTGGAGTGCGCGATGCAAAAAAGTAGCATTTAGGAAAGTTCTAGTTGAGATCCCCCAAAACTCTATTTATGCATTACCAAGTATTTCAGGTAAAAAAAAAGCATCTTCATGAGATAAAAGTGATTTCATTTATTTTTTTTAAATTAAATAGAAAATTATTAAAACTTTCCAATATCGTTAACTCTTTATTGACGCTGATGAAATTCAGTACATTACAATAACGTATGTTAATACTAGCAGTGAAGAGTAGTTTAACTGTTCTTTGCAGGGTTAAATAATATTTATAGGTAATTATAGATCTTAGCCAGCGAACAAACGAACACATGTATCAAATACTGAACAAAAATTGGCTGAAAATCTATAAATAAATTCCAAAACCTATTTCTGTCCTTTGTGCTGTTGCACTCGCGCTGTTGCCCAACATCCGCTGAGTAGGTGTTATATGCCTTATGTAGGTGCAGATGGCACATGCTGTCCGAGGATTGCTTCCAAATATTGCATTTGGGAGTTTAAGCTAAGAAACATAATTAGCACTAGAATAAAAAGTATGATGTGGGCATCACACAGCTTTCACTACAAATTATTTTTTTTTTACCATTTCATTCTTTCATAATGCATAAAAATGAGTTCGACTGCACAAATTAACATGAATAATTCATTGAAAAATTTACCGAATTTGCCGAGATTTACCGATTTTTCTTTATGATATTTGTTTAATTTGGCGTCTAGACATATTTTAATTATTATTGAAACCGGACTGCAAAAAGGTTGAAATACATCAAGAACATTAAGTCCTAGAGTAGTGGCATTTGGTTTATTATATTTTAGTTACTTTTATATGTTTTCTGAACACAAATCTTGTACTGGCAAAGAGAAATAAGAAATAGTAACTTTATATTTAAATTATACGATCATGGACACAGTAATATTATAATTAAATTAATAACATTTTACTAAGATACTCATTCAGTACAAAAATAAATAAATAAATAAATAAATCTCGCATACGTATTTGCCATAAGTGTATGTTAGGAGTATGCAATTCAAAAATGTAGGAAACTTGAGTAAAAGCGTTTGGAGATTATTATTACAGAGTTCGAAACGTGTATCTGTTAGAAACTCTAGTGGCGACTTTGTAACCGACTTTCATACTTATTTCTTACATTAGTGTGCATTTTAGAGGAAATAAATACATCTTCATCATTTGATGAAGCATCATTTGTTTGTTTACAAATGATTCTAAAAAAAAGAACCCTTGAAACTATATAGAAAATCGTAAAAGGTTTTGAATGTCGCGAAGACTTTATTGACGATGATAAAATTGGGTGCATTTCACTATTTTATGTTATTACTAGCAACGAGTACCCGTATTTCACACGGTTAAACTAGAAATACAGGTAATTTTAAATCCTAGATATTTAACAAACTAAAAAATGCATTAAATACTTTTAAAACAGGCTGGCAATCTCTAATTAAATTTCTATACATGTATTTGACTACTTCGCGGTCATTCGTCAGTGCAACATCCCTCTGGTGGGTATTATATGTGCCCTAAATATGTGTACCTGCCATATACAGTCCATGTATTGTTTCCAAAATCTTCATTTGGCAGCTCAGGCTAAGAAAATTAGTCTTTAGAATAAAGCTTTGTCATATTTAGAAGCTTAGATATGAGGAAATTAGTGAAATACACAAAATAGAGGAGTGCTGTAACTGATAAACTATAGGTTTAGTTGAGCTGTAATTCAACCTTAAGAAATTCATTCGTTTTTAATTTCAATATTTAAATGAAAGTGTAGCAAAGCGATATATCGAACTTTATCTTAACTTTTTTGTAACAATGGTTATTCACAACGACGTTTATTCATATCTGATGTAATAGCAGCAAAGGACATATAGCATATATGCAATGAAAGTATAATGCAATGACTTTATTTTATTTACTGCGAAGTAACGCTGTACAAGCTGAATGATGAAATAATGATATAGCGTACAAGACTAGCGGCGAAATAATGATATTGACGATCAACATCACAATTTTCAAGGAGTTTAATATAATAATTCATTAACTTTTGCGTTTTTCTTGATGCCAAAATATAAAATAATTTGATGTCTGACAGCACATGACTTTCCTTATTATAATGCAATGAATTTACTTCTTTAACGCTGAAAAGTGATGAACAGGTCCACGACACAGGGTTTGTAACGTTACGTTATACATTTGGTGCCTTTCCGTATAACAGCATGTAAAACGCTTTCGTACTCAATTAACTTAAATTTTATGCAACTCTAAATTTACAATTATCAAATTTGACAGTAACCTCAATAAGCAATAATATGCCTATAATTTTGTCAATGTATATTGAAATTTTATCTATTAGTCTTCATTTTCATTAATGTATCGTCATTTTTATCAATTTAGTGATATTCTTATCAATGTGGTGATATTCTCGTTAATTTGGCAACATTTAAAAAACTCGTCAAGTATTTGATATTCCACCAAATTCGTTACCAAAATATCGCCGAGCATTGTGGTGGGAGAAATATGTTATTCTTATAGTAGATAAATGAATAATGGCGTTAAATTACAAAGTTATTATCCAAAATCTCAGAAATGGCAAATTATGTGCATGGGCTCATATAGAGGAGGGAAAAAGTGGCACTTGTCCCCTCTTGGATATTCAAAATTCCAAGCCTATGATCATGTGGTATGCATTTTATGATGAAAAATTGTCTGCTGTAATAATTTAATTAACTGTTTTCGTGGTCCTTATATATAAATGAAAAAAAATACTGCTTCAGAACAACTGATTTCTTATAGATTAAATAAGTCTTCATTATTCACTGATAATAAAAAATGAGTCAAATTACGAATACAATGCCCAATTTGATCGTGATATATCACACACATACGCACAAGTATATACAGACGCAAATGCACGAAACACACCCAAATTTACAAGGATATCATCCCAAAATTTCGATTAAACGTCAGAAATAACGTGATAAACTGTTAAAAACGTGAATTCAAATTTTCAAACCCATCACCATGCATTCCCAATACATTGAGCTATGCATGTAGGAAAATGAAAAGCAAAATTTTATATAATTACATAATATTATTATTTCACATTATTGATATGTGCATAAAATTATTAGACTTTGGGTTTTTAATTTTAGTAATACAATTGGTTGGGACTCCAACTATCGGTTTTATGTAACAAAACAAGAGTACCTATTGTTTAAAATCATTTTATATATGGACAATTTCATTTAATGGATGTTCTCCGTTTTTAACATTTTACACTATAGTGGAAAATTGTTTATGATTTTGTTCATTCTGTCTGTCTGCCTGTCCGTTAGCACGATAACTGCCGCAAAAATGACTTTATCAAAATGAGATTTTAGTACGTTGTTCAGACTGCCTGTGGGACCTACGGGAATATAAATGAATAATATCAACCAATTAGTTTTGGATTGAACCCGGGTTGAAAAAATGAAATGCATTGAAAACTAAAGGACCTAATTTTTCAAACATTTTTTAAGGGAATTTAAAATTCACAAATTGCTTCAAAAGTTTTAGGAAATATTCAAATTATCCCATAAAATATATAAAAAAATTTCCAAAAAAAATATTCAGTAGTTTTTAACACTTTACAACAAAGTTGAAAAGTGTTTATGACTTTGTTCATTCTGTCTGTCTGTCTGTCTGTCCGTTAGAACGATAACTGCCGTAAAAATGAGTTAATCAAAATGAAATTTTAGTATGTTTTTCAGTCGGTCTGTGGGACCTATGTGAATATAAATGAATATTATCACCCAATTAGTTTTGGATTGAACCCGGGTTGAAAAAATGATATACATTGAACCCTATGCGACTAAATTTTTCAAACATTTTTTAAGCGGCTTTAAAGTTTACAAATTGCTTCCAAAATTTTTGGTAATATTTGAATTATTCCATAAAAGATATAAAAAAAAATTCAGCAAAATATGTTTAGTAGTTGTTTAAATAAAAATTAAAATAATAATTGCACTTCTTATATGAAGCGAGCACGTGACCATGATATGAAAAGATCACATGATCCACTTCAAAATAAAATATGGCATCCAACTTGTCTCAAAATCGTGATATTTAAAGTTCTTTTTAATTCATATTGAGTGTTCTATTCGCCCTAACACCGCTTTATTTTTGCTTAAATTCTGTGTATCTACATACTGAAAAAACGCAATGACAAGATGTTGGAGTTTAAATGATCATCCAAATTTGATTATATCTACAATGAAGCCTACCTTTTACTAATGTAAAACGTAAACTGCAATATATGTAGGATGAGTTGTATAAGAATTGCTGTATTTTTTTAACGCAAAAGTATTTAGCTCATGGAGTCTGCATAGCTGATACGAATATAATATTCATTTATTTTATAGAGAGAAGGACGATTTTTTCGATGAAGTTTTAAGCATAGAGTTTAATTCCTTGTAGCTCCATGGTCTTAAGTTTTTAAATAAAATAAATTATTTTAGTACTGTGATGAATGAAATGATTGGGAATATGTTATGAATGAAATGCAGCTTTTATAAAGAGAAACAGGCATGTTATTTTTTCTATGACGTCATTTGAATGAATGTCAGTTGTTTTCGATGAAGTTTTCAAATATAATAAATTATTGTAGTATTATGATAATTTAAAAGATATTGCCGAAGAATGTATCGCATTTTAGAGATGGTTAAACCAGGCAATTTTTATTTCAATGCCGTCATTTGAATAGAGTTCATTTTTTTCTATGAAGGTTTAAGTTTTCAAATATAATAAATTAATGTAGTATTGTGATAAGTTTTAAAATATTACTTAGGAATGTATTGTATCGTAGCGATGTTTAAATAAAATTGCATTGAAGTTGGAATGTGTTTCATAATCAATGCATTAAGCATGATTGATCTTTCTTGTTTAAATATGAATTAAAATGTTAATTACATTATTTATATAAAGAGATCATGTGAAAATTATATGATGAGATAACGTATCCCATTTCAAAATAAAATCTGGTATCCATATTCTGTTAAAATCTTGATTTTTAAAATACTTTTTAATTTATATTTAGTGTTGTATCCGTCCTAAAACCGCTTCATTTTTGCCTAATTTCTGAACATCTGAATTCTGAAACAGCGCAATTATAATATATTTGAGTTTAAATAATCAATGACATCCATCTTGTGGGGCAAAATTGTGATTTTTAAAGCTCTTTTTAATATTTTACAACAAAATTGAAAAGTGTTTATGACTTTGTTCATTCTGTCTGTCTGTTAGCACGATAACTGCCATAAAAATGACTTAATCAAAATGAAATTTTTGTATGTTGTTCAGACTGTCTGTGGGACCTATGGGAATATAAACAAGAAAGATCAATCATGCTTAAAGCATTGATTATGAAACACTTTCCAACTTCAATGCAATTTTTTTAAACATGTCTAAAGAGCAATACATTCCTCGGTAATATTTTAAAACTTATCACAATACTACATTAATTTATTATATTTGAAACCTTAAACCTTCATCGAAAAAAATTAACTTCATTCAAATGACGGCATTAAAGAATAAATTGCCTGGTTTAAACATCTCTAAAATGTGATACATTCCTCGGTAATAATTTTAGAATTATCATAATACTGCGATAATTTATTATATTTTAAAACTTCTTCGAAAACAACCGAAATTCATTCAAATGACGTCATAAAAAAATAACACGCCTGGCTCTCTCTATAAAAGCAACATTTCATTCATAAATAAATCCCCCATTCATGTCATTCATCACGATACTATAATAATTTATTTTATTTAAAAATTAAGACCATTGAGCTACAATTAAGTAAACTCCATGCGTAAAACTTCATCGAAAAATATCGTCCGTCTCTTTCTAAAATCAATGAATATTTTTTCATTCACATCAGCTAAGCAGACTCCATGAACTAAATGATTTTGTGTTAAAGAATTACAGCGATTCTAATACAACTCATTCTACACATTTTGCTGTTTACATTTTACATAAGTGAAAAATAGGCTTAATAGTTGAAATAATCAAATTTGGAAGAGCATTTAAACTGAAATATATTGTCATTGCGTTGTTTCAGTATGTAGATGCACAGAATTTAGGCAAAAATAAATTAGTTTTAGGACGGATACAACACTCAATACGAAATAAAAAGAACTTTAAAAATCACGATTTTGACACAAGATGGATGCCATATATCATTTTGAAGTGGGTCATGTGATCGTTTCATATTATGGACACGTGATCGCTTCATATGAGAGGTGTTATTATTATTTTGATTTTTATTTAAAAAACAACTGAATATATTTCGCTGAATTTTTTTTTATATATTTTATGGAAGAATTTGAATATGGCCTAAAATTTTCGAAGCAATTTGTGAATTTTAAATCCGCTTAAAAAATGCTTGAAAAATTATGTCCCATAGGGCTCAATGTATTTCATTTTTTCAACCCGGGATCAATCCAAAACTAATTGGGTGATATTATTCATTTATATTCCCATAGGTCCTATAGACCGTCTGATCAACATACTAAAATTTCATTTTGATTAAGTCATTTTTACGGCAGTTATCGTGCTAACGGACAGACAGACAGACAGACAGACAGACAGACAGACAGAATGAATGAACAAAGTCATAAACACTTTTCAACTTTGTTGTAAAGTGTTAATGAATAATATCACCCAATAAGTTTTGGATTGTACCCGGGTTGAAAAAATGAAATACATTGAAACCTACAGGACCTAATATTTCAAACATTTTTAAGCGGATTTAAAATTCACAAATTGCTTCGAAAATTTTAGGTAATATTCAAATTGTTCCGTAAAATATATATAAAAAAATTCAGCGAAATATATTCAGTAGTTTTTACATAAAAATTAAAATATTAAGAACACCTCTTATATGAAGCGATCACGTGACTAGAGATCACGTGACCCAATTCAAAATGAAATATGACATCCATCTTGTCTCAAACTCGTGATTTTTAAAGTTATTTTTAATTCATATTGAGTGCTGTATCTGTTCAAAATCCGCTTTATTTTTGCTTAAATTCTGTGCATCCACATACTGAAACAACGCATTTACTATATATTTGAGTTTAAATGATCATCCAAATTTGAATATTTCTACAACGAAGCCTATTTTTCACTTATGTAAAATGTAAACAACAAAATATGTAGAATGCGTTGTATTAGAATTGCTGTGTTTCTTTAACGCAAAATTAATTACCCCATGGAGTCTGCATAGCTGATATGAATGAAATAATTAGTGATTTTACAGAGAGAATTACGATTTTATTCGATTTAGTTAAAAGCATAGAGTTTATTACTTGTATCTCCATGGTCTTAAGTTTTTAAATAAAATAAATTATTATAGTATTGTGATGAATGACATGAATGGGAAAATGTTATGATTGAAATACTGCTTTTATAGCGAGAGGTAGGCGTGTTATATTTCGATGGCGTCATTTGAATAAATTTCAGTTGTTTTTGATGAAGTTTTCAAATGTAATAAATTATTGTAGTAGTATGATAATGTTAAAAACATTTCCGAGGTGCCAGGAGATTTACATTTAACTTTTAAAGTTTCAAATATAATAAATTAAGGTAGTATTGTGATAATGTTTAAAATATTACCTAGAAATGTATCGCATTTTAGATATGTTTAAATTAAATTGCATTGAAGTTGGAATGTGTTTCATAATCAATGCTTTATGCATAATTGATCTTTCTTGTTAATTTATATTATTGTTGCATCCGTCCCGAAATCGCTTTATTACTTTCCTTATATACATAACGTATGGGGAAAGTATTGTGGCGGGGTGGAAAATTCGAATCCCAGTTTCCGACGGGAGAGCACGTTTTAATCATCCCTGATCACAAATCGATCATATTTGAGGTGATGTGTGTGTGGGTGCGTGTTTGAAAGTATGTTTGTGTGTGGGTGTGCCTGTGAATCTGTGGAGACTATATCTCACGAACGAATGGAGCGATTCGAATGACATTTGGTACAAAAATTACAATCCGTGAATGCTGGAAGCCTATTGTTTTTAAACGCAATCGAATGTTCAGAATCCTCTAAATTTTCGATTAAGATTTTAAAAAAGCCATCAAAAACTCAAAATATTTTATAAAGTTATGCAAATAGACATTTCTTGTGTAATTTTTCGTTAGAAAACGATGGACATAAAGTGTAGAACACTAGCATGAACCTATCTTGGGATATTTGATATTTTTTAAATACATTTATCAAGAAATCCCATAAATTAAAAAATCATAAATTGTTGAGAAACGTGTTCACTCTTCATATGTAATATCATGCTATAAATTAGGTGACATCGTTATCGTGGACGTAGCTCGTTCCATTCATGAGATAACATATTTTGAGTAATAATTTTGTATTTGAAAGTCAAAATTCATTTATCTGCTATAAGAATAACTTATCTCTCCGTCCATAACGCTTGGTGAGATTTTGGAGACGAATTTTGCAGAATATTGTCAACTTGGCGACATTTTTATATGTTGCCAAAATAACAAAAATCTCTCGAATTGGATAAAAATGACTCTAAATCAATGAAAATGAATAGTAATTGACAAATATTCAATATCTTGAAAGAATATAAGTATCTACTATAAGAATAACCTTTTTTTACTGTAAAAGTAGTAAATTCATTGCATTATATAAGGAAAGGCATGTTCTACTCACATCAGAATTTTTGTGTTTAATGTCTGTGCATCTGTATTCTGAAACAACACAATTGCAATATATTTGAGGTTAAATGATCATCAAACTTTGATTATCTCTACAAGAAAACCTAATTTATGGCAGACTTTATTATTCCAAGTTTTTGCATTGAATTAAATTACTTTTACCTCCATGGTTTTAAAATATTAAGTAGAATCATTTCTTGTAGTACTATGATGAATAAAAAAAAATGTATGAATGTAATATTTACTGCTTTTATACAGAGAGCTGGAAATAATTATATATTAGAGTTGGAAAATCTTTCATAATCAGTGCTTTATCCATGATTGATCTTTCTTGTTGTAATTATATTTGTAATTATTTAACATGTTGTCCTTAAAAGACGAAACAAATTCTAATGTACAATTTATTGCGAAATGTATTGTGTTGGGGATCTTTCACATACATTTTTCGCAGTAAAAGATGCAGAGTCACTGCATTATATAGGGAAAATCATAGACTACATCAGATTTCCTTTTACTTCTTCTCCATGTAAAAACAATTAAATAAGCATAATATTGTCTTAACCCGAATATTTAGGTATACTGAATCATTAAGTTCATTTTCCTGTGTGTTTTGCGTATTCTGTACTTCGATTCACCTTCGCCAAAAAACAGAAATGAATGTGTCTCGAAACTGACTATTCATGGAACAATATATAATGAAATTCACAGAACTGGTGAATAAAACTAAATCACGCATTATCTCTAATAAATAAAAAAACTGATCATTTTCACCTAATAGTGAAAAGGACAATAGTATTGCATAGGGACATTCTGCAATAATAAATAGTAGGAGTACAACTATAATGAATTTTGTGATTCGAATATTGATTTTATCCCTTTCAGACCTTAGGTTGAGTCTACGATTTCTAATATTGGCTTTGTGTAAGAATCTGATTAATCCAGCACAAAATCCAATCATTGCTACACAAGGTACAACTTTTGTAAACAAAATTAGCAAAATTAATGATATATAGACATATAATATATTCCTTGGACCACAGTTTACGACGAAAAAAGCGTGATCATATTCCATGTCTGTTTGATATTCCACATATTGGTCGGCATTAGAATATCCTACTGTGCAAGTGATAAAGTTAGGGATACTTAAAAAAATGCAAGAAATATAGATTGATGCCATAGCTATTCTTGCTTTCGTCAAGCTACGAAAACGTATTGTTGAAGTTGGATGGCATACTGCCATATATCTCCAAATAGCTAAGGTTACAGTGATCCAGGTTGAAATAGTATGAAAGGACAACCAGATAAAGGCCCAGAAATATGAATAAAAGATCCATTTGGATTCAGAATCCGTGTTTCTGTAAAAATTATATTCCATTTCTTTGACATATTCATTCTCTACGAAAAATTGAAACGTATGCGGTATATCACAGATCATTACTATAGTATCAGCAATAGCCAAACCTGTAAGAATTGTATTTGTGGGTGATGAAATCATATTCTTTCTAGTAAGTACTATGACATTCAATACATTTGAAATTATTCCAAATATGCACACACCTATACTTATGTATACATGAATTGAAACATTGTATCTTACAAACAGTGAAATTACGTCACGATAATCGCCATATCCATCTATATGGTCGTGTTCATGTGAAAATGATGTTGAATTATCTTCATAACTGATTTCTTCTGCTGAAGTGGTAATATCCCCAGTACTATCATCCAGATCCATGATTAAATCCATCATATGATTCAATCTTAAATGTAATTTATTTTGATTTCCTCGAAAACAGGATTTAAAACTTGGTATCTGAAATATATTTTAAGAAAATATATTTTAGTACTGCATAATAAATTCGAAATTGGTACACAGATCATATGCGGTAAACCTCGACATAGAGAAAAGAGCACTGAAAGTAGTTAACAGTGGCGGATGAACACCTACTTCACTGATGTAAATATTAGCCAAAGCTGTACTAGATCCAAAACCGAAAATAGAACACTTTTTCAATAAGAAACGTATAAAGGTAAGAATATAAAGGTTATGCGTATAAACGAAAATATTAGTCTTAAGCATTCGGCATACACTCACACACACAGATATATATACATATATATATATATATATATATATATATATATATATATATATATATATATATGTGTGTGTATGTATATTATATATATAATATGTATATATATGTATAGTATATATATAGCATGTATATATATATATATACTATATAAGGAAAGTAAAAATTCAAACACAATTACTTAGAGTGCTGAAGCTTAGGATTAACATAAATTGAAGCAAGAAAAAATCTGATGTGGACAGCACATGACTTTCGTTATATAATGAACTGAGTTTACTGCTTTTATATTAAAAATTTAGGTCATTCTTATAGCAGACAACTTTATTCTTTCAAGATATTGAATTTTCGTCAATTGGTTGTCATTTGCTTTAATTTAGCATCATTTTTATCCAATTGTCGAGATTTTCGTTAATTTATCAACAATTATAAAGCCGCCAAGTTGGCGACATTCCACCAAATTCGCCGCCAAAATCTCGCCAAGCGTTATGGACGGAGAAATAAGTTATTCTTATAGCAGATAAATGACTATTGGCGTTCAAATACAAATATGTTACTCAAAGTATTTTTTCTCATGAATGGAACGAGCTAGATCCATGAGAATGATGTTACCAAATTTATCGCATGATATTACATATGAAAAGTGACCACATGTTTCTCAACAGTTAATATATTTTTTTAATTTATGGGATTTTTTGATAAATTTATTTGAAAAATGTGCTATATCTCGAGAACGGTTATTGCTAACTTTCTAAAGTTTAGTCAATCGTTTTCTAAGGAAAATGTACATAAGAAATGTCTATTTGCTTAACTTTATTAAAGGTATTGATTTTTTGATGGTTTTTTCAAAATTTCACTCGAAAATTTAGGGGGTTCTAAACATTAAATTGCGTTTAAAACAATAGGCTTCCAGTATTCACGGATTGTAATTTTTGCACCAAATTTCAATTTAATCGCTCCATTCGTTCGTGAGATATCGTGTCCACATACTCACTGATGCACATACAAACAGATATGTCATCTCAAAAATTTTTGATCCGTGCTCAGGGATGCTTGAAACGAGCTCGAGGCCTCATTGTCGAAAACTCATTCAAATTTTTGGCCCCGTCACGATGATTTTTTTTTACCTTATGTATATAATTAAAGTAAAAAGACTACATATGCTCAAATGTATTAATGAAATGCTTGTTTCGTACGTAATTTTTGACTAAAAATAGAATAATCTAAATTCCACTATTCTAGGACTAACTTTCTTCGGTACATTTCAGTGTTTTCGCAGTTTCGCTTCGGTAACTTTGAAAATACTTAAAATCGGCAAATGAAAATGAAAATTTTAAGTCAAACTGCTAATTCAATAAAATTTCAATTACTTATTCCTGTTATTTTGCGCAGTTAAACTCATTTTAATGCATTGTGAAAGTATGAAAGAAAAAATAGTTTTTAATTTGTAGGGAAAGTCATTTGCTGCCCAAATCTCACAAATAATGTTTTCAGAAATATCATTATCGGACATTTCAAAAGAAACCTTATATATAATACATTCAAGAAGGACTGCAAGAAGGACAACAGCCAAAAAATAGTAAGAGAAGGCATAAAAAAACATTATCCATTATACTTCTTAAAAACTTATTCCTTTTTCAAAGAAGACAAAGACATTGATTTATTCAATAGAGATTTTTAGGGTTATTTAATCGCATCTGCGATTCTGTTATAAAGATATCTCAAGACACATGCGCGAATTGACGTACTAATACTGTTGAATCTGGGATCAGTAATCTATGGCGTCTTTTATCCTTTCTAGGTCTCCTTTTTGCTTTTGTTACTATTCAAGTGCTTTTGTCTTTGTACATATGGAGGACTTACCATTGTATTACATAGGTACCGTGAGCGTTGCCCGGGCTGTAAAAGCTGTATTAAACGGGAAATGGGTGCCGCAATCCACCCCTACCATTTTATAAAAGACATATGGTCACCCCCGTTCTATACTATCCAATTTATATCTTTGTATTCTACTTTGAAAGTACGGAACTATAGCAGGATTGCGCCTCTTCCTTGTTAGCGAAATGGTTTTTGGAATAACTCAGCAAATGTGGAACCTTTCTAATTTATATCTTTACATACATATATATATATATATATATACACTCTAAGACAAAAAGATCTCCAAATGAGACATAATTTGGTACGAGTAATGTAGATGTACAGAAACAAAAATGATTATAATTTCAGAACAATTGGATGATTTATTGCAATGACAGATCTACACAAAGTGAACATGACAATATAATGTTGGTCCACCTCCAGCCTTGATACAAGCTGTTACTTGACGTGATACTGATGCATAAATTTGCCGGATGGTGTCCTGAGGGATGTTGTTCCACTTGGCCTCCAATTGACTAGCTACTTCGTCTACATTCTGGGATAGTCGCAGACGACGCCCCATCTCAGCCAAAATGTGCACAATAGGTGAGAGATCTGGGGAACTGGCTGGTCAAGGAAGTATGTCGTAAGCACGCAGGTAATCAATAGAGAGGCGTGCCGTGTGTGGTCTGGCATTATCTTGAAATGTTATTGAAAAGTTTTCCCGGCGTTTCGCGATAGGAATGGCAATAGAGCGGGCCTTAGACTGTCGGCGACGTATTGCTGTGCTGTGATGGTACGAAAGATGGCCCTCAAAGGTGTCCGGCTATTAAACGAAATGGCACCTCAGGCTATAAATATCTGTTGTCGAGCCGTGTGGCTGTATGAGAGTTATCCTGAGGATGTCCGAAATGTCTCCTGACACGTTTGCGCTGGACGTCGGGACTCATCACTTAAGAAAATTTGTTCCCAATCCGAACAATTCCACGTTGATCGGACCAGACATCTTTGCAATCACTGTTGATGGTGCATAGTGGTCAGCGGTAGGCGGCGTAATGGGCGCCGCGAGTATAGCTTCCTCTCCCGTAGTCTTCTATTAATGGTTCTAGTGGTCACTTCCGTGTTTGTCACACGTTAGATTGTTGATAACGACGAATCTCGTGCTGTCACAACTGCTCTGACATTCGCTCTAACTTCCCGTTCTGTCATTTATTCTGTTCATTATTCAGTAAAAACGGAGAAAAATGTTCGAACGAAAGTGTAGTTCAAAACGATGTAAATTGTGCCCAATGGCAAACCCGGAACAAATTGGAAATAGGATTTCGTATTGTGTGTTTTGTAAAACCTATAATTGGATATATTGCATAGAATGTATGGTATGTAGTAAGAAATATGCAGGACAAACAAAATATTGTTTAAATTCAAGAATGTACATAGGAGTCAAGTATATAAATTTCAATATAGTGCAAATGATGGCGCATCTTTAGAAATAAAGCATTTTAAACATCTCATGATTGAATCTATGCGGATTAATATCTTGAATACTGTGGTTGATCTGCTGAAACGACTATTGGAGAATCGCCATATTTATATGAAGAATACGATTTATCCCTATGGAATAAGTAGTGTATGGGGCAGACTATGGGACAAAATGACATAGTCATTTTGTATCCATAGTTTGCCCCATACACTACACTTTCCTCATATTTTTTTAAAAACCAGGACAACCTCTAAAGACCAAAAATGCATAAAATCTTTCAAAAATGTATAAAATCATACAAAAATGCGTATTTTTAAAAAAATCATTATAGAGATCAAATCTATCAAAATCTTTGAATATATGAAAGAAAATAATATCAAATGATTTTAAAATAAATGCGTGCCAAATGAATGGATATTAAAAATGTGTACCCAGTGAACTTTTTTTTAGTTAAAAAGCTAGACACATTAAAAGTATGATATCATAAAATAACTCCAAATGAATGCCCTGTTTTTTAAAGGGTGGGGTTGAGACACCCCCATTTATTTAACTAAATATAAATATAAAATTAAAAAAAAATTATAAAAATATGAGATAAAATGAAATCATTATGAATTTATGATGATAATTATAGTGGGGGGGTGACGCCCCCCCCACTGCTTTCTCTAATTCATATTCGTATTTATCATGTATCTATGTTTTTGAGAAAAATAATCTAACCAAGCAATTGATTTTTTACTGTATTGATCTTTTAAGATGATCTCGTCATCCATAGCTATTGTACCCTCAGGTACAAATTTATCTCTATATACAGCCATACAAACACCTGCTAAAGTGATATATTTAAAAGGATCTATATTAGCTATTTCTAAAAATAATCTTCTCAATTCTAAACATCCTTTTCTTAAAATATATGCGTCAGACCTACAGTATTTTATAATTTCTTTTTGAAAATCAAAGATTTCATTTTTTACAGATTTGTACCATTTATTAAACAATTCTCTATCTTCTAAAGTCATAGTATCATAACCATAATAGTATTTATCAGGATATTTTCCTATATAAGTTTGATTTTTAATAGTGTTAAACAAATGAGGAAAATATCCTTTTGCTAATTCTGTTAATCCAAACGTTTTAAGAAATTTTCATAATGGAATCAATGTAAAATTAATAGAATCTATAAACCTTATATTATATTTGATACCATTCATATAAATGAGTTTATTTCCTTGATAAATTGTAAAAACTTGAATTTTATTTTTAAAACAGTATTTAGATATAAATTGAAAGTCAAAGCCTTTCCCATAATGAGCTAATACGGTATAACCTGCATGTTTCTTATCAAATAGCCACTAACAATAGTCGTTTTCATTCTTAGATATGTTTTCTTCTCCATTAAATTCTTGATTTATAATTAAATTGACTTCATGATTTCCAGTCTCTTGATTCGTTTCAACGTCAAAAAACATATGTTTTTGTGTAAATCCTGAATATTTACAAGCTTCGCACCAACTATATCTGTCATTATTTTTGTAATTACATTTGTTTTCACACATACTACCATACATATAATTTTCAGGAAATCTATGTTTTTGACATAGATTTCCTGTTTTTGACATATATACCATTCTTGAGTAGAACAAATATTTTTACAGGTACCACCCTTAGCTTTTTTTGTTTTCATATAGCACCTATGATCTTTTGAGACCCATTGTCTACAATTTTTACATAGTCTTTCTCCACATATATGATCTTCAGGTGTTCATTTATCTCTGTTGATATTTCTCTTACATATTAAACATTTCCATAGTCTTTCACAAACAGACAATTTTTTTAATTTCTGATTTTCAAAACAGTTTTTACCTTTAAAACTTCGAAAACATTCATTACACTGGATATCATCACCTTCACAATTACTTTCTTTTATAAAACATCTATCACATTTTAATAAACATTTATGCTGATCGCTTCTTTTATAACTCACCTTACAGTAATCATAATAATTGTTTTTTCCTAAAAATCCTGTAACTGATGTAATGGTATCAAAATGATTTATATTTTTTAAAATGTAAATACAAGTAGTTTTATAAATACCACTATATATTCCTTCACTAATATTTTCTCTGCAAAATATAGTAATTTGTATATTTAAAAATTCTTCAAATTTTTTTAACATGCTCTAAATTACAAATATCTAAAGGAATTTCACACATATCATGTAATTTTTCAGCTAACGTTTTTTGTAATATTCTACCTTTTTTAATATATGGAATGTCATTTTTAGTTAGTTTTTTATAGTTTAATTTTTCACATAAAAGTTCAGGATTTTGAATAGATAGAGAAACTACAATAGATCGAGCTAAACATATATTATCGTTATTTTTAATTTGACAAATACTCCTTTTGTTTGCGATATCACTTTCTTTTAGAATTTTTAGATGTTTTCTTCTCTGTGGCAATTCTATGACATGAAAATCGGATGTACATTCTTTAATATCTAATTCTTTGTATTCAATTTTATGTGTCAAAACATCTAAATAGGTATCATAAGCCTCTCTAGTTGACATCATTTTAGGATGAAAGGTTGGCTTAATGCAGGATTGTGTACTATAATATCTACTTTAACTTATACTTTTCGAATAGCTTTTCTAAATAAATCCTTTAAAATATTATGATATTGTTCAGGTCTAAGTTCATTGATTTCTACAATTTTATAAATATACCTATATGTGTTATATTTTTTAATATATTTTTGACTAATTTGAACAATTTCATAATCAGGTTTAAATATATCTTCAACATTAACTTCTATCTTTTCTTTCTTTTTTACCAATTCACCATCTTTATATTTCAAACCAAAATAATCAAATATATTCTTAAGTTTACGTCTATTTTTAGGTTCATTAATAAATTGTATCAATTGTTCTGTAAGATCAGGAGTAACTAATTTTTTAAGATTCACTTCTGTTTTAATCTTTTTTTCTTCTTTTGGCTTAAATTCCTTATTATCAAATTTCAAATTAAAAGAATCAAGATTTTATTACGTTTTTCAGGTTTTCTAATAAATATTTTCTTCTTTTTTTCCAAGTATTTTGATATATCTAAATTTAATAAATCTACTAAAACATATTTATATTCTCCAGTTTCTTTTATATATTTATTTAATATTCTAATTAATTCATCTTTTTTGCAACCTTTAGATTGTTTAATATTCAATTGTTTTACTACTTTTCTAAGTTCACCAATAGTCTTTGCTCGCAGTAACATGTCCATTTATTAGGAAACATTTTTTTAAATACTTTTCACAACTCGCTTGATATGATAATTACTTCTCAAATGTCTTTGTTTATGAAGATATGTATACTGTTTTCCACATTCACAATTATATTTCGTATAACTAATCATAGATTTACAAATTTTACAAACACTGTCACGATTAAATTTACCATAATTACGATGTTTATAGAAATCATCTATTGGTTTCATAATCTTACAGTGTGTGCATATCCTTGTCACATCCATTTAATAGGAAACAAAGCATTCCATATTTTTTCATATTTCGTTTTGACTTTATAACAAAGTCTTTGGACCTTTATATTATTTTCAATATTAAAAATATCACAAATATTTTTCATAAAATAATAATAATTGACTGATTTTTCATAATACATAAAATCTAAAAATTTAAAAACATTTCCTCAACTTCTTGAGTAATATTATACCTCCTTTTTATTCGATTAAAATAACTAGTTCTACTTTTATATCTTTGTTTTAAACTCTCATAGTCTATATCATAAAAATATTCTTCTTCTGAAAAAGAATCATAGATAAATTTCATCTTTAAATTATGCGCTACTTCATTATCTGAAACTTCATTATCTGAAATATCAATTGATTCAACCATTTCAACAGCGTCAAAAAAGTTAACATTCATTTATTTACAACGTATTGTTAACAGTTTTATTCATATTTATCGGCGGGGTGATAGATCCCACCCCGTCATATTAATGAGGATAACCTTTAAACATTGTATAAATCAGATGTCCAACTATTAAATTCATCTGGATATCCTAACCATTTTACAAAATATTTATTACCTTTCGTTTTTATGATTTTTTCAATTTTATATACATCATATTTTTTATTATATTTTACCATTTCATTTTCATAAAAAGTTCCTTCAATTTCTTTCCTGTTTAAATCTTTTATTCGATAAGTAATAGGATCTGTTTTGATTACTTCAGAAACTATAAAAATTTCCTCCGTAAATGTAGAATCATGTACTTTCCAGAATGTTTTTTTAATTGTTGATATTCTAACACTATCCCCTATCTTAAATTTAGGTTTTTTTATAATCTTAGTATATAAATTTTTACAAACTTGAGATTCATTTCCGTCTCGACTAGCCTCAACGGGTGTCATTTTTATTGATCTATGATATGAATTGTTACAATTTTTAAGTAATTTAGGTAATACATCAATATATCTTTTAGTATTGTTAGCATGCATATATTTTATTTTTTTTCTCTTATACTTCTATTACATCTCTCAGCTATTGCAGATTTTATATCTTTATTATAAGTCGTAAACCAATGTATATTATTATCTTTGAATAATTTTTCCTGTAAATTCAGTACCTTCATCTGTCAAAATGAATTTGGTTTTCTTTCTTTAAAAACTTGTTTAAAACCTTGTACGACTTCTTCAGATGTTTTTCTTTTTATAGGGAAAGCCCAAGCATATTTATTAAAAGCATCTATAACTGTTAACAAATAATTAGTTCCATCGTTATATTTGCTATAATTTTTTATAAATAACAAATCAGCGTCAAATTGATTATTACTGTTTGGAACATAAACTCTCCTTCTTTTAAATTTACGAATGACAGGCTTATATCTAGTATATACATCTTGTTCATGTAAAAATTCTTCAACATTAGGTAATCCTGTTTTTCTTTTCAATTCTTGAATACCATAATAACCTGTTTCTGGATTATAATATGCCTCTTTTAAATTCCTAAAAAAGCATTCTTTTTACTACCACAAATTGTACAAATACCTTTACCCATTGGTTTATCATTTTTAGAAGTAGTTTCAGGATAATTTAAGTTTTGTTTTCTTTTTACACTTGACACAATACATATTTATAGAAATTGAAATTCCTAACCCAGATTTTATTTTAGCTTTAATAAGAGGTTTAATAAATACTCTACCTAATCTTTCTCGAAATGTTGGATCTTGTATTGCATGTCTCTTTTTGTCTCTTTTGTTTTATTGTATTCAATATCAGGTTTTTTACATGCTTTATCAATTTTATTTATTCCAGGATCACCTCTTTTTAATCTTTTTTTCTAATTTTGTAAATGGACCACAATATTGATATCCTGGTAAATGCATTTCTGGAGGATTTATTTTATCTTGTAACCATCCAACTATATCACCACCTTTCTTTTTACAAACCATTTATTTAGGATGAATAAATTTATATCCATTCAATTGCATTTGTTTTACATATTTTTCAACTAGATTAAAGTTTAAACTTTTTATGAAATCCTTTTCACGCATATAAATTTCTTCTTCTGTCATATCCTTAGCTTTAAACTAATTAATGAGTTCTTTATAAAAATTATAACAATGTCTATATTCTTCCTTTCTTTCTACAATTTTTAATGCTAGATCAATAGCTTCTACTATTCCAGCCGATAAACTTAAAAAAGCAAGCAGTAGAAAGGCAATAGCTGATAAACCCGTTCCACTTAGAATGACCTTACTTACTGATAATGAAATACTTATCTTTTGATATAAATTTCTACTCTTTCTGTAAACATACAATCTTTTTTCTAAATATTCTTCCATTTCATTTATATAGGATCAAATTTTTTTCTGTATCTTATTTTTGGATTCACTAAATCTAACATTAAAAATCGTATTGTTTTTGAACACTTTTATTATATATTTGTTTGAATTCTTCAGTACTTAATTTACCATCTATCTCTCTTATAATCTGCTGAATTTCTTTTGGCTGTAGATTGAAAAATATAAAGTAATTACAGTTCTTTCTTATATTGATAGGTGTTGTATAGTATGACTGTTATAAATAAATAATAGATGCGTTTTTCTTTCTACTTCTGATAAATAATTCTTGAATGGTTTTTTGATCTTTCTCAGTCACACAATCATCGAAAATAACTAAATTCTTTAATGTAGGATTTAAATGATCTACTGTAATAAAATCATCGGAAGAAAATAATACTTCTTTTTTGTATTTATCATATAACTCTAATAATGTTTTCTTATTCTTCTTACATTTCAAAATACCTTATCTTTTTATATCTTCAAACATTGTATATATTTCTTGTAATGTAGAATATTTAGGTTCGTATAAATATTTTGCACATATATATAATGCATCAAAATTTATAAAATCATAAATCATATTTAACAGTAAATTTGTTTTACCTGAACCTGAAGGCCCTATTATAAGCAATCTAAAAGGATGTTTAGGTAACAAAGGATGTTGATTAGGATCAGGTAACTCATCTGGTTCCGTGCAATTTTTAATTTTTATCATTTATATAACAGTAAAAAATAATTTACTTGCTGTAAAAATGATTTATTCGCTGTAAAAATAATTTACTCGCAGTAAAAAATTATTATTATATAAATGAACGAATTAGAAAATGAACGAAAACACAAGTTTATAAAGCAAATAAAAGATTCAATTAAATTAGTAAAATTAGAAAAAGAAATAAGAAAGAATAGTGAAGATCAACTAAAAGTAAAATTAGGCATTCAAAAAACCTTAGAGGAATTTCATAAACCAGTCACTCAAGAAATTGAAAAATATGAAAAATCAAATAAAGAGGTTGTGAAAAGTATTCAAAATGCTGTAGAAAATATTTCATTTTCGCCTCTTGATTACACATCAGATGTTAAAAAATTGATGGATAGAGCAGAAGGAAATATTACATTTTACAGTGATAAATTTTTGGATATACCGTTTATCAAAAAAGAAAATTTAGAATTACCTTCTGATCTTACAAATAAATCTAAAAAAGTTCTTAATGAAATAATAGCAGTTGCTAAAGAAAAGCGAGATACACATAAAAGAATGAAAGGAACTAATACTAAAAATTATAACTATTCTAAAGCTAAAAGTGATCTAGAAAAAATTAAACAATCAGATTATAAAATGAAAATAATGAAAAAATATATCCATATCTTATGGCTTATGAAAGAGGGTTATCCTTATTTAGGTGAAGGTATAGATTAAAAGGATGTATTATCAAATTTAACAGAAAAAATATGTAATGGAAGTAAATCCAAGAAATTGTACAATCAAGTAGTTTTATTGTTAGATATGTTATTAAAAAATAGAGAAATGACTTACAATGATGTACAACGATATTATAAACAATTTCTCCTATAATAAATGATAAAAAATAAAGTTTATTTGAGTGAAGGTCTGAAAAATAAACTTAAATCAGCTTTTAGAAACAAAGAAGAACTAACATTACAAATAGATAAATCTAAAACTCCTAATCATGAGATGTATTTAACTAAATCTCAAATTAATCATATTAAAGATGGAAAAAGAATTACTATCAGTAAAACACAATTAGATAAAAATTGAGGATTTTTACCATTTCTAGCAGCACTTATACCCTCTTTAATAACCGCTGCTAAATTTGCAGTTCCAGCACTAGCAACAGGTGTTTTATCAGGATTAGCTAGTTCAACTGTACAAAAACAAATGAAAGGATCTGGGGAAAAAAACGTGGAAAGGGAATATATCAACCTTGGGAATTACTAACAAAATGATTGAAGAAAATATGAAAAATGAAAAAGAATTTAGAGGTGTATTTACATCCGATTTATTACCTAAAATAATAGGAAAATTTGAAAATGGAATCATAAATTTAGATGTATCAACAGGTCCTGGAACTCATTGGGTTTATTATTATAATGATCCTAAATATAAATATGTGGAATATTTTGATCCGTTTGGTGAATATGACAATATGAAAAAAGAATATATTCCTAAAAATATTAAATCATTTCTTGTTACATCTAATAAAAAACCAAAAATAGTTCATAATGATAGTTTTTTACAGAAACTTACATCTGTGAAATGTGGTTTATTTTGTATGAAATATATAAGAGAAAGGAATAAAGATATATCAAATAAAATGTTCTCAAATCATTTTCTACACAAAAACCTAGTGACTATAATGAAAATTTTGTTATGTATAAATGATAATATTAAAATCTGAAGGTCATGAGAAATCAGAGGAATTTACTGTAAATTTTATTACACCTCTTAAATTAAAAAAATTAGCTTTACACTCGTTTTCTATGGAAGTTTCCTGGTTTAATATAAGTAAGAATTATGGAAATAACATATTTAGATTGTATAAATTAAGCACAGATAGAACAATTGTTATCTCAAATGGTAATTATACTGTAAGAGGCTAAAATGAGTATATGATGAAAATATTTGGTAAGGATCCACCTGTGAAATTTGGTATTATTGAAGCAAGACAAAGAATATCTATTAAACTGAAAACAGATTGGGTAATAGATTTTACAAAAAGTAACTTTCATAAAATTAAAGGTTTTTTAAAACCGACATATGGAAGTTATGATGAAGAAACAGAGTTTGAAGGTGAACATATAGCTGATATATCCAACGGAAATGATAATATTTATATTCACTGTGATGTTGTAAAAGGATCTTCAATAAATCAATATAATTCAGAAGTCATATTCCTTCACTAATAAAAACCCTCCAGGTAGTATAATTTCAAAAGAATTTAATAATTGGGTATATTTTCCTGTTAAAACAGATCCTGTTGAAAGAATAAAAATGAGGATTACTAATCAAAAAGGTGAATTAATTGATTTAAACAAAGGAGCTGTAGAATTTAATTTTATACCTATCTTTCTTCATAAATAAATGAATAAGCATAGATTATATAGAAAAAGTAAAAAAATACAAGGATTTTTAAAGTTTTTGTTGAAAACTGAACCTATTATAGAAGCACGGAATAAATTAAATGAAATATTTTCTATGAAAAAGAAAGGAGGTGGTTTAAAAATTCTTCCTAAGTAAATGAAAAAGATTTATGATTTGAGTGATACTCATTATTATCATAATTATCATATTAAAAGTTGTGAATTAAGAGAAATACATCCAAAAGAACATAGTTCAGATGAGATTGCCACCTGTAATTTTCATATTAATGATACTAAAGCAAAACTTTTATATTCTAGAGGATATCTTGAACAAAAATTAAAGATTACAAAATATGATAAAACATTCATTACAAACGAAAATGTTTGTCTGGTAAATGGTGGTGGTTTTATCAAAACTTTAAAAGTACATATAGGAGATACCGAAATTGAATCAAATACACAGTCAAATTTTTCAATCATGAATCATGCTTTAAGATTAACTCATTATACTCCTGATTATGTAACATCACAAGCTCAAGATGAATTTTTTATCTAGATACATCTGATTCAGCTGACCAAAAAGAGTTAAAATATGAGGGTACTTTACAAGATACTACTAAAATAACTTATTTTTTTAATAATTTAAAAATGAATAAAGATTATAACGAAGGATTCGCAAAGAGATGGGAACTAACGAAAGATAGCAATGTCATTAAACTATGGACACCTTTAAAAGATATAAGCGATTTCTTTAGAGAATATGATAAGGTAATTTCTGGTTTTGAAGTGAAAATAGGAATTCAAAGAAATGAAAATAAGAATATGATATATACTGATGTCGAAAATGTTAATTATAAGGTAGTAGTTGAAGGTTTAACCTTGCATTTACCTTATATAGAATTTAAAAATTCTGCAGAAAGCGTGTTTATGGAATCATTTTTAACTGATAAAGATATAGAGGTAAATTGGGATCGATATAGATTTAAGATGGTAGGTCCTTATAAAAGTAATAGTGGATCTGTGACAGCTACAACAGCCTCTGATGAAGTTTTAGGTGTCTATGTTATACCTCAGTACGTTGAAAGAGATGATAATTATGAAAAAAATAATATGATATTTGATAATATAGATATGACTGAATGTTGGCTGATGATTAATAATAAACAAATTCCTCTTATTCGTTAAAAAACGAATTTTACCAATAAAGATTATAATAGAGTGTATGAAGCTCTTTTACATGCAGGATTAAATGATATTAATACAGAAAATGGATGTTTGATAAATAAGAAGAATTTTGGAGATATGTATACTATTTTTTATTTTGACTTATCAAATCATGAAAACTATACAGATTTAAATAATTTAGATATTGAATTTAATTGGGAGAGATTAATGAATACTCAAAAAGAATATAAGTTTTATATTATTTTTAAAGAAAGAAAGAGATGTTTTTTAAATTTAAAAAATAAAACTATAACAATGGTTAAGAGTTTAAAATCATAAAATTAATGTTATAATAAATGAGTGCTTATTATCCACCTTATGATGATCAAATGAAAGAAGGGCCTATTGGACCTCCTGGTATAGGTTTTAAACTAATGGATGATGGGAATTATGATATGGAAAATAGAATTTTAAAAAATTGTGAAAATCCTATAGATGATTTAGATTTAACCACTAACAGTTTCGTTTTGAATAAAATAGAGAATAATCATTTTGAATTGAGAGATTTTATAGAAACTAAATATGATAAAGATTTTTTATCCTTTACTGAAGAAACAGGCAAGAGAATAAAAGAATTAGATGAAACAACTTTACATTCTTTAGAAGGAAAAGGATATGATGCAAAAGCAAAAAGAATAGGAAATGTTAAAGATCCTATAGAACCTAAAAATGTTGTGAATAAAAGATATTTTGAAAAACATTCATTAATATTAAAGAATGATAAATTTGATGCAAAAAATAAAACAATTATGAATGTTTCAGAACCTGAAAATGATGAAGATGCTGTCAATAAAATATATTTAGACAATAGAGATATATGGATTACCATAGAAGATAATTTTCATACTTTTACAAGTGGGGGATTTAAAAAAGTAAATTTCAACATGATGAGTTCTAAATTACTGGATCAAGAGATGCGATTATCTACAGATATGTATATGAAAATTTCCGTATATTTAATAGATATGGATATAGATCATCCACTAGGTAGAAGATATACATATCATAAAAGTCAAGATCCACTGATATCTCTAGAAATCAATGGTCAAGCAATTTTTGAAAATTTAGCAATGAGCCATAAAGATACAGTAACCTGTTTTGCTTATGGAAAACGTGACGATATTATTACATTATTGATATTACCTGAGGGTAAATCAAACACTTTAAAAACTTATATGCATATTGAAAAAATCCCTTTTTAAAATACGGTCATCATTAAATGGATATTGATTGGAATGAATTTCCTAAAAAAAATTTATCTGAAGATGTAATTTGAAATCTGAAAGATTATGTAAATTGGGATTTAGTTTTACAATATTCAACACTGTCTGAATCTTTTATTGATGAATTTGCTGAACTTGATGATTGGCCTAAAATTTCCAGATATCAAACATTATCAGAAGATTTTATAGAAAAATGTAAAGATAAAGTAGATTAGGTAAACATATCTCATTATCAAACTTTAAGTAACAAATTTATCATAAAATTTTCTAATAATTTATATATATAAAGTATCAATTTTTCAAAATCTTACAGAAGATACCATGAGAGAATTAAAATATGGTTTAAGTTGGCTGTATATAGCTAGATATCAGACATTTAGTGAAAATTTTATAGAAGAATTTATGGATAAATTAGATTTTTGTTATTTGATTAAATACAAATCTGAACAATTACCTGATCACTTTTTTAATGTTTATTGGAAAAAAATACAAGCTATACAGATGAGTGAATTAAATTAAATGTTTGGTCATTATGAAGAAGAATCTTATAGAGAAAAAATTATTGAAGAGATTTGTGAAGTTAAAAAAGTCTTGAGAGAATGTGTTTATCTTTTGAGAACTAACAAAAATGAAAAAATAAATAATTTATAAAAATGTTTCTAAATAAATGAATGTTATATATAATAATGGTATAAAAAAACATTTATATATTTCTTAAATATAGAGAATCCTGCTGAAGTGATTTCTTTATTATATTCTCTTGATGGAATAGAAAATTTAAAATAATTATATTGTGGAGAAAATAAATTAACTTCACTTGCAGGTATAGAAAATTTAATTAATTTAAAAGAATTATATTGTGGAGAAAATAAATTAACTTTACTTGCAGGTATAGAAAATTTAATAAATTTAGAAGAATTGGATTGTATGACATGTAGATTAACTTCACTTGAAGGTATAGAAAATTTAACGAATTTAGAAAAATTATATTGTGGAGAAAATAAATTAACTTCACTTGAAGGAATAGAAAATTAAATAAATTTAAAAGAATTAGATTGTAGAAAAAATAAATTCAGTTCACTTGAAGGAATAGAAAATTTAATAAATTTTGTATTATTAGATTGTAGAGAAAATGATGTTACATCTCTAAATGAATTAATAGTTTTGCCTAGACTATATAAAGTATGGTATGATAAAATAAATTTACCCCCGATTTCAAGAAGACGATTATTTCATAATAATGTATATAATGACTCTCAAAATGTACATAATACATATATTCAAAGATCTTTGAGAGAGACTATCATAAAATTATTAAATACAGAAATTAAATATGATTTAGATGAATGCCTTAAAGAATTAGATATAAATTTAAAAGACACTTACTGGAGGAAGAATTCCATAATATTAAATTTAGAGAGATATTAGTTGTTGTGTTTAATAGAATTTTAAAAAACGAGAATAAAAACGAAATAATAAAAGTGTTAAAAGATGAACTAAAAGAGGGTGATGATAAATGTTTTGTAGGGAAAGTAACTAGAATAATTAATGTACTAAATGGATTTGATCCTGATGTTTCTATTAAAATTTCTGATAATAACAAAACATATTATAGCTGAAAAAATATTTAGAGAGTCAAAGTCTGATAAAGAATACAGAGAAAAACTCATAAAAGAGATGGAAGAAAGAGGTTTTACAGATTATGAAGAATGGGTACATTTATATTTATAAAAAATGTTTACTAATAAATGGAAGAAATCAATAGACTGAGAGGTTATCCCAAAACGTTTCAGGGGGCATAGGACCTTTAAACCTTCAAAAAATCAATTTTTTAAATTTTATTTTATTCTGAATGTTTGAACATTTCTGAACACTGTGCAAAAAACCGCATTATAAAATTCGCATTATTTCTAAAGTTATGAGCTTTTATGCAACATACACTTTTGAAAATTTTCTCATGTCAGCCATCGCCGCCATTTTTAAAGGGACGTCACTATTTGCTTACGTTTGCAGTTTGCTGTTTTGTCATGTAAATCTAATACTTTTTCCACCACCATGTCTTAATTATTTATTTAATTATTTCTGCAGCAGTAGGAAGGCAACTACTCACCTCTACTGAACTGCTCAGCCCAGTTTGTTTATATTCTAGAGCCGTTAACTTGTTTATAACGTGGAAACTTTCTTCTGAGTTTCACAATTTCTTTTCATTATATTTTCTTACTTTTTACGATCGATTTGCTGCATTTATGTTGTTTAAGCATAAGAACTTTGAACTAGAATAGAGTTAATCTACTTTTTAATTATACATTACAAACTTCTTCACGTTTGCATATTTATTTGTGTAAACTTCAACGTACAAGACTGTTTGGTGCAATTTTTTAATATAAACTTTTTGCTTTTTGCTTTCTAATAATAGATACACCGGCAACTAAATTTCGTTCTGGTAAAAGAACGAAAAGAAGACGTTTTCAATGAAATATGTATGTAATTAAAAACAAAAACAATCCGAAAGTGTTCGAATGACAAAATGTTGATTCTACGTCTAAACTAAGTGCTTCAAGTAAAAAAACTGTTCAGCTCAAAAGATGAACTTTCACTTGATAAGTCACATATTTCATCTGAAGAACATTAATATAGATTACTTGATATATCAGTACTTTTCAAGGAGCTTGCAAATGTTTTGTGCTGCAAAATATGTCATGGAACAATAAATATACTTGAAAAATCTTCAATGGGTTTAGCATCAACATTTCTTGTATATTGTGATAGCTGTGATGAACTAAAGTCTGTGAAAAATTCGAAAATGCTTGGTGTTAAGAAAAATATTCCAGAAATAAACAGAAGAGCTGTATTTTCTATGCGATGTATAAGGCAGGGTTTATCGGCTTTATCGACTTTTTGTTCTACGATGGGTCTTCCAGCGCCTGTTTCTCAGAAATCATATAATAAAATTAATCGCAGGACTTTAAATGCCACATCTGTTGCAGCTAAATCTTCAATGAAAACTGCTGTCCAGGACGAAAGAGAATTATCAAATGGATCGAAAGATATTACTGTAAGTGGAGATGGTAGTTGAAAAAATAGAGGGCATTCGCCACGTGTAGGTGTGTGTACACTAATCGGAGCAGAAAGCGGGAAAGTTATTAAAACCGAAGTAATGTCTTCTTTTTGTAAAGGCTACAACAGCTACAGAAGTAAGAAAAGTGGCCCTCGGTATGAAAAGTGGAAAAATAATCATAAAATAGTGTGTTCAAAAAACCATTCGGGTAGTGCGGGAAAAATGGAATGTGATGGAATTTCGAGCCTCATATGAAGTTCGAAAAACTCGTAAAAGGCAGAAAACATTTGATTTTCAAAGACAAAAGGAAGAGGAAGGAATTACTTATGCCTCAGGTGCATTTTGATGCTAAATTAGATATAAAATAACACAGGATGTATAATAAACTACAGCCAAATATTAATTAGCCGAACTGCGAAAACTCAAAATTTTCCATGTGCGAAAGTCATATTTGTTATATATTTTTGTAATTTTAAGCAATTTCAATACGTCAAATTTTCTGTAACTCATTCTTTTCTTGTCACTAGAGTTTCAGTTTATCAAAGTACCACTGCAGCTGTTTTTCTCAGGTATGTGATTTTGCAACTTGCGCACAGCATATTTTAAAATATATTGTACCAATCACTTTCAAGTTTTTGCTCTTACTTGCTTCATCTATATATACAATTTATACAAAAGAAATTCCTCCTAAATAAGTAAAAATTTAGTAAATGTTTTTCATCTCACTGACAAGAAACTTCTTCACGAAGCTGATGTTCGAGCTTCCGAAGCAACATATAAAGCTCAAATACCCCTTAAAAGGCAGAAAAATTTTGATTTTTCAAACATAACAGAAATAGGAAGGTGCTATTTATGCACTGGAGATATTCTAAGGTCAAAATACTATAATAAGTAACACTGAATATATTTTTAAACTTAAAAGCGGGTTTCTCAGATATGTGATTTTAGCCCTTGTGCGCAATATATTTTAAAATATATGTAGCCAACCACTTTCAAATCTTTTGCTCTTACTTGTTTCATCTGTATACACAATTTATAGATAAAAATTCCGCATAAATAAGTAAAAATTTAGTAAACGTTCTTCTGTTCGAGTTTACGAAGCAACATAATGAGCTCAAGTAGCCCCTAAAAGGCAGAAATTTTTTTATTTTTCTTACAGAACAGACATAGGAAGGTGATAATTATGAACCAAAGGAATTTAAGGTACAAAATAAGATAATAAGTAACATTGAAGCATTTTTAAATTATAAAGCTGTTTTTCTCAGATATGTGATTTTAACACTTGCGCGCAATATATTTTAAAATATATGTAACGAATCACTTTCAAATTTTTTGCTCTTACTTGTTTCATCTATATACATAATTTATACATAAAAATTCCTCATAAATAAGTAAAAATTTAGTAAACGTTCTTCATCTGACTAACAAGAAACGACTGAGCGAAACGTCTGTTCGAGTTTCTGAAGCAACATATAGAGCTCAAGTAGTCCCTAAAAGCAGAAAATTTTTGATTTTTCTTACATAACATACATAGGAAGGTGCTATTTATGAACTAAAGGCATTTTAAGGTGTAAAATAAGATAATAAGTAACACTGAATGTATTTCTAAACTTTAAAGCTGTTTTTCTTAGATATGTGATTTTAGCCCTTGCGCGCAACACATCTTAAAATATATTTAACCAATCACTTTCAAATTTCTTTGACTTACTTGTTTCATCCATATATATAATTTGTACTTCAATAATTCACCATAAATAGTAAAAAAAGAATTGTGAAGAGGTTTATTTCATGTTTTTTAACACGGAAAATGAAAATTTCAATTTGTTTAAATTTTAAAAATATTAAATTTATTTCAAAATTTTAAAAAGTGTGTACAAATTAAAGATGTAATAGTTATAAATATATTATTATCAAATTGAAGTCCATAAGCATAACATTATCTGAAATATCTTGCGCGCGGCTTCTACATACACCGTTATGCCTGTCAAAATTGTATAAATTTTAAAAAACAATATAAAATGTACATATAATTATATGACTTCAGTAAAATTTGTGTAGTAAGAAAGGTTTTCTATATGTTTAGAGAAAAAAATTTGAATATCTGGGATACACCTGGTTCAAATTAAAAAATTGTAAAAATAACTCTATTTTCAATGAATTTCGACTGTTTAAAGGTCCTATGCCCCCTTAATAGAAAACCATCGATTATCCATATAGAACCTATGCTAATCTGGAGGAACTTACTTTTAATCTCGAACTTCAACTTTGGTGTTCGGAGCTAGCAGTTCTAATACAATACTTTGTCACCAAGAGATCCTTGCTTCTATTGCCATAAAACGTTGAGTGGAAAACGTTCGTATCATATCTGAAAGAAGACGAAACACCAATAGTTTACATATTTTCCCCTTGCGTGTCAAAATGTAGTGCATAATTTTAATATTTTGCAGAACAACAATACATTGAATACTTAAAAATAAATAAACAATTTGCAAATAGCATTCATTATAATTATACGCGATTAAAAATGAGGCCGCAGGATTACAATATGCGTGACTTTCACTAATAACTCAAATGTATTATTTCTTGAATTATTTATTTTGTTTAATTTTTTATACATTCAGACGCTTCCATTGCAAAAAATCTGATGTCGGCAGCACATGACTTTCCCTACCGACTCATATTCATGGTGTCTTCATTTCGTTTGTAATTCATTCAATTGAGTTCAATTATACAAAATAACAATATATTTGCATTTCTAACTCATTTTTTTTACTTTCCCTGCAATACATGGTAATGTATAGGGAAAGTATTGGAATCATACCGAAAATTACAAGTTTTCGACGGATCTACACGTTTCGAGACCTCTAGAATACGGAAAAACCATTTTTAGCGTGACGTCTGTGCGTGTGTCTGTGTGTCTGTCTGTCTGTCTGTATGTCTGTCTGTGTGTCTGTCTGTCTGTCTGTGCAGATTTTGTATCCACTGTAACTAAAAAACTAATGGACCGAATTTCACAAAATTTGGTAGGTAAGTCACTTGTGGGCGGGGCTAGTGCTGATTAGTTTTGGGTACGATTCGGAATAAAAGAACCCGCCTTTTTTTGCGAAATGGCCCGCAAAAGCTTGTATCCACTCTAGCTGGAAAACTAATGGACCGAATTTCACAAAATTCGGTAGATGAGTCACGTATAGGTCACTCTGGTGCTGATTAGATTTTGGTACGATTCGGAAAAAAATAACCTGCCTTTTTTTGCAAAACGGCCCGCAAAAATCTTCAAAATCTAAACTAAAGAACTACGTATACTCAGATATATCCATTAAATGCCCGTTTAATACGTAATGCTTAACGACCAAAATAATAAGACCAACCCCATTACACTAGGACTAGCCGTTCTCGAGATATTTTAGTTTTTCGTACTTTCCCTACGCCACCTTTGAAAATAAGCCCGGTTACCGAATGAGAACGAAAATTGAATAAAAGTGAAATAAATTTAATTAAAATAAAGAGAATGTGGATATAAGTCTGCAGGGAAAGTCATGTGCTGCCCACATCAGATTTTTACTTTCCCTGCAATACATGGTAATGTATAGGGAAAGTATTGGAATCATACCGAAAATCACAACTCGAGTTTTCGACGGATCTACACGTTTCGAGACCTCTAGAATACGAAAAAACCATTTTTAGCGTGACGTCTGTGCGTGTGTCTGTCTGTCTGTCTGTCTGTGTGTCTGTCTGTCTGTCTGTCTGTGTGTCTGTCTGTCTGTCTGTGTGTCTGTCTGTCTGTGCAGATTTTGTATCCACTGTAACTAAAAAACTAATGGACCGAATTTCACAAAATTTGGTAGGTAAGTCACTTGTGGGCGGGGCTAGTGCTGATTAGTTTTGGGTACGATTCGGAATAAAAGAACCCGCCTTTTTTTGCGAAATGGCCCGCAAAAGCTTTTATCCACTCTAGCTTTAAAACTAATAAACCGAATTTCACAAAATTCAGTAGATGAGTCACGTATAGGTCACTCTGGTGCTGATTAGATTTTGGTACGATTCGGAAAAAAATAACCTGCCTTTTTTTGCAAAACGGCCCGCAAAAATCTTCAAAATCTAAACTAAAGAACTTGGTATACTTAGATATATCCATTAAATGCCCGTTTAATACGTAATGTTTAACGACGAAAAGAATAAGACCAACCCCATTACACTAGGACTAGCCGTTCTCGAGATATTTTAGTTTTTCTTACTTTCCCTACGCCACCTTTGAAAATAAGCCCGGTTACCGAATGAGAACGAAAATTGAATTAAAAGTGAATTACACAAAATTGAATTAAAAGTGAATTACACAAAATTCGGTAGATGAGTCACGTATAGGTCACCCTGGTGCTGATTAGATTTTGGTACGATTCAAAAAAAACAACCTGCCTTTTTTTGCAAAATGGCCCGCAAAAATTGCCAAAATCTAAAATAAAAAACTGGGTATACTCAAATATATCCATTAAATGCTGATTTAATACGTAATTTTTAACGAAGAAAAGAATAAGACCAACCCCATTACACTAGGTCTAGCCGTTCTCGAGATATTTTAGTTTTTTGTACTTTCCCTACACCACCTTTGAAAATAAGTCCGATTACCGAATGAGAACGAAAATTGAATAAAAGTGAAATACATTTAATTAAAATAAAGAGAACGTAAATATAAGACTGCAGGGAAAGTCATGTGCTGCCCACATCAGATTTTTACTTTCCCTGCAATACATGGTAATGTATAGGGAAAGTATTGGAATCATGCCGAAAATCGCAACTCGAGTTTTCGACGGATCTACACGTTTCGAGACCTCTAGAATACGAAAAAACCATTTTTAGCGTGACGTGTGTGTGTGTGTCTGTGTGTCTGTGTGTCTGTGTGTCTGTCTGTCTGTCTGTGTGTCTGTCTGTCTGTCTGTGCAGATTTTGTATCCACTCTAACTAAAAAACTAATGGACCGAATTTCACAAAATTTTGTAGGTAAGTCACTTGTGGGCGGGGCTGGTGCTGATTAGTTTTGGGTACGATTCGAAATAAAAGAACCCGCCTTTTTTGTGAAATGGCCCGCAAAAGCTTGTATCCACTGTAGCTGAAAAACTAATAGACCGAATTTCACAAAATTTGGTAGATGAGTCACATATAGGTCACCCTGGTGCTGATTTGATTTTGGTACGATTCAGAAAAAAATAACCTGCCTTTTTTTGCAAAATGGCCCGCAAAAATTGCCAAAATCTAAAACAAAAACTGGGTATACTCAAATATATCTATTAAATGCTGATTTAATACGTAATTTTTAACGACGAAAAGAATAAGACCAACCCCATTACACTAGGACTGGCCGTTCTCGAGATATTTTAGTTTTTCGTACTTTCCCTACGCCACCTTTGAAAATAAATCCGGTTATCGAATGAGAACGAAAATTTAATTAAAAGTGAAATAAATTTAATTAAAATAAGGAGAACGTTAATATAAGTCTGCAGGGAAAGTCATGTGCTGCCCACATCAGATTTTTACTTTCCCTGCAATACATGGTAATGTATAGGGAAAGTATTGGAATCATGCCGAAAATCGCAACTCGAGTTTTCGACGGATCTACACGTTTCGAGACCTCTAGAATACGAAAAAACCATTTTTAGCGTGACGTCTGTGTGTGTGTCTGTCTGTGTGTCTGTCTGTGTGTCTGTGTGTCTGTGTGTCTGTCTGTGCAGATTTTGTATCCACTCTAACTAAAAAACTAATGGACCGAATTTCACAAAATTTTGTAGGTAAGTCACTTGTGGGCGGGGCTGGTGCTGATTAGTTCTGGGTACGATTCGAAATAAAAAAACCCGCCTTTTTTTGCGAAATGGCCCGCAAAAGTTTTATCCACTGTAGCTGAAAAACTAATGAACTGAATTTCATAAAATTCGGTAGATAAGCCACGTATAGGTCACCCTGGTGCTGATTAGATTTTAGTACGATTCTGAAAAAAATAACCTGCCTTTTTCTGCAAAATGGCCCGCAAAAATTGTCAAAATCTAAACTAAAAAGCTACGTATGCTCAAATATATCCATAAAATGCATGTTTAATGCGTAATTTTTAACGAAGAAAAGAATAAGACCAACCCCATTACACTAGGACTAGCCGTTCTCGAGATATATTAGTTTTTTTCGTATTTTTCCACGCCACCTTTGAAAATAAGCCCAGTTATCAAATGAGAACGAAAATTGAATTAAAAGGGAATTAAATTTAATTGAAATAAATAGAACGTGGATATAAGTTTGCAGGGAAAGTATTGGAATCATGCCGAAAATCACAACTCGAGTTTTCGACGGATCTACACGTTTCGAGACCTCTAGAATACGAAAAAACCATTTTTAGCGTGACGTCTGTGCGTGTGTCTGTGTGTCTGTCTGTCTGTCTATCTGTCTGTCTGTCTGTGTGTCTGTCTGTCTGTCTGTCTGTCTGTCTGTCTGTGTGTCTGTCTGTCTGTCTGTTCATATTTTGTATCCACTGTAACTAAAAAACAAATGGACCGAAATTCACAAAATTTGGTAGGTAAGTCACTTGTGTGCGGGGCTGGTGCTGATTAGTTTTGGGTACGATTCGGAATAAAAGAACCCGCCTTTTTTTGCGAAATGGCCCGCAAAAGCTTGTATCCACTCCAGCTGAAAAACTAATGGACCGAATTTCACAAAATTCGGTAGATAAGCCACGTATAGGTCACCCTGGTGCTGATTAGATTTTAGTACGATTCGGAAAAAAATAACCTGCCTTTTTTTGCAAAACGGCGCGCAAAAATCTTCAAAATCTAAACTAAAGAACTAGGTATACTCAGATATATCCATTAAATGCCCGTTTAATACGTAATGTTTAACGACGAAAAGAATAAGATCAACCCCATTACACTAGGACTAGCCGTTCTCGAGATATTTTAGTTTTTTGTACTTTCCCTACACCACCTTTGAAAATAAGTCCGATTACCGAATGAGAACGAAAATTGAATAAAAGTGAAATACATTTAATTAAAATAAAGAGAACGTAAATATAAGACTGCAGGGAAAGTCATGTGCTGCCCACATCAGATTTTTACTTTCCCTGCAATACATGGTAATGTATAGGGAAAGTATTGGAATCATGTCGAAAATCGCAACTCGAGTTTTCGACGGATCTACACGTTTCGAGACCTCTAGAATACGAAAAAACTATTTTTAGCGTGACGTCTGTGTGTGTGCCTGTGTGTCTGTCTGTGTGTCTGTCCGTGTGTCTGTCTGTCTGTCTGTGCAGATTTTGTATCCACTCTAACTAAAAAACTAATGGACCGAATTTCATAAAATTTGGTAGGCAAGTCACTTGTGCACGAATCTGGTGCTGATTAGTTTTGAGTATGACTCGGGTTAAAAGAACCCGCCATTTTCGCGAAATGGCCCGCAAAAGCTTGTATCCACTCTAACTGAAAAAAACTAATGGACCGAATTTCCCAAAATTTGGTAGATAAGTCGCTTGTAGGCCACCCTGGTGCTGATTAGATTTTGGTATAATTCGAAAAAAAATAACCTGCCTTTTTTTGCAAAATGGCCCGCAAAAATCATCAAAATCTAAACTTAAGAACTACGTATGCTCAAATATAGCCATTAAATGCTTGTTTAATACGTAATTTTTAGTGAAGAAAAGAATAAGATCAACCCCATTACACTAGGACTAGCCGTTCTCGAGATATTTTAGTTTTTCGTATTTTTCCTACACCATTTTTGAAAATAAGTCCAGTTTTCAAATGAGAACGAAAATTGAATTAAAAGTGAATTAAATTTAATTTAAATAAATAGAACGTGAATATAAGTCTGCAGGGAAAGTTATATGCTGCCCACATCAGATTTTTACTTTCCCTGCAATACATGGTAATGTATAGGGAAAGTATTGGAATCATGCCGAAAATCACAACTCGAGTTTTCGACGGATCTACACGTTTCGAAACCTCTAGTATACGAAAAAACCATTTTTACCGTGACGTCTGTCTGTGTGTCTGTCTGTGCAGATTTTGTATCCACTCTAACTAAAAAACTAATGGACCGAATTTCCAAAATTTGGTAGGTAAGTTACTTGTGAGCGAGTCTGGTGCTGATTAATTTTGGGTACGATTCGGGATACAAGAACCCGCCTTTTTTTTGCGTAATGGTCCGCAAAAATTTGTATCCACTCCAACTGAAAAACTGATGGACCGAATTTCACAAAATTCGGTAAATGAGTCACTTGTGTGTTACCCTGGTGCTGATTAGATTTTGGTACGATTAGGAAAAGAATGACCTGCCTTTTTTTGCAAAATGGCCTGCAAAAATCGTCCAAATCTAAACTAAAGACCTGGGTATACTCAAATATATCCATTAAATGCTGATTTAATACGTAATTTTTAACGACGAAAAAAATAAGACCAACCCCATTACACTAGGACTAGCCGTTCTCGAGATATTTTAGTTTTTCGTACTTTCCCCACGCCACCTTTGAAAATAAGCCCGGTTACCGAATGAGAACGAAAATTGAATTAAAAGTGCAACAAATTAAATTAAAATAAAGAGAACGTAATTATAAGTCTGCAGGGAAAGTCATGTGCTGCTCACATGAGATTTTTACTTTCCCTGCAATACATGGTAATGTATAGGGAAAGTATTGGAATCATGCCGAAAATCACAACTCGAGTTTTCGACGGATCTACACGTTTCAAGACCTCTAGAATACGAAAAAACCATTTTTAGCGTGACGTCTGTGTGTGTGTCTGTGTGTCTGTCTGTGTGTCTGTCTGTGTGTCTGTGTGTCTGTGTGTCTGCCTGTCTGTGCAGATATTGTATCCACTCTAACTAAAAAACTAATGGGCCGAATTTCACAAAATTTTGTAGGTAAGTCACTTGTGGGCGGGGCTGGTGCTGATTAGTTTTGGGTACGATTCGGAATAAAAGAACCCGCCTTTTTTGTGAAATGGCCCGCAAAAGCTTGTATCCACCGTAGCTAAAAAACTAATTAACCGAATTTCACAAAATTCGGTAGATGAGTTATGTATAGGTCACCCTGGTGCTGATTAGATTTTGGTACGATTCAGAAAAAAACAACCTGCCTTTTTTTGCAAAATGGCCCGCAAAAATCGTCCAAATCTAAACTAAAGAACTGGGTATACTCAAATATATCCATTAAATGCTGATTTAATACGTAATTTTTAACGACGAAAAGAATAAGACCAACCCCATTACACTAGGACTAGTCGTTCTCGAGATAGTTTAGTTTTTCGTACGTTCCCTACGCTACCTTTGAAAATAAGCCCGGTTACCGAATGAAAACGAAAATTGAATTAAAAGTGAAATAAATTTAGTTAAAATAAAGGTAACGTTAATATAAGTCTGCAGGGAAGGTCATGTGCTGCTCACATCAGATTTTTTATTTTCTAGCGACATTTTAAAGCAAATAATAGTTTTAATGATGCATGCGATAACTGAACCTTATTGAGACTTCATGCCAGTCAGGATGTTTTTTCTTTATTTAAATTTAATTCATGGAGAAAGTCAAAATCGTTACAAAAATGTGTGAAAACCCTCTGTATATTGAGCAACTCACATAAATCTTTCATTTTGGTATATATTAATGAAATGTCGTGTTTCTTTTTGTAATTTTGTTTTAAACGAGACCAGGATACTTATTATTCAGATCTGCATGTGATGACAGTTTTGTATATCGAGAACAGGTATTCTTAAAAAAAAATATGACAGGAATTTATCATTTCAATAGACTGTTTTGATTAACATTGGCGTTTAGGATACTATAGGACGTTGCACATAATTGTTGATTTTGGGTTTCCTTATATTATATATACCGTACGAAGAACGGGTATACTGACTAATATATAGTAAGATTTTGAAATTATAATATTATTTTTGAAATTTTCTATATTTGTATATTTAAGTACTGCTGAATTTTTTTTTCAAAAATAATTTTAATAATTTGCTCCATCGATTTTCTTAAATTTTCTAATGGAAGTTATTGACAAGCTCAAATTCGTACATTATTTTTGATTAAATCAAATACACTTTCATATTTCGGCAAAATTTTTGATTAAATCAAATACACTTTCATATTGGAATTTGTATCTGTTTCCTGCTTCTTCTCGTAATATTAAACTATTAATATCTGAATGAGTTTAATAAGTTTTGCACACAATTGCTGTCTCATTGTCTCTCCCATGTTGGCGAGAAGCAATTACAGCGGAACCATTATGTAGGAGAGATTACTCGCATAGAGAGATTACTCGCATAAAGATTTCATTCTGGCATATATTAATGAAATGTTGTGTTTCTTTTTGTAAATTTGTTTAAAACGAGACCAGGATATTTATTCTTCAGATCTGTTTGTGAAGAAAGTTTCATATATTGAGAACATATGTTCTTTAAAAAATATATGACAGGGATTTATCATTTTAATAGACTATTTTGATTAACAATGGCATTTAGAATACTATAGGACATTGCACAAAATTGTGGAATTTAGGTTTCTTTATATTATATATTCCATACGAAGACTACTACTGACAAATATATAGTAAGATTTTCAAATTAGAATATTACTTTTGAAGTTTTCAATATTTGTATATTTGAGTACTGCCGAATTTTTTTTTCAAAAATAATTTTAGTAATTTACTCCATCGATTTTCTTAATTTTTCTAATGGAAGTTATTGACCAGCTCAAATTCGTATATTATTTTTGAGTAAATCAAATACACTTTCATATTTCGGCCATTGGAATTTGTATCTGTTTCCATCGTGATCTCGAAATTTTCCACTATTAATATCTGTATGAGTTTAATTTTTGGCAAAATGTCTACACCTGCATTTGCCCATTTTTTGGCTAAATAAAGAAAGCGTACAGATTTTATTTAAAGTAATTTAATGAATCTGTATCCAGCCTTTCCCAGGAACCCACGGGGACGAACTTCATGTTTCTACTTTTGAAGGTAAAAAATTGTCATATATAGGTCTATATTTTCTACAGACTGTGATTAGTCATGCTATGCCACATACTAAGTAACTTGAAAATTTGAAATATTAAATTGTGACTAACAAAAACTGAATGGCTAAAAGTATATTTAAAAGAGTTGTTTGTAAATTAATTAATCATACCCAGATTATAAATTAAGTATTCAACTAGACATAAAAATCATTCAGCTGGACATCTTAAGACATAAAACAAATTTTAATTGATCGATTTGCAAACATTCAAGATTTCAGAAATAGTAATTTATTTTGACAATATATTTGTACAAAATCTTGTATATACATACAAATTGTGATTATTACAAACATAACACAAACAGCTATGTTTTAAAATAAAAAAGTGTATTTTCTTTAAGGTATAATTTGCATACGTGTTTAGATTTCAAAATATTGAAACATTGACAGTATTAGTGCATATATGGTTTACAATAAACAACCACGCCAATATCAAAATAGCATTAAATATGAAATGTTATTTATATATTTGCTATGAAATATTAAAAAACTAGTGGATATTAAATTGAAGCATAAGTAGTATTCTGAAAGTCTGCAAACCTATATGTAAGTCTACATTTTCTACAGCCTGTGATTAGTAATACTATGTCACATACAAAGTAACTTGAAAATTTGAATTATGAAATTGTAACTAACAAAAATTGAATGACTGAAAGTTATATTAAAAAAAGTTGTTTGTATATTAATTAATCATAATTAGATGTGAAATTAAATATTCAGCGAGACATAAAATGTAACTCAGCTAGATACCTTAAGACATAAAACAAATTTGAATTGATCGAATTGCAAACATTCAAGGTTTAAAAAATAGTAAGTTACTTTGATAGTATATTTGTGCAAAATCATGTGTACACATACAAATTGTGATTCTTACAAACATAATGCAAACTGCAATGTTTATAAGTACAAAGTGCATTTTCTTTATGGTATAACTTGCATAAGTGTTTAGATTTTTAAATATTGAAACATTGACAATATTAGTGCATGGGTCATTCCATGTCAAATCAACCAATAAAAAATAAGTTTTGGAATTTGATGTCACAGATTTGGCTAATTTTTGGAATATTTGTTCCTTATCATCTGAAATATAAGAAATCTTCATTTTTTTATTTTTCCTGTTGCCATTTTTTTAGTTTTCGAATTTTCAAAATTGCCAAAATGTCCTAAAAACTGCTCTCCACTAAAGCTTCAAATGCAATTTTCAAGCAACCTGTTTCAGCTACAAAGCTGGTTATGCTATCATTTTAAAGCTTATGGAGAGGGCTTTCATTTGATATATGACATGTACTGTTTTTGAGTTAAAATTTTTTTTGGCAGTTTTCCAAAATTTTTATTTTGCAATTTTTAAAAATCGAAATTTTTTAAAATTTTGAAAAAATACACACATGTTGGTACACATTTACTGAAGGCACAGTCAAAATTTTAGGATGGTATCTCCATGGTATCATGAGTGAGACACAATTGAAGCCAGTAATGCACATGATTTTTCAAGAATGAGTCATCCCTTTCCTGCAGTAACATGTTCATTCATGCTTTCTCCCACTTCCTTTCCCTAGTAGTTTAGCTGTGGTGCAGTTGTCAGAGTGTGTAGATCTCAATTAACTTTTTACAGTGAATTGTTTATCTTTTAAACTTGATTTATTAAGTATTATCAATTTTTTTTATCGGACTAGTTTTATAAATTTTACTCTATTAATATTACATATGGATAACAAGAAGTGGTCTATTTTCTGTTGTAATCCATTTAAAAAACAGAAGCACTGGGTTAGTAAAGACCTGAGAAATGTGACAGCTTGGATGATCTCTTTAAATAATGGAATTGAAGAAAACAAGAAAATTTGCACTTCCTGCAGATTGCAGTTAGGAAAGAAAACACATGAGGTGAGTATTGCTGAAAAAGAAAATCTTTTAGGACTGGATAATAATGATATTCCTAGTTGCAGTACTAATGATTTAGAATTTATGGATACAGATGCAGGTTTAAGTTACTTGAATGCATCATTGACTTCTCTTGGTGAGTCTCCAATGAGTAGAAAGAAAATTAAGAGTTCTAAGAAATATTGCAGAGAAAAGGCAGAAAAAATAAAAAGTACATATCTCAAATCCCTTTTTAATGCAGAGGGCAATGAAAATGAAAATGAAAAGTGTAATAATTCAGAATCAGAAATACTTGAGTAACTTAGAGAAATTTAAAACTGCAAATAAAAGTGAAAGAGTAATGATTTTGACTATTTTGCCAAAAAGCTGGTCATGTGGAAGAATTGAAAAAGAATTTGGTGTGAGTAATTACATTGCTAGGAAAGCAAAAAAACTAGTAGAAGAGAAAGGAGTTTTGACCTCACCCAACCCCAAACCAGGAAAAACTTTATCAGAAGAAACTGCCTCCGTAGTTAAAATTTTTTACTGCAGTGATGAAGTTAGCAGGCAAATGCCGGGAAAGAAAGACTATGTTTCGATGAAGGACACAGATGGTAAACGCATCCACATTAAAAAAAGATTGATTCTGGGAAATCTGAGAGAAATGTACAGACTTTTAAAATCTAAATATTTATATTTGAAGATTGGATTTTCAAAATTTGTAGAATTGCGACCTAAGAACTGCATAATAGCAGGAGCCAGTGGTACTCATACTGTATGTGTTTGTACCACTCATCAAAATGTTAAGCTAATGATAACTGGGGCTAACTTAAATAATGTGACACTTCTAGGATATGAAAATCCATTAAAAACCTACCAAGATTACCTTTTGAAAATAATCTGCAATCCCCCACAACAGAAATGCTTTTTAAATGAGTGAGATTCCTGTCCCAGCATCATCGAATTCAAGGAAGCCTTGCTAACCAGCCTTGAAGATGAGTTGATTGAAAATATTACCTACAAGCAGTGGATTTCAGTAGATCGTTGTTCTTTTGAGACAATAAAACCACAGAGGAATTTGTTGAAGATTTTTCAACACAACTGATGAACCTAAAGAGACACGATTTCATTGCCAAACACCAATCTGCCTTTTTTTCTGAAAAGAAAAGTACACTAGTGCCTGATGAAGCTGTGGTAACATGCGATTTTTCTGAGAATTATTCATTTATTTTACAAGACAAAGCACAAGGGTTCCATTGGAACAACTCAATGGCAACGGTTCATCCATTTGTAGTTTACTACAAAGACAAAGATGTTCTAAAACATAAAAGTCATGTCTTCATTTCAGACTGTTTGAAGCATAACACAGTTCTTTTCCATGCTTTCCAAAAAAAGCTTCTAGCTTTCTTGAAAAATTATTGTCTTTCCAACTTAAAGAAAGTAAATTACTTCTCCGATGGTTCAGCAGCGCAATATAAGAACCGCAAGAACATCGCAAATTTGTGTAATTCTGGAGATTTCGATGCCATTGATGTAGAGTGGCATTTTTATGCAACAGCACATGGCAAAGGAGTGGGTGATGGTATTGGAGGGACAGTAAAGAGGCTGGCAGCCAAAGCTAGTCTCCAGAACCCTCTTTCAAACCAAATCATGACGCCTCTTCAGCTGTTTCAATGGGGAAAGGAGAATATTCCATCAATAACTTTCTTTTATGTGACAAATGATGAATACTCGGAAGAAGAGAAACTTTTAGAGACACGGTTTGATGAAGCTGTTACTGTAACAGGCACCCAGAAGTTTCATGCATTCATTCCAATAAGTACAAAAAAAATTGGTGACTAAAGTGTTTTCTGAATCTGAAGAAACTTTAGTACATTATGTCAAAGTTAGTTCAGAGGGTGAAGATATGGTCTTTAAACATATCACAGGTTTTGTAGCCTGTGTGTATGATGCCAATTGGTGGGTGGGATGTTGAAGGTCCAGACCACACAGCCAACCCTAAGGTTTACGGCAGTTTATTGTGTGGCCGGGGTGGGTGGGATGAGTACTTTCGAAAGATGATGTTGAACGTGAAGTGGAAATCTCTTTCTTACATCCATGTGGGCCAGCACCCTCATTTAGTTATCCAAGAAGACCGGATATTCTTACAATGCCAGAAAACTTTATCCTTTGTAAAGTAAACCCAGTAACAGCCACTGGTAGAATGTATTCACTGAAGCAAGAGGAGTTGACACAAGCATCATACATTTTATCAAAGAAGACAGAATTTCTATATCAGTGAGCAGTATATATATGCATTTGTTTCCTAACGTAGCTAAATATGTAAGTATTAACTTAAATCTCGTTACATGACCTGTAAAGAAATTCAATTTTTATTTGTTACCATAAAGATACCATTCTGAAATTTTGACTGTGCCTTCAGTAAATGTGTATCAACATGTGTGATTTTTTTCAAAATTTTAAAAAATTTCGATTTTTTAAAATTGCAAAATAAAAATTTTGAAAAACTGCCAAAAAAAATTTTAACTCAAAAACCATACATGTCATATATCAAATGAAAGCCCTATTCATAAGCTTTAAAATGATACCATAACCAGCTTTGTAACTAAAACAGGTCATTTGCAAATTGCATTTGAAGTTTTGGCGGAGAGCTGATTTTAGGACATTTCGGCAATTTTGAAAATTCAAAAACTAAAAAAACAGCAACAGGAAAAATGTAAAAAAAATTTTTTCTTATATTTCAGATGATAAGGAACAAATATCCCAAAAATTAATCGAATCCATGACGTCAAGGGTTTATGCACTGGTTGATTTGACACGGATTGACCCGCATACATGGTTTACAATAAACAACCACATCAATATCTAAATAGCATTAAATACGAAATATTATTTATATATTTGTAATGAAAATTTACAAAAAAAAAACAAGTGGATATTAAATTGAAACATAACTAATATTCTAAAAGTCTGCAAACCTATAATTTTGGATGTCTTTCATTTAATAAGTAACATCAAAATAGCATTAAATACGAAATGTTATTTATATATTTGCTATGAAAAATTAAAACACAAAAACAAATGGATATTAAATTGAAACATAATTAGTATTCTAAAAGTCTGCAAACCTATAAATAGGTCTATATTTTCTACAGTCTGTGATTAGTCCATACTATGTCACATACAAGGAACTTGAAAATTTCAAATATGAAATTGTAACTTACACAAACTGAATGGCCGAAATTTATATTAAAAATAGAATTGTTGTTTGTATATTAATTAATCATACCCAGAAGGGAAATTAAATATTCAGCGAGACATAAAATGTAACTCAGCTAGATACCTTAAGACATAAAACAAATTTGAATTGATCGAATTGCAAACATTCAAGGTTTCAAAAATAGTAATTTATTTTGATAATATATTTATGCAAAATCATGTTTATACATACAAATTATGATTACTACAAACGTAACACAAACAGCTGCGTTTATAAGTTCAAAAGTGCGATTCTTTGTGGTATAACTTGCATAAGTGTTTAGATTTCTAAATATTGAAACTTTGACAATATTAGTGCATACATGGTTTACAATAAACAACCACATCAATATCAAAATAGCATTAAATACGAAATATTATCTATATATTTGTTATGAAAATTTACAAAAAAAAAAACAAGTGGATATTAAATTGAAACATAACTAATATTCTAAAAGTCTGCAAACCTATACTTTTTGATGTCTTTCATTCAATAAGTAATACAAACTATCTTATCTTGTAAATGTAATTATATATGAAAGAAATAGGGTGTATTGGAATTACTAACACCTAAAACAGGCTTGGATGTGGAGAAAATACAGCTTAAAATACTGAACACCTATGTGAAGGTAACTTTATTTGTATTTCTTTATGAATTAATGTTAGCCGATTTAACACTTAGTATGCCTGTTTCTCACTAATTTCACAAACATCTACATATTAAGGGAAAGTAAAGCAATGTATTTGAACACAAATAAAATAATTTTGCAGAATACAGCTGTTTTGGGGATACATTGAATCCCCTTCGTCACTGCAAGTCTGGCAAACCGGCACTCATGGACCCATATTTTACAGGTTTTGTTGGCTTCGCATGAAGAATATATAGTCAAAGTATGGAACACATTTAAGGAAATAGTATAGTGTAGAAGGATATCAGTTTGCATTCCTATTTACACTAATTAATGAGTGTAAGTCACAAACATACACTCATTAATTAGCTGAGAACTTGAAGGTACTAATAACGACGTTTAATTTCGAAATTTTATTTGTACTTTTAATGCACTTTTTGTTCTGATTACATGAATGTTTACCCGCAAAAAAAAACATGTTTTTGTCTGGGGCGGGGGAAGGGGGTTAGGTACGAGTTGTATTGTTTTAAAACTAATGACAAGTAGTCTATCGTTTAATTCAACTTGATAATACTTGATAAAACATTATTAAATTTATCTAAATTGTATTTTAAAAATATTGTTCAATATAATTTGTCAAAAATTTCAAAATAATTACATTTTTCTTTCATTGTATTGCGATAAAATCTTTAAAATCGTGATAAAATTTAGAGATTGTGCATTGTTTACAGACTGTAAACCTTTAAATAGGTTGTTTATCACAGTATAATCAGCAGTATTTTTATGATAAGAAGTTCAATATCTAGATCGTTACAGGGCATTTAATCTCATGTGTACTCCAAATGCGGTAGAATTTACGTAGCCCTACAACACAGGAAATCAAATCAGTTTTACATTGGAATATAAGAGAGCATTTCTTCATGCAGATGTACTGTATTAGAGTTGTAAATACTGCTCGTTATGTAATTTAAATGGATATTTTATGGTCTCATTACAGTTCATCACGCACCTACATGTTACATACTCCCTCTAATGTCCAAGACATTCACTAGCGTGCTTCAGAGAACCGATCTTTATTAATCCTTTTCAAGGTTACCTTCTAGTTCTTGAATGATTTTAGAAGAACTAGTGGTTCTGTTACAAATTATTAAATTAATCATAAAGTAGGCACTAATTTATAGGGACTAATTAAGTCACAATTTGAAACTTTTGATGTCTGCGGTTATAGAATATTTACAGTTTAACTACACGAAATATTAACATTGGATGAAATAATAGACTATGAAAGGATTGAACAATTAGATGGATATGCAGATAGGAATAAATTGCGTGTACAATGCTGCAACAAATTTAGTAAAAACAATAACAATATAATATGTATACAGTGCAATATAACTATAAACAGTAAAGTTTCATATACAGGAAAGTCTTATACTTACAAGACACTGCTTACAAGTCTTACAAGACACTGAAAGTCTTACAAGACACTGCTACAAATGTTAAGTTCTTGTAAATAGCAGAAAATTACTTTAGAGATGCAATACATAACAATATACATATATTACAAAGGTGCGATGTTTTAGGACATTAATCACAAGGCAATCATAAAGTATAACTTTATTTATAAGCACATAAATTAAAAGGGAACTATATTACTACGCGCATACATTGTAGTCATCCGACATACGAATGATCAATGAATGATTGGATACTGAAAATGTGCTGTGCTGGCTTTTTATGAGCCTGGTAAGGTGATGCGCATGCGTCACTTGTAAATATCAGATAGTCTCTGTGCAGATCAAATAAGAAAGTTTTTATGCTAATCGCATTTATGTTAATCGGAAGGAGTGCCGCCATACATTTAAACTAAATCTCATAATATATTTTATCATTATGATGTACAGCAGGAAAAAAGTCATTGCAAAGATTTTAACAATGTATAATGAAAATTTAAATAAATAAATTAATAAGTTGCAGAATTTAAGATTATTAAGTATATGATTTATTAACCTCTGGATCGCAAACCCCAAAAGTGTCGCCGTTGCTTTTGGAATTGGTATCAAATCATAAGAACCACTGACAGATTTTCATAACAATACACATTTAACATAAATCGCATAAGTTATTTTATCATTATGATGTACAATAAGAAAAAAACATTAGCAAAGATTATAACAATTTATGGATAGCGTAGAAAAGTGAATTGATTTAGGTTGATAGAAATAAAATATGAAGAACCACAGATCAAGAGGGTAAGACACTACATGAGTATACGGTTGATTATATTCCATTTATTTAATTTACATAATTAGCACTAGAATAAAAAATATGATTTTGGCAGCACATAACATTCCGTACAAATTAATTTTTTTTTCTCTTTCAGTCTTTCATAATGCATTAAAATGAGTTAAATTGCGCAAAATAACAAGAATAAGTAATTGAAATTTTACTGAATTAGCAGATTTACTTAAAATTTTAGTTTTCATTTGGCGATTTTGTGTATTTTCAAATCCGGCGAACCAAAACTGCGAAAATACTGAAATGTATCGAAAAGAGTTTGTCCTAGAGAAATGGAATTTGGCTTTGATGGAATTGAATTTGGCTTTGATTTTTTGGAATGGAATTGATATATTTGAGCATGCGTAGAACTTTTATTTTCGATATTGATCGTTTCTGAGAACACTTGTATTTACCTTTTGAGTACGCTAAGTAAAATAATAGTTTTTTGGAGTACGCGATGCAAAAAAGTAGCTTTTAGGAAAGTTCTAGTTGAGATCCCTCAAAACTCTGTTTATGCATTACCAAGTATTTCAGGTAAAAAAAAAAAGCATCTTCATGAGATAAATGTGATTTTATTAATTTTTTTAAATTAAATAGAAAATTATAAAAACTTTCCAATATCGTTAACTCTTTATTGACACTGATGAAATTCAGTGTATTACAATAACGTATGTTAATATTAGCAGTGAAGAGTAGTTTAACTGTTCTTTGCATGGTCAAATAATATTTATAGGTAATTATAGATCTTAGCCAGCTAACATACGAACACATGTATCAAATACTGAACAAAAATTGGCTGAAAATCTATAAATATATTCCAAAACCTGTTTTTGTCCTTTGCGCTGTTGCACACGCGTCGATGCAACATCCGCTGGGTAGGTGTCATATGCCCTATGTAGGTGCAGATGGCACATGCTGTCTGAGGATTGCTTCCAAATATTGCATTTGGGAGTTTAGTAAGAAACATAATTAGCACTAGAATAAAAAGTATGATGTGGGCATCACACAGCTTTCACTACAAATTATTTTTTTTTACCATTTCATTCTTTCATAATGCATAAAAATGAGTTTGACTGCACAAATTAACACGAATAATTAATTGAAAAATTTACCGAATTTGCAGAGATTTACCGATTATTCTTTATGATATTTGTTTTAATTTGGCTTCTAGGCGTATTTTCATTATTATTAAAACCGGGGCTGCAACAAGGTTGAAATACATCAAGAACATTAAGTCCTAGAGTAGTGACATTTGGTTTATTATATTTTAGTTATTACTTTCTTTATATACATAATGTATAAGGAAAGTATTGTGATGGGGTCGAAAATTCGAAATCGAGTTTTCGACGGGAGACTACGTTTCAAGCATCCCTGATCACGAATCAAGCATTGAAGTGATGTCTGTGTGTGTGTGTGTGTGTGTGAAAGTATGTGTGTGTGTGTGTGTGTGTGTGTGTGTGAGTCAGTGAGTCTGTGGAGACGATAACTGACAAACGAATGGACCGATTCGAACCAAATTTGGTACAAAAATCACAATCCGTAAACACTGGAAGCCTATTGTTTTTATGCGTAATCGAATGTTCAGAACCACCCTAAATTTTCGAATGAAATTTTGAAAAAATCGTCAAAAAATCAAAACCACTATTAAATAGACATTTCTTATGTAATTTTTCATTAGAAAACTATTGACATAAATTTTAGAACGCTAACATGAACCGTTCTCGAGATATTGCACATTTAAAAAAAATATTAAAAAGTCATATAAAATGAAAAAAAAAATATGTCCTATTGAGAAACATGTTCACTTTTCATATGTAATACCATGTGATAAATTGGGTGACATCATTCTCGTGGATCTAACTCGTTCCATTCATGAAAAAAGATACTTTGAGTAATACTTTTGTATTTGAACCCCAATAGTCATTTATCTGTTGTAAGAACAACGTATTTCTTCGTCCTTAACGCTTGGCGAGATTTTGGCGACGAATTTGGCGGAATGTCGCCAACTTGGCGACATTTTGAAATGTTGCTAAATTAACGAAAATCTCGCCAAATGGATAAAAATGAGGTTAAATCAATGAAAATGGCGACTAATTGTCGAAAATTCAATATCTTGGAAAGAATATTAGTATCTGTTATAAGAAAAACCTATTTTTTTACTGTAAAAGTAGTAAATTCATTACGTTATATAAGGAAAGTCATGTGTTGCCCACATCAGATTTTTTTTATATGTTTTCTGAACACAAATCTTGTACTGGCAAAGAGAAATAAGAAATAGTAACTTATACGATCATGGACACAGTAATATTGTAATTAAATTAATAACATTTTACTAAGACACTCATTTAGTACAAAAATAAATAAATAAGTAAATAAATCCCGCATACGTATTTGCCATAAGTGTATGTTAGGAGTATGCAATTCAAAAGTGTAGGAAACTTGGGTAAAAGCGTTTGGAGATTATTATTACAGAGCGTTCGAAACATGTATCTGTTAGAAACTCTAGTGGCGATTTTATAACCGACTTTCATACATATTTCTTACATTAGCGTGCATTTTAGAGGAAATAAATGCATCTTCATCATTTGATGAAGCATCATTTGTTTGTTCACAAATGTTTCTAAAAACAAAAAACCTCTTGAAATCATATAGAAAATCGTAAAAGGTTTTGAATGTCGCTAAGACTTTACTGACGCTGATAAAATTAGGTGCATTTCACTAATTTATGTTATTACTAGCAACGAGTACAGGTATTTCACACGGTTAAACTAACAGTTACCTTACACCTTTCTGGTAGGTCGGACGGTCTGGGTCTCAACAACAACAACAACACGGTTAAACTAGAAATACAGGTAATTTTAAATCCTAGACATTTAACAAACTAACAAATGCATTAAATAATTTTAAAACAGGCTGGCAATCTCTAAATGAATTCCTATACATGTATTTGACTACTTCGCGGTCATTCGTCAGTGCAACATCCCTCTGGTGGGTATTATATGTGCCCTAAATATGTGTACCTGCCATATACAGTCCATGTATTGTTTCCAAAATCTTCATTTGGTAGCTCAGGTTAAGAAAATTAGTCTTTAGAATAAAGCTTTGTCATATTTAGAAGCTTAGATATGAGTAAATTAGTGAAATACACAAAATTGAAGAAACCTTAAGAAATTCATGTGTTTTTAATTTCAATATTTAAATGAAAGTGTAGCAAAGCTATATATCGAACTTTATCTTAACTTTTTTGTAACAATGGTTATTCACAACGACGTTTATTCATATCTGATGTAATAGCAGCAAAGGACATAAAGCATATATGCAATGATAGTATAATGCAATGACTTTATTTTATTTACTGCGAAGTAATACTGTACAAGCTCAATTATGAAATAATGATATAGCGTACAAGACTAGCGGCGAAATAATGATATAGACGATCAACATCACAATTTTCAAGGAGTTTAATATAATAGTTCATTAACTTTTGCGTTTTTCTTGATGCCAATATATAAAATGATTTGATGTCTGACAGCACATGACTTTCCTTATTATAATGCAATGAATTTACTTCTTTAACGCTGAAAAGTGATGAACAGGTCCACGACACAGTGTTTGTAACGTTACGTTATACATTTGGTGCCTTTCCGTATAACATCATGTAAAACTCTTTCGTACTCAATTAACTTACATTTTATGCAACTCTAAATTTACAATTATCAAATTTGACAGAATCCTCAATAAGCAATAATATGACTATAATTTTGTCAATGTATATTTAAATTTTATCAATTAGTCTTCATTTTCATTAATTTAGCGTCATTTTTATCAATTTAGTGATATTTTTATCAATGTGGTGATATTCTCGTTAATTTGGCAACATTTAAAAAACTCGTCAAGTTTTCGATATTCTACGAAATTCGTTACCAAAATTTCGCCGAGCATTGTGGAGAGAGAAATATGTTATTCTTATAGTAGATAAATGAATAATGGCGTTAAATTACAAAGCTATTATCCAAAATCTCGGAAATGGCAAATTATGTGCATGGGCTCATATAGAGGAGGGAAAAAGTGGCACTTGCCCCCTCCTGGATATTCAAAATTCCAAGCCTATGATCCTGTGGTATGCATTTTATGATGAAAAATTGTCTGCTGTAATAATTTATTTAACTGTTTTCGAGGTCCTTATATTTAAATGAAAAAAATACTGCTTCAGAACAACTGATTTCTTATAGATTAAATAAGTCTTCATTATTCACTGATAATAAAAAATGTGCCAAATTCCGAATACAATGCCCTATTCGATCGTGATATATCACACACATACGCACAAGTATATACAGACGCAAATGCACGAAACACACCCAAATTTACAAGGATATCATCCCAAAATTTCGATTAAACGTCAGAAATAACGTGATAAACTTTTAAAAACATGAATTCAAATTTTCAAACCCATCACCATGCATTCCCAAAACATTGAGCTATGCATGTAGGAAAAATAAAAACAAAATGTTATATAATTACATAATATTATTATTTCACATTATTGATATGTGCATAAAATTATTAGACTTTGGGTTTTGAATTTTAGTAATACAATTGGTTGGGACTCCAAATATCAGTTTTATGTAACAAAACAAGAATACCTATTGATTAAAATCATTTTATATATGGACAATTTTATTTAACGGATGTTCTCCGTTTTTAACACTTTACACTATAGTGGAAAATTGTTTATGATTTTGTTCCTTCTGTCTGTCTGCCTGTCTCTCTGTCCGTTAGCACGATTACTGCCGCAAAAATGACTTTATCACAATGAAATTTTAGTACGTTGTTCAGACTGCCTGTGGGACCTACGGGAATATAAATGAATAATATCAACCAATTAGTTTTGGATTGAACCCGGGTTGAAAAAATGAAATAAATTGAAAACTAAAGGACCTAATTTTTCAAACATTTTTTAAGCGAATTTAAAATTCACAAATTGTTTCAAAAGATTTAGGAAATATTCAAATTATCCCATAAAATATATAAAAAAATTTCAAAAAAATATATTCAGTAGTTTTTAACACTTTACAACAAAGTTGAAAAGTGTTTATGACTTTGTTCATTCTGTCTGTCCGTTAGAACGATAACTGCCGTAAGAATGAGTTAATCAAAATGAAATTTTAGTATGTTTTTCAGTCGGTCTGTGGGACCTATGTGAATATAAATGAATAATATCACCCAATTAGTTTTGGAATGAACCCAGGTTGAAAAAATGAAATGCATTGAACCCTATGCGACTAAATTTTTCAAACATTTTTAAAGTGGATTTAAAGTTTACAAATTGCTTCCAAAATTTTTGGTAATATTCGAATTATTCCATAAAATATATAAAAAAAAATTCAGCAAAATATGTTTAGTAGTTTTTTAAATAAAAATTAAAATAATAATTGCACTTTTTATATGAAGCGAGCACGTGACCATGATATGAAAAGATCACATGATCCACTTCAAAATAAAATATGGCATCCAACTTGTCTCAAAATCGTGATAATTAAAGTTCTTTTTAATTCATATTGAGTGTTCTATTCGTCCGAACACCGCCCTTATTTTTGCTTAAATTCTGTGTATCTACATACTGAAAAAACGCAATGACAATATGTTTGAGTTTAAATGATCATCCAAATTTGATTATATCTACAATGAAGCCTACTTTTTACTTATGTAAAATGCAAACAGCAATTTTTGTAGGATGAGTTGTATAAGAATTGCTGTATTTTTTTAACGCAAAAGTATTTAGCTCATGGAGTCTGCATAGTTGATACGAATATAATATTAATTGAATTTATAGAGAGAAGGACGATTTTTTAGATGAAGTTTTAAGCATAGAGTTTAATTACTTGTAGCTCCATGGTCTTAAGTTTTAAAATAAAATAAATTATTTTAGTACTGTGATGAATGAAATGATTGGGAAAATTTTATGAATGAAATGCAGCTTTTATAGAGAGAAACAGGCATGTTATTTTTTCTATGACGTCATTTGAATGAATGTCAGTTGTTTTCGATGAAGTTCAATATATCGATGTTTCGATGTTTTCAAATATAATAAATTATTGTAGTATTATGATGATTTAAAAAATATTACCGAAGAATGTATCGCATTTTAGAGATGTTTAAACCAGGCAATTTTTATTTCAATGCCGTCATTTGAATAAAGTTCATTTTTTTCTATGAAGGTTTAAGTTTTCAAATATAATAAATTAATGTAGTATTGTGATAAGTTTTAAAATATTACTTAGGAATGTATTGTATGGTAGAGATGTTTAAATAAAATTGCATTGAAGTTGGAATGTGTTTCATAATCAATGCTTTAAGCATGATTGATCTTTCTTGTTTAAATAGGAATTAAAATGTTAATTACATTATTTATATAAAGTGATCATGTGAAAATTATATGAAGAGATAACGTATCCCATTTCAAAATAAAATCTGGCATCCATATTCTATCAAAATCTTGATTTTTAAAATACTTTTTAATTTATATTTAGTGTATCCGTCCTCAAACAGCTTCATTTTTGCCTAATTTCTGAACATCTGAATTCTGAAACAGCGCAATTACAATATATTTGAGTTTAAATAATCAATGACATCCATCTTGTGTCAAAATTGTGATTTTTAAAGCTGTTTTTAACACTTTACAACAAAATTGAAAAGTGTTTATGACTTTGGTCATTCTGTCTGTCTGTTAGCACGATAACTGCCGTGAAAATGATTTAATCAAAATAAAATTTTTGTATGTTGTTCAGACTGTCTGTGGGACCTATGGGAATTTAAATGAATAATATCACCCAATAAGTTTTGGATTGTACCCGGGTTGAAAAAATGAAATACATTGAAACCTATAGGACCTAATTTTTCAAACATTCTTTAAGCGGATTTAAAATTTACAAATTGCTTCGAAAATTTTAGGTAATATTCAAATTGTTCCGTAAAATATATATAAAAAAATTCAGCGAAATATATTCAGTAGTTTTTTAAATAAAAATTAAAATATTAAGAACACCTCTTATATGAAGCGATCACGTGACTAGAGATCACGTGACCCAATCAAAATGAAATATGACATCCATCTTGTCTCAAAATCGTGATTTTTAAAGTTCTTTTTAATTCACATTGAGTGTTGTATCTGTCAAAAATCCGCTTTATTTTTGCTTAAATTCTGTGCGTCCACATACTGAAACAACGCAGTTACTATATATTTGAGTTTAAATGGTCATCCATATTTGAATATTTCTACAACGAAACGTATTTTTCACCTATGTAAAATGTAAACAACAAAATATGTAGAATGCGTTGTATTAGAATTGCTGTGTTTCTTTAACGCAAAATTAATTACCCCATGGAGTCTGTATAGCTGATATGAATGAAATAATTAGTGATTTTACAGAGAGAATTACGATTTTTTTCGATTTAGTTTTAAGCATAGAGTTTATTTCTTGTATCTCCATGGTCTTAAATTTTTAATAAAATAAATTATTATAGTATTGTGATGAATGTAATGAATGGGTAAATGTTATGAATGAAATGCTGCTTTTATAGCGAGAGCAATATATTTCGATTTGCGTCATTTGAATAAATTTCAGTTGTTTTTGATGAAGTTCTCAAATGTAATAAATTATTGTAGTAGTATGATAATGTTAAAAACATTACCGAGGTGCCAAGAGATTTACATTTAATTGACGTCATTTGAATGAAGTTAATTTTTTCGATGAACACCTTTAAAGTTTTAAATATAATAAATTAAAGTAGTATTGTGATAATGTTTAAAATATTACCTAGAAATGTATCGCATTTTAGATATGTTTCAATTAAATTGCATTGTAGTTGGAAAGTGTTTCACAATCAATGCTTTATGCATAATTGTTCTTTCTTGTTAATTTATATTATTGTTGTATCCGTTCCGAAATCGCTTTATTACTTTCCTTATATACATAACGTATGAGGAAAGTATTGTGGCGGGGTGGAAAATTCGAATCCCAGTTTCCGACGGGAGAGCACGTTTAAATCATCCCTAATCACAAATCGATCATATTTGAAGTGATGTGTGTGTGTGTGTGTGTGTTTGAAAGTATGTTTGTGTGTGTGTGTGGAAGTATGTGTGTGTATGCCTGTGAGTCTATGGAGACTATATCTCACGAACGAATGGAGCGATTCGAATGACATTTGGTACAAAAATCACAATCCGTGAATCCTGGAAGCCTATTGTTTTTAAACGCTATCGAATGCTCAGAACCCCCTAAATTTTCGATTGAGATTTTAAAAAAGCCATCAAAAACCCAAAATATTTTATAAAGTTATGCAAATAGACATTTCTTATGTAATTTTTCGTTAGAAAACGATTGACATAAAGTGTAGAACACTAGCATGAACCGTTCTTGGGATATTGCACATTTTTTAATTACAATTAACGAAAAATCCCATAAATTAAAAAAAAATATAAATTATTCAGAAACGTGTTCACTGTTTATATGTAATATCATGCGATAAATTAGGTGACATCGTTATCGTGGACGTAGCTCGTTCCATTCATGAGATAATATATTTTGAGTAATAATTTTGTATTTGAAAGCCAATAGTCATATATCTGATATAAGAATAACTTATCTCTCCGTCCATAACGCTTGGAGAGATTTTGGAGATGAATTTTGCGGAATATTGTCAACTTGGCGACTATTTTATATGCTGCCAAAATAACGAAAATCTCTCGAAATGGATAAAAATGACCCTAAATCAATGAAAATGATTACTAATTGACAAATATTCAATATCTTGGAAAGAATATAAGTATCTACTATAAGAATAACCTTTTTTTACTGTAAAAGTAGTAAATTCATTGCATTATATAAGGAAAGGCATGAGCTACTCACATCAGATTTTTTGTGCTTAATGTCTGTGCATCTATATTCTGAATGAACACAATTGCAATATATTTGAGTTTAAATGATCATCAAACTTTGATTATTTCTACAAGGAAACCTAATTTTTACTTATGGAGAATGTAAACAGATTTGGGTATAAGATGAGTTGTATAAGAATCGCTGAATTTCTTTAACGCAAAATTATTTTGTTCTGGAGTCTCCAATATAGATGATATGAATGAGACTTTCATTGAATTTACATAGAGAAGCAGTCAATTTTATGGCAGACTTTATTATTCCGAGTTTTTGCATTGAGTTAAATTACTTTTACCTCCATTGTTTTAAAATATTTAGAATAATTTCTTGTAGTACTATGATGAATAAAAAAAAATGTATGAATGTAATATTTACTGCTTTTATACAGAGAGCTGGAAAATATTATATATTAGAGTTGGAAAATCTTTCATAATCAATGCTTTATGCATGATTGATCTTTCTTGTTGTAATTATATTTGTAATTATTTAACATGTTGTCCTTAAAAGACGAAAGAAATTCTAATGTACAATTCATTGCGAAATGTATTGTGATGGGGATCTTTCACATACATTTTTTGCAGTAAAAGATGCAGAGTCACTGCATTATATAGGGAAAATCATAGACTACATCAGATTTTATTTTACTTCTTCTCCATGTAAAAACAATTAAATAAGCATAATAGCGTCTCAACACGAATATTTAGGTATACTGAATCATTAAGTTCATTTTCCTGTGAGTTTTGCGTATTCTGTACTTCGATTCACCTTCGCCAAAAAACAGAAATGAATGTGTCTCGAAACTGACTATTCATGGAACAATATATAATGAAATTTACAGAACTGGTGAATAAAATTAAATCACGCATTATCTCTAATAAATGCAAAAACAGAATATTTTTACTTAATAGTGAAAAGGACAATAGTATTGCATAGGGACATTCTGCAATAATAAATAGTAGGAGTACAACTATAATGAATTTTGTTATTCGAATATTGATTTTATCCCTTTCAGACCTTAGGTTGAGTCTACGATTTCTAATATTGGCTTTGTGTAAGAATCTGATTAATCCAGCACAAAATCCAATCATTGCTACACAAGGTACAACTTTTGTAAACAAAATTAGCAAAATTAATGATATATAGACATATAATATATTCCTTGGACCACATTTTAGGACGAAAAAAGTTTGATCATATTCCATGTCTAGTAGATATCCCTCATATTGTTCGGGATTAGAATATCGTACTGTGCAAGTGATAAAGTTAGGGATACTTAAAAAAATGCAAGAAATATAGATTGATGCCATAGCTATTCTTGCTTTCGTCAAGCTACGAAAACGTATTGTTGAAGTTGGATGGCATACTGCCATATATCTCCAAATAGCTAAGGTTACAGTGATCCAGGCTGAAATAGTATGAAAGGACAACCAGATAAAGGCCCAGAAATATGAATAAATGATCCATTTGGATTCAGGAACCGTGTGTCTGTATATATTATATTCCATTACTTTGGCAAATTCATTCTCTACGAAAAAGTGAAACGTATACGGTACATCACAAATCATTACTATAGTATCAGCAATAGCCAAACCTGTAAGAATTGTATTAGTGGGTGATGAGATCATATTCTTTCTAGTAAGTACTATGACATTCAATACATTTGAAATTATTCCAAATATGCACACACTTATACTTATGTATACATGAAATGAAGCATTGTATCTTCTAAACAGACCACTTACATCAAGATAATCGCCGTATTCATCTATATCGTAGTATTCATGTGAAAATGGTGTTGAATTATCTTCATAACTAATTTCTTCTACTGAAATGGTAATATTCCCGCCGTGGTGACTATCATCCAGATCCATGATTAAATTCTCCATCATATGATTCAATCTTATGTTTAATTTATTTTGATTTCCTCGAAAACAGGATTTAAAACTTGGTATCTGAAATATTTCAAGAAAATATATTTTAGTACTACATAATAAATTCAAAATTGTTACTCAGATCATATGCGGTAAACCTAGACATAGAGGAAAGAGAACTGAAAGTAGTTAACCGTGGCGGATGAACGCCTACTTCACTAATGTAAATAGTAGCCTAAAGCTGTACTAGACCCAAAACCGAAAATAGATAATTTTTTCAATAAGAAACGTATAAACGTAAGAGTATAAACGTGAAGAGTATAAACGAAAATATTAGTCTTAAGCATTCGGCGTACACTCACACACACATACAGATATATATATATATATATATATATATATATATGTGTGTAAATATAAAATATATATTTCTAAAGAAAAATATTGAAATGAATTTTAGCGTTCTTGCGCACAGCAGCATAAAACACTAAAAATATATATAAAGGGTTAATATGTAAAAATAAATATGAAGAAGTAAGGCAAAGTAAAGTGCTTACGCAATGGCGGTAAGGGGTAGTGACCTTACTCCCCAGTTATCAACATGCATGTCTTAAATGTCGCGGCATTGCACTCCTGGACGCCAGCACTGACTGTAGCCAACCTCCGGAGTGATAATCAAAATTATCACAAGAGCTTTATAAAGGAAAGTGATATTAAAACTATTGGTCCAAGCCTCAGAGACAGCTAATTTCATGCCTATGCATCATCTTTATAACATCAAAATAATCATGTTCAGCAGTTTAGATGTTATGTGATGACATTACTCTCAAAAAAGCCCTCCATATTCTATTTTGGGCCCGGGTACTAAGTCAAGCTGCGAGCCCTAGGCAAAAATAAAGGGGAAGGGTTGCCACTTTTTTTATGTATTATTTTGAGATAAAAATGAATTTAATAAAACATATCATGTACAAGGTTTAACACAATATAACACACAAAAATAAGAAGTCTATAAAAGATATAACGGAAAGTAGTTCATATGACGGAAAGTGGTATGTACATTTCATTTTAAACGAAATATTTTTATACTCAGTTGCAAACTATATTTTAATAATATAGTTCGCATAGTCATATGAATTACAGGAAAAATCTGAAGAGACATCTCCTGAACCAGAAGTGTAAATCATTAGTGACCGCTACTCCCTGCAAAATTCGATGCTTAATCCATATCAGTTATTATCTAAGCTATTCCTATAGCCAATCCTGAGAAATGGGTATTGTAAAGAAAATTGTAATATTTTTAATCAGAAGTAACATCTGTAGAATCAGAAGTAGAAATATTTAATGAATTCTCATAACTCCTAAGCAATTTTATGCTGAATACATATCGGTCATCATTAAGCTCTATCCATGGCCGACTTTGAGAAATAAATGTTTGAAGGGAAATGATTTTTTTTATCCAGAATTGGGAAAAGAACTGGAAGTGAAAATCCTTAGTAAATCCCCACCCCTTACTATCCTTGAAATTCGATGCTAAATTCATATCAGTCATCATCTAAGCTCTACAGTCAATCAAAATGTACGTTTCAAGGAACTGTTCTGAACCGTAAGATGAAAAACTGTAAGTAGAAATCCTTAGAAAACTAAATTCAGAGGGGGCCGGAGGTTCCTTATTTCCTCTTGAATACGATGCTGAATCTATATCAGTCATCATCTAAGCCCATCCTTAAAAAATTGATGCTGTAAGGAAAATGCAAATTTTATAAATGGAAGTGACATCTCCACAAACAGAAGATGAAATTCTTAGTGATTTCCTCTATCCCCTTTGAAATTTGGCACTGCATAAATCATTGTCTAAGTGCTATCTTTAGCCAATTCCAAGAAACGGATGACGCAAGGAAATTTTTGAACCGGAAGTGGAAAAAAATAGGAAATAAAAATTCTTCCTGAATCCAGAATTTGATGCTGAATCCATATCAGTTTTCACCAAAGTTCTATTTATAACCAATCTTAAAAATGGATGTTTTAAGGAAAAGAGGAAATTTTGAACTGGAAATTGAAACATAACTTGATATGGAAATCTTTAGTGAACTTCCCTAACGCCTCCTCCAGAATTTAATGCTAGATCCATACCAATCCTTATCTAAGCTCCATTTATGATAAATTCTGAGAAATTGATGCTTCAAAATAATTTTTGGGAAAAGCAGTAGTATTGAAACATTTTTGCCGCCAACATTCACTCAGAAAGAAAGAGTTATCAGTGTTGCAGTTGAATTACCTCCAATCAATGTGCTATGCAGCATATAAATAAAATACAATATGTCCGAAATATCTCTGAATCTTTTCAAACGATCTACTTTCATTTGTTTCCTAAATTTTTAGATGGAAATAGCACTTGCACATATACATGCGGTATTTTGCATCAATCATTTTGACTCACTAAAAATCCCAAGACGCAAAGTTATCTGCATTTGAAAAAAACTAAACGTTTTTTTAACAGTTAGCAGCAAAAGTTTGTATCCTCCAAATACTCCACCTAAATTATTCTAAGAGATTTGAATCAAGATATTTTTGAAAACTTTACCGATTGAAATCGCTTTTGATTTAATACATTATATCAAACTGTTACAAAATAGTATTTTCTAAATTACATGATTTTGAAGACTTTCGTTAAATTTCATCTTTTATATGCAGCTTTAGCCCTATTTAAATGCCAATTCGCCAATCATTATGCCACAGTTGAGAAAATGATGTTGAGAACAGTTTATACAAGCATAGCGGGAGCTGTAACATTTTATTTTCTTTTGTATCAATTGATTTTCACCAAAAATCAAATCGGTGCCCAATCAACATAGCTACCAAGTTTTAAGAAAATTTAGCGAATGTCTTTTAAACTACAGTGAATACAAAGACTGCCTAGCATAGATACTCCCACAGTCGGACGATCCGCCAATATAAAGTTGATAAAATGAAGTTCATTAAAAACGTGTTTGTTTCATAACTACATATTTTATTTTAATTTATTTTATAATTAAATTAAGAGAATGAAAACATGAAATTAATTCAATATTATATTGTCATGTGTTCGTTATTCATGATGTTCATAAAATGTTTCTTCCAAAATGTATCAATTCTGATGTTTATGAAATAAAATGCCAAGTGCGAATCCAGAAATCTTTTTAGAGCGTGTGAAGTCACACAAGCTGTAAGGCCAAACAACACTGTATATACAAAATATACAAACTGAATATACAAAAGATCCCATATAATAATAAAAACTTCTCTGTTTTGGATTTCGGGGAAGGGGCAAACCCAAATATCTCCTCACTCCCCTTCCCTGGATATTCCTTAGCAAAATGTAATAAATATATGATAGAGATGGTGTTAATTTCTCCTTTCACTGAATGAGCACAGTTCCTAGAAAATAACAAGTTCAACATAAAATCATACAATATAAAGTGAAAGTTTATAAACGCATTATAAACACAAAAGCATTAATTTCCCTTTTATAATGCAATATTTTCTCTGAAGTTTTGTACATATTTAATTACAGTTATTTTAAAGGATTAAATTTACAAAACAGTATAGGAATTTGATAAAATAAATTTTTATTCATTCTAGATTAGTTTTGTTTCAAGATTAATATATCTGAAAATAATATTTGAAAAATATAACAAAATTATTTTGAACATACATTAAAATTTTGATTTTGCATTGGGATTTGTTTCAGCGAATAATTTTTTTATAAGATTTAGTCACGTAATGATAGATCAACTAGTAACTAGCATTGATAACACATATGAGATTACCATATAATTGCATGAGAAATTAAAATAAACTTGCTGTAAAGAAATATCGTCTATCACTGAAACTGAAATCAATGTGGTAAGTAAGTTCATGCCAGGGAGGAAGAAACCAGAATTTTTCTTTCAACATCCCTGCATTCAGTAGAACACGACAATGGATACACCGTCGCGTTAATTGGTTTACGACCTCGAAGAGCAGGAAGATAAAATCGCCCCCTTCCCAAACTGATAATTTCACAAAAAGAAGCCTTTAGAAGAGTCGTTTGTCTCAGTAGTTAGCTGGATGTGATTGATATGAGCTGTAAACATGAATGAGCAAATTTTCTCACCAGACTCATAAACGTATCCATTTAGGTGTAATTCTAGAAAATTTCTTCCTGTAGGGATCAGTTTTTATTGCCTTCAGATTCTGAATACAATGACACTGAAGCTATCAGTACCCAGACGGCTAGTATTGAACTAAGGGGCCCTTCTTTGAGGCTTTTTTGACTATTTCAGAAATGAGATATAGAATCCTAACAAACGCAACTTATCAGATGTTTACTAAATGTATTGCACTTTTATTTCATTCAAACTTATAGGTTGTGTTTAGGCTTTATATCTAATTTATACTGTAATTTTATAATTACGCATAATATGTAAATTTCAAAAACTTTAAGTAATTTAGAAAAACGAACTATATATTCATACACAAATGTATGAATATTTTATCCTCAACAATGTTCACGGGCCTCTAAAAGTTGCCGGATCCCCAGTTCCGTAGTACCAACTGACCCCCCCTTTGTGGGGGCCCTGCTCTTAAAGACGTATAATCAATGTTCATTATGACCTCAAATATTCACACAAACATAACCCATATTTTTCATGTTTTCCGTAGTAATTTTTGATGTAATGGATCATAAATTGCATTGGATATCTTTGCCTAAATGCCTGTTGTAAGAATTTTCTGTCACTTTCCAATTTGGTAACGTCACTGCTTACAATTCTTTTTGTTCTCGCTAGACCACCAAAAAATACATTCCGAAATATATTCAAGTGCAAATTAGATGCCCAATGTATGATTCCTGTTGTAGGAATATTATAAGTTATTATTTTATCATTTATGTATAATGACAATTTATTATGGCTGAAATCAATACTGAAATCTAGAAAATTTAAGGCATTATTCTGTGTTGGTGGATTTTCTTCCAATATTAAATTGGAGTGATAAAATTCAAAATTCATTTAAGTACTTTCGTTTTCATAACCTATTAACAAATCATCAACATAACGTATGTAAATTATTTCATTGTTAATATGGGACATTTTTTCAAAATGATCAAGATAGATGTCTGCAAAATTGACGAGCATCCTCCACCCATGGGGATGCACTTGATTTGCTTATAGAAATTCAGACCGTTATATAGGTAGTTTTCTTCTATAACTATCTTAATCAGAGATCTATATTTGTTGATTTCTATATATTTTTGCATTTCAAATTCCCCGTGCAACAAGTTCAGTATTCGGTATAATACCTTGAGTTCAATATTGTTAAATAGCTCTTGAAAATCATAGGTTCTGAAAAATAATTTTGTTTGATGATTCCTCAAGATCTCTATGACCTCATAGCAGTTCCCAACAATATAAGATCCCCGATCTTTAATTTTCTTTAATATAGGTTTCAATATTGCAAGAAGCAATTTCTTAGCCTTTTAGTGAGGTAAGTTTTGAATCCAACTGTTACTTGTCTGAAGCTTTAGAGTTTTATGAAGGTTGGGTATATTTATTAAGTATGGGTATTTTATTCTTTCTGTGTACTTAATTCCTGCCCTAAGATATAAGGCTTTGATTCTGTTATTAATCACTTGGTGTGTCATGATTATATAAAGCTTGATTTTAATAATTTGCCATAAGGGTTTTTATATAAAGGTATTTGCAAGTAAATGCATAATTCCCAGGTACTCTATCGGTGTAAGTTATTATATATTGTTCTTGCAATAACCTTAGAATCTTTATATCCAGTTTACATCCCGTTTGACAAGTATAATACTTTTTGTAATAATACTCAAAATCATTCAATACTTTGGATCTCCATTTGTTGAATGTAAAATCTGGGATGCTGAATTTTATAGACATCTTATATATAAATGCCTCTATATTCTTTGTGAAAGTATCATAAGGATTTCCTTGATGTGCATTAAGGTATATTGTGCCTAATTTGAAAGCATTATTTTGATTATATTTGATTAAGGCATTATTATTGATTACCTCAAGTTTACATGTAACTATATGACATATAACAGGATTTTTAAAAGGATTGGTGTCACAATTATATATTACATTATTTCACGTCAAAAGGTTTTTACTTAAATAGTTATAATTGTAAATTTTTCTTCCTAAAGGGATTTCGTAACTGTAAGTAGTTCTAATATTTATATCAGTTACAGGAAGATGCTGTTGATGTGTTTTCAATATTTTTCCGAATGGAATACTGATAAAAGTTTTATTTTGAAATAAGATCGATAGATATACCACATCACTTTTTTCTTCGAGCTGTGCATCCTTCAATTTCATGTTTAAATTCAATTTTGATATTCAAATACTTTAAAATTCTTTAAATTTCTTTACCTTATTCATCTTGGAATCGATATGTGTGTTTTGGTGTCCGCGGGGTTCATCACGGGCTGCTGGCGTGTTTGGAGTTGGCCTTCGGTATGTTGATAATCCCTGTGTTTGTGGGGGCTGAGTTGAATCTCATGTGTATCTTTATTATATATGTATTGTTCATGCTGTTGTGATTGTGTTGTGTGAATATTGTACCTTAAAAAAACTTAAAAACATAAAAATCATATAAAATTAATTATATAAAAATGTACACTACGACTGACAGAGTTAGGTTAGTTCTTTGATGATATTAGAAATGGGAATATAGGATTGCCATGATAACGTGAGTCACTATGTCAGTTGTTCCTTTTGGTGAGATTATATACCGATTCAAAAAAGCACCACTCTTTATAAGAGTATAAACTATAAAAATATGATGAATACAAAATATATATTATAGAGCCTGGAAAATATTTGCGATAAAATTTTTATTTACGTAAATTGCCCGGTAATACGGATATCAGGAATTCGTAGGACCGTCACCATACAACCTGACCCCAATACTATAAGAAGATATTTTAAACCTCTCGTCAGAAGTGGTGAACAAGAAAAAAGCGTCTTGAATATTAATGAAAAAAATCCTCTGAATTTAGGAATAAATCTTCACCGTAACCAAATTGAGAAAAATTCAGCCAATAATCAGGAATACCATCTTCCATACTCTCACTTCCAATCTCATTCTTTTAATAGTATATCAATTACAATCTTAGACTTTGCAGTAAAATTGGAAGGACGCATCTGGTGGGAAAATATGCATATACTACAAAGTAATTCCATATACCCATATGGATTAAATTCAATGACATTTAACAGGTTATATAATAACGAATATTACTATAATACTTCTAATACAGCTATAGTAGAAACAAGAAATAACAAAAAACGTAGAAGATGGTTCAGAAGTAAAAAAAGAAGAAAAAACAATATTTTAACGATCGCAAGGAATTTTTCATCAATTTTATGCAGCCAAATTCCATTACTCTATTACGAACTTTCCTCTAAAATTTTTAGTGAAACTGCTAAATCAATAAAATTTCAATTACTTATTCGTGTTGTTTTGCGCAGTTAAACTCATTTTAATCCATTGTGAAAGTATGAAAGAAAAAATAACTGTTAATTTGTAGGGAAAGTCATTTGCTGCCCAAATCATATTACTTTCTTTATTATATATATATATATATATATATATATATATATATATATATATATATATATATATATATATATATATATATATATATATATATATATATATATATATATATATATATATATATATATATATATATATATATATATATATATATATATATATATATATATATACATATATATATATATATGTATATATATATATGTATATATATATATATACATATATATACATATATATATACATATATATATATATATATATATACATATATATATATATATATATATACATATATATATATATATATATATATATATATATATATATATATATATACATATATATATATATATATATATACATATATATATATATATATATATACATATATATATATATATATATATACATATATATATATATATATATATACATATATATATATATATATATATATATATATATATATATATATATATATATATATATATATAAATATACAACTATAAAAGATACGTTTAATATATAACATTAGACATATAATACCACTCAGAAAAAGGCGCAATGCCGCTCAAAAAACTGAAGTAGGATATAACCATGAAAAACGAATACAAAGTAAAGGGAGGGAAGCCATATGAATTGCATATAAATGGCTGAGAGGGATAGCGACCTCTCATTCCCGTTTAAAGTACTTTTACGTCAGACAACGCCCACGGATACCAATGCAATTCAACGACAGATCCCCGTACCATGTGCAAACATGAAAGCACCAGAATGCAGACAGATAAGGAACGACGAAAAACAATTTTCAGCTACACCACCAACAGTAATGGAACACTCGCAACGCCGCCTTTAATGCATGTCCGTACGCATGCGTACTGAGATAAGATCAAAATGATGTCACATCCCCAATTCTGCATTGAATGAATATTCTTCTTCTTTAAAGAAAGAATTATAAATAACTTTAAGGAAATTCCTTGGGTAATGTTTTTTCATTGCCTCCATCAAAATTTGTTTATTGTTTGTGAGACAATCCTTTTTGAAGGTATTATTATTTCGATTTCTTCTGAGGTGTCCAGTTATGATGTTACGGAAAATGTTCCTAGTTAAATTCGACTTCCATCCTATAATTTGGTTAATCTTCATTTCATAATTATTACGTTTATTGTACATTACTGTATGAATTCCATTTCTATGTTTAAATCTTATGGTTATATCAAGGAAATTTACTTCGTCTTTTACATTATTAGGGTTTTTAATTAGTTCCAATTCCGGTGGATAAAAGTCAAATTCAATTTCAGGAGTATTAGCGTAATGTCCCAAAATCACATCGTCCACAAATCTGTAATATGGAATCTCGTATAAAACGTGATTATTCCTTTCAAAATAGGTTAAATAGATGTCAGCTAGGACTGACGAACATCCGCCGCCCATGGGAATTCCTTTAATTTGTTGAAAAAATACCTCACCGTTATACAGTATGTTCTCAAATAACACCAGGTGAATTAGATCCATATATCTACGCAAAGTTATTACACTTTTGAGATTATATTCAGAATGCACCAGTAAAAGTATTTTATACAATTTATTAAGATCAATGTTATTGAAAAGGTCCCGGAAGTCATAGCTGCTGAACTGTAAATCTTTATTGCAATATTTTAAGCGTTTAATAACTTCATAGCTGTTTTTAATGATTATAGAATTTTGTTCCAATATAGCTTTATAAGCTGGTTGAAGTATTTTCATTAATTTTTTGTTAGCTATCGTAATATATGTATTACAACCAACTGTAACAGTACGGAATTTTACTGGTGTTTTATGCAGCTTCGGAATAAGTACTAAATAAGGAAAGGTTACCTTTTTTATATTGATGTCGATTCTTTTATATAAAGCAGTGATCTTGTTTGACATTATAGTTAAATTATATGGCAAAGGTTTGTACATAGTGCTTTCCATATAAGACTGCTTTAAAATTTTAATGTAATAAGGTTTGCAAGTAAATGCGTAATTTGATATCACTTTGTCAGTATATGTGATTACGAAACTATCCCTTACTTCCCTGATAGAAGTGGGAATGATGGAAATTTGCTGATGTTTGAGTTTGCTATGATATTGACTGGTGAACCGGTTCAGTAAATTGAATTTCCATTCATCAAATGCTTTGATGGGCAAACTATGTTTAATAGCCAATTTGTATATGAAAGACTCTACATCGGCATTAAATTCCTCTGTCACATATTCATATTCCTGACTACGGAATTTTGTACCCTTTTCAAATATATTTCTCAATGGCAAATCATTGATCACATCCAGATTTCCTGTAATTATGTGATGATGGTGCTTATCCATTAAATTACTAAGATGACATTTACATTCACTACCATTCATCAGTGATAAATTTTTGCTTAAATGGTTATAGTTATATAATTTACGTCCATATGGACGTACAAAACGATATGTAAGTTTAACATTGATGTTAGCAATAGGGATCATTTCATTCAGTTGATTAAATATAAGCTTGAAAGGTATTTTATCAAATGTCTTATTTTTGAAGGTGGTAATCATATATTCATTCTGTATTTCTTTAACGGGATGACATTTCAAATTGACATATGATCTCTGAGCTTTCAACTTCATAAAATCAAGCAATACGGCAAATTGATGATGTTTTATATTATTTTGATCTATATACGCTATATGTTCGATGATACTTTCCCATATTTTACGTATGTATTTCCTTTTTATTCCAAATACAATATTTTTTATCCACTTATTATCGACATATGTATTATTGCAAAATGAGTCCATTAAACTTTTTATTTTTGCGTGAGTGTCTTGATAGCCAATATATCGATTTTTCCTGCCACGTTTCCATCTTGAGGTATTTTGAAATTGGAATGAACTAGAAACCGGGATTTGATCTTCATTTTTACAGTGAGCCAGATTTTAATTTTCGTTGAAAATTACAGAGTTTAGGCCAAAAGGGAATGCAGATCCGTATTGTAAAATGTGCGTATATTCCCACCACAGACGCTCTTGAAGTCGAGGCACAATATCCAGTATAGTAATCACACAATTAGAAAAGTCATGTACATGGAAGTGCCTTAACTCTATGTTCGTAGAAGGATAATCCGGGTTCATGCTCTGCTTTATTTGGTTTCTATGTAAATTAATGCGCAAATGCAACGGATTCTTTGTTTGTCCTATATAAAGTATATTACAAGTTGAGCATTCTATACAATATATTACATTGTATGTTTTGCAGAATAAAAATTGACTTGAAGATCTCGGTCCGATTTGTAAAGTGTTGGCACAGGGGCATAATTTACATTTACCCGATGAACATCTACTAAACTTAAAATTCTTTAAATTGTAAAAATGTTTATAGATGCCATCAAAAATTTTTTTTCTAGATCCGTGCGTGATCGCGTTTGATGAATGTACAACATTAAGGTTTTTTGATGTCAGTCTCGGATCTGTATGAATATCCACAGGTTTGAAAAAATGCGTAATAGAAGTCATCAACAAAAGGCAACAATCAAGATCAAAGCACAATAAGGGTGGCAGGCTATCGATAATATAAATACCCTTATATTATATCACCGGGCATATATTTAATAGATATTAATAAATTAATCTCACAATGAATATATTTGCCAGTCGCTAATATTTGTAATGTATTCAGTCATAGTAATTCAAAAGTTTTACTCATTTTGAGGAGTATCTCTACTGCAGATGAATGGTGTTCTATATATAAAACACATGAATCATGATTATGACAAAACTTGCATAAGCAACTTGAATACACATATAACATCGAAAACTTCATACGCTAAACATCATGTATGCTACTTCCTACACAATCCGATATGACCATTATAATTTTATATATTTTTTCTTTTCATTTTTATAACGTATATCCAGAAAACATAATTCATACAATTGAATTTGTCCAAGAGAGTATAAAACACTAAAAACAGATTAATAACAGATAAAAAGATTTGCATAAATATTTTGTCAATATAGCACAGTCAATCACATTACTTCTATACAATACCACCTGTACCAACCTGTACAATACCCCGTTGTACTGTTAAACAAATCACATACCTGAATCTTCATATTCTGCTTGTAATTCTACCACAAGACAACACCGGGTTATTCCATACTTCTAAAATGGTTCATTAAAATATCCTCTCTATCCGCACTCCAACCAACGATTTCACACATCACACGGAAGACCTATGCGTTCCATGCATGGTCCGGGAAGTGGCCTTTAAAGATTCCTAGAGATATGAACAATTCTGCGCAAATGCTGCAAGAAAATGCTATATCGGATATAAATATACAACTATAAAAGATACGTTTAATATATAACATTAGACATATAATACCACTCAGAAAAAGGCGCAATGCCGCTCAAAAAACTGAAGTAGGATATAACCATGAAAAACGAATACAAAGTAAAGGGAGGGAAGCCATATGAATTGCATATAAATGGCTGAGAGGGATAGCGACCTCTCATTCCCGTTTAAAGTACTTTTACGTCAGACAACGCCCACGGATACCAATGCAATTCAACGACAGATCCCCGTACCATGTGCAAACATGAAAGCACCAGAATGCAGACAGATAAGGAACGACGAAAAACAATTTTCAGCTACACCACCAACAGTAATGGAACACTCGCAACGCCGCCTTTATATATATATATATATATATATACTCTAAGATAAAAAGATCTTCAAATGAGACATAATTTGGTACGAGTAATGTAGATGTACAGAAACAGAAATGATTATAATTTCAGAACAATTGGATGATTTATTGCAATGAAAGATCTACACAAAGTGAGCATGAAAATATGGCGTTGGTCCACATCCGGCCTTGATACAAGCTGTTACCTGACGTGATACTGATGCATAATGTTGCCGGGTGGTGTCCTGAGGGATGTTCCACTTGGCCTCCAATTGACTAGCTAATTCGTCTACATTCTGGGATAGTCGCAGACGTCTCCCCATCTCAGCCAAAATGCGCTCAATAGGTGAGAATCTGGGGAACTGGCTGGTCAAGGAAGTATGTCGTAAGCACGCAGGCAATCAATAGAAAGGCGTGCCGTGTGTGGCCTGGTATTATCTTGAAATGTTATTGAAATGTTTTCCCTGGGTTTCGCGACAGAAATGGCAATAGGGGGGGGCCTTAGAATGTCGGCAACGTACTGCTGTACTGTGATGGTACCACGGATGACTATCAAAGGGGTCCGGCTATCAAACGAAATGGCACCTCAGGCCATAACTCTCTGTTGTCGAGCCGTGTGGCTGTAAGAGAATTATCCTGACGATGTCCGGGATGTCTCCTGATACGTTTGCGTTGAACGTCTGGACCCAGTTCGAAACGGGACTCATTACTGAAGACAATTCGTTCCCAATCCGAACAATTCCACGTTGATCGGACCAGACATCTTTGCAATCACTGCTGATGGTGTATACTGGTCAGCGGTAGGCGGTGTAATGGGCGCCGCGAGTTTAGCTTCCGCTCCCGTAGTCTTCTATTAATGGTCCTGGAGGTTACTTCCGTGTTTGTCACACGTTAGATTGTTGATAACGACGAATTTCGTGCTGTCACAACTGCTCTGACAAACGCTTTATCTTCCCGTTCTGTCATTTATTCTGTTCATGATTCAGTGAAAACGTAGAAAAATGTTGGAACTTTTGAATATAATTACCAGAACATGGAAAACTGCAAATGTCGAAAGTGTAGTTCAATACGATGTAAATTGTGCCCGATGGCAAACCCGGAACAAATTGGAAATAGGATTTCATATTGTGTGTTTTGTAAAACCTATAATTGGATATATTGCATGGAATATATGGTATGTGGTAAGAAATATACAGGACAAACAAAATATTGTTTAAATTCAAGAATGTACAGAGGAGTCAAGTATATAAATTTCAACATATTGCAAATGATGACGCATCTTCAGAAATAAAGCGTTTTAAATATCTCGTGATTGAATCTATGCGGATTAATATCTGTATACTATGGTTGATCTGCTGAAACGACTATTGGAGAATCGCCATATTTATATGAGGAATACGATTTATCCCTATGGTCTAAATACACCCACTTCTAAAGTTAAACATGCAATGCAAATTTTCATTTTTCGAAAGCGTATTTGAATTTGACAAGCTGAAAATCGCTGCAGATATAGATGGCAGTATGCAAATATATTATGTTACAGACAATCACGATTGACTCTCCGCATATATGGGAATTATGCAGTCGTTGAAGGCGCCAGCATTCTGAAGGGTTTGAAAAGGTGCATTTAAATGCTAATACGAAATGTACTTAACTTCTGTAGGTATTTTTGATGATATTCGTGTTTCTATAGCTGAAAGAAGACGAATGGCTGATAGTGAGGGCTGGCGTGATGTCAGACGCATTGCGGTATAGCAGTTAATCAAATATGTTGCTATTTTTTATTTGACATTGATCATTCGGTAATTTCCCGATTATGAAAATAAGGCCAAACAAGTCAAACATCGACCTGAGGCCTGCTCCCGGCCGTTTAAGTGTCACCACACAGTCTGATGATCAGTATATTGCTATAGTGGTCATGCGGAATCTACGAGCGACCTCCATAACTGTTAAATCCATAGTTGCAGCGGCACTTGGTAAGACAATATCTGCCTGTATTGTGCACCGAAGTCTCCACGTGAAGGGATTGCACACCCGAGTACCATGTTTTTGTGTTCCACTAACCGTCCAAGACAGAGGATCAAGATTAAATTGATATCGTCAACATGTCAATTGGACTGTCTCGGATTGGTGTAATGTCCTGTTCACGGACAAATCCAGGTTTGCCTTGGAATCAGATGATAAGCCTGTAAGGGTCTCGAGAGAATGAGGCACACGCAATCAGGCCAAGAACATCATCGAACATCACGTATTCAGAGGTGACAGCGTCATGGAGTGGGCTGGAATTTCAATGGGATATCGCACAGAGTTGAGCACCTTTAAAGGCGGTTCTGTGACGGCTGCGCGGTATCGGTATGTTGTCCTAGACCCCGTTGCGAGACTATACGCTGCATCAGTTGTCCTGATTTCCTCCTTATGGATGATGCCCGTCCCCATCGAGCTAACATATCTAGCAAGTGATAGCATTTTTCGTATGGACTGGCCGGCGTATTCCTCCGAACTTAATCCCATTGAAAACCTTTGGGATGCCCTCGGGTTTGTCGTCTCTGCACGTTTACCTCTTCCAGCCAGTCTCAGAGAGTTGGAAACAGCCCTATTGGAGGAACAGCCAATGCTCGCATCTGCAATTGTTGATCACCTCATGGAAAGCAAGGAAAACCATTGTAAAGTTTGTCTGAAGGTCCGTGGTGGTATCATACCATATTCATGTAAGTTTTGTTTGGTTTGCTTGCCTCTAAACATAATTTTGTTAATGACCCAAATGTGACGTCAACATAAAATTTACGAAAAGTAAATATTTTTTTCACATTTGTACAAAATTCTTGTTTTCTTGAATGCATAAATACATTTGCTACCATGATGTACATACAATGCTGAGTTAGTCAAAGCTTTACTTTTCAATTTTTGTTGATTTTACCGTCCGTGCTTAAACTTTGGAAGCTAGTGTATCGTCAAATACGGCATTACTCACAATACAGAGCGCATATAGAAACAAGATTCTATGGTAGCTATTCATGGTAGTAACATGTATGGTTCTACCTTTCATTTTTGTAGAAATTATTTGCATAAATTAATCTCTGCATAATTTTCTTATCACATGTAACATTTTGACTTAACATAATAAATTATATTCTGATATAATATTATTTTTGAAAAAGAACTATTTTTAGAATTATTATCAATTTTTGTAAAATTCATACTATGTTCATTTTTAAACCATTTCATGCTTATTCATTTCTTTTTGCATTTTAGACCATTTTAATTTTTGAAACAATTCCTTCTTTATATTTAAAAATTTCACATCTCATTATCCATTTTTTCATTTTTAAAATTCCCTCCATACCAGATCATTTTCCTTAGAATCACTATTTTCGAAATTCTTATCAATTTTCTGATTTTGCATATTTTTTTTTAATATCCTTCTTCCCATAAATTGGAATTTACAAAAACTCTCAGTCTCAAGAAATATCTTGGACTTTGCTTGTCCGTATGCTCTTTTTCCTTGGTGCTATCAGTTATATCAATTTGATTTTTATTACTTTCCTTTAATTCTTCATTTCCATTTCAATTTTCTTTATTTTCATTACTAAAATACTCTTTTCTTTCACTTGCCACAAAGCATTTATTAATATGTATTGTTATAATTTTGGCGGCACAATTGTCTTTTTCTCTTATCATAAAATTATTATTCGTTATTTTTTTTATCACTCTATATGGTCCTGTAAATTTGTCGCTTAACACGGGTGGTTTAATCACTTTTTTTAGGAAAACTGTATCGCCGAGCTCTATATCTTTCATACGGACAACCGTATATCTTTGTGCTTGTTTTTCAGCAGCAGTTTTTTGTAAGCCTGAAGTATCTTTCATTATCTCATTGAAAAATTTCAGGTTTTTTTTAACATGTTCTTATTAGTTGTTTCTATTTTCCAACTCCAAACTCATTTTGTTAATATCACTGTCTTCACTTTTATTTTGAATATTATCTCCTGGCAATTGTAGGTCCCTTAAAAAAACAAAAATGCTGGTTCGAACCCCGTAGTCTTGTTTTTTGTATTGTTCACATAAAGCTTGAACCACTTTAGGGATTCGTCCCAATCGAAGGTCTTGTTTGCAATGCAAATCATGGACTCCTTCATTAAATGATGCCCCCGTTCCAATCTCCCTAATGAGGATGGCTTTGCCACACTGTTATAATGTATTTCTATATTCAGGCTGTCTGTAAATTCAATGTATTCCTTACTTTTAAATTGACTTGCATTATCACTTTGTATAGTTCTAAAAATTCCGTACGAGATGCAACATTGAACCAAAATGTCCACTATAGTTTGTGCTGAGATGTTTTTGACTGGATATGCTTCCAGATGTCTGGAGGATATATCCATTGTTACAATGTAACAATGCCCTCGGTTGCTCCGTGGTACCTTCCCGACAATATCAATTTGTATATGCTCGACACAAGCAAAAACCGGGCTAATGATCTGAGGCTTGGCAGGAGGGATATTTTAGTCTTTCATTCTCAGACACATATCACAAGATTTGACAAAATTTTCGACATCAGCCGACATGGCGGTCCAGTAGTATTTCTTCTGTACAATTTGTAATGTCTTATCCACACCAAAATGAGGAAAATGAACCAATTCCAGCACCTCCTTTCTCAACATCTGTGGAATGACAATCCTGTTCTCTTCATTGCTTTTAAATTTATCTCTTTTATTTTTCTTTGTAATCATGACTAGATTTGTTGCATTATCTATAAAATACTTTTTATTATTTTGCGTTCTTATTTTGCCTTCCGCGATTGCCTTCCTTATTTTTTTATTTTTTTATCTTTAAGCTGCTCTTTTACTATTAGTTTGATATTGAAATCCTTTGTTTGCATTATATTAATTATCATCTTCTCTTGATTTTCTTGGTCAAAAATATGTATCTGGAATTATAATCTGCTGGGTTGCTTTATCCAGGTTGGTGTGTAAATTCGAAAGTAAAAGTACTAATCTCCATTACCCATCTGGCTATAATACTTGGTTGTTTTAAACGGTTCCAATAATATTTCTTTTATCTCTCCCATTTTATTTGCTTTCTGGTGTTCACTTTTTTTTGACAAAAATTCAAGCGCTTTATTTTTAACCTAGTTTTTAAAATTACGACTTTATTTTCCTCTGACTATTCGGCCATTCTCGCAACATTTTCAAATTGCGCAATAAGAAATTCGACGTCTTCGTCTTTCCTTCCATTAAACACAGGCAATAAATTAATTAAACCAAAATTATCCATTTTTACTCTCGGATTTTCAATAATTTCTCTTTGTGATATATCCGGAGACTTTTGTCGTCTAGAACATCTACTTTCTCTCAAAGGCATTTAAAACAAAAAATATCCCTTCCAAATTCCTACTAAAATTAACAGCATAAAATACACTTTAAATATACTACACATAAAACATTTCAACATGCAAATTATTATTCTTGATCAATTTCAACTTTTCAAACATTATCATTACACAGGTAACTGTGCATATTTAATTTAAACATGCTAAAATTTGGTCAACACATGCTCCTCCCTTAAATTTATTCATCTTTATTCAAATTATTTTTATTAATCTCAGTATTATTTATTAAAATTTTCATTTTAAATTTTGAACTCACACAAAAGCGTCACGAAAACCAAATGTGGGACACAAAAGAGAAATTATTTAAACTTAATTTAATGATCAACATTATTTATCATAATCATTATTATCACGTTGTGCGTTGTGTTTTACAATAACCATCCAATTATTTTATCATTAACATATCTATATCACTTAACATCGCCGTAAATTCTCGTATTAGTGGACTTATTATTTAATCGTACGTTGCTAGTTGTGCCGCTATATAAAACCCTCCAAATATTTAACCTTTGCGTGAGTCCTGTAAAGGAATTATTAATTAATAAAATGCTAAATGGATCACACCATATTAACTTTAACAAAAACATTTATTAAAGAACATAAATACTTAAATAATTCAATTACAATATTTAATTACATTATTTCAGCGGAGGGGAAATATGTGACCAGTACGGAAATCCTAAATAGTGGTTATGATCAGATATCATTTTTAATGGGCACATATCTTCAAGGCTGTCTTGGACTTGGATCATATATCCAAAATTCTGGCATCAGATATTCGTACTCGCCATAACTCTCGGTGTGCAGCTCCTTCTCGTACCCTGATTGCACTCACAAAAATCAACAGATCCCCATTATTTTTGAATATCTACGGAGCACTCTACATTTCTAGTCGTCGTTATGTCATATTGTCGGGCAAGTATCAAAGCAAGTCATCTTCCGAAGTTATCTTAAGTCGTATTCTATCCTCACTGCAGTTATCTGTTAAAGTTTACTCTCTCAAGTCATATTGGTATCACTCTCGTCGTTCTCTTCGATCACAGGTTGTAGCTCCCTCTTTTTCGGGGCTGTCATTTCCCCATTACTTTCATTTGCCGCATTCAGAATGACGCCACAAGCTTATTTTTCCATTGGTTACTTATTTAACCAATGGAACCATTCCACATCCTCGTAAGGGTCAGCTCGGCCCCTCTGTCATGGCTACCCTAAATTTATGATTTTCTGAACTTTAGGTTCACGGGTTGTAAAACTCGGTGCCATCCAGACTGTAAGTATTGTCCGAAGTTCTAGATCAATAAATAACTAGTATAAAACTGTCTCATCATAACACAACACTTAATGTGAGATCTATTTCTGGTCTCACAATTTTATCATTTTCCTTTTAAATACATTTATTAGCAGTACTTGACTTTTGCAGTTTTTGAAAATTAACATTTTCACTTTCATTATGAATATTTTTACAATCATTTGAATTTTGCATTTCTTGAAAATTATTATTATCATTCTCATTTTGAATATTTCTACAAACATTTGAATTTCGTATTTCTTGAACATTTCATTTTCATCATCCAAAACACCATTTATTTTATTCTCATCTGAATTTTGAGTATTTTCCTTTCCATGATTTTCATTTTGACTTTGAATTTCTCCAAACATTTTATTTTCATTTGCACTATGTACTCCTTGAATTCTAATATTTTCATTTTGCATATTTTCCTGATCAATGTTTTCAAAAATTTTATCAACTTTTTGATTTTGCATATTTTTGACATACGTATTTTCGCTTCTATGCTGCATATTTTCATTTGTATTTTGAACATTTTCAATCTCTACACTTTGTACAGTTAACATTTTTGTGATTGAATCTCAATTATTTCATCGTTACCATTATATTTATTTTCATTTTGCACCTTTTGTGCTATATGACATTTTTTTGCGTAAATGTCATTTATTTCACTCACTTTATCATATTTTTCCATCAATTCTTCCGCATTTTGTAAATTTTTTTCCATATAACATTGGGTAGCGTGAATTCCAATTGGTTCATCCTTCATGCTATATGTATTTCTAATGTTCAAATTATTATTTTCTCCAAGTTTTATTACTCGAAAAGGCCCCTGAAATCGATCTTGTAGCATATTGGATTTATTTTCCTCTTTCAAAAAATACGGTATTTCCGATTTGCATTTCTTCATTAGTAATTCTTTTGAAATTTTTATTCACTCCTACTTTCATATTTTTATCTAACGTGATTTTAACTTTCTTTTGATTACTTATCACAATATCAATTTTGTTATTTCTTTTTACAGTTCGAATTACACCAAATGGAAAAAGTAATTTTGCGTGTTTTGTGGGGATAAAGATCACTTTTTATTCCGAATTCCCTGACCTAAATCGAATTGTTCTGCAATCAACTGATCTGGCTGCAAAGCAATCCTGCGTGCGAGCGTAACATAAACCTGGATGTCAAGATTTGACTTTTTATTAACACATTTTTTTTCAGCAAAATCATCAACCTTTTCCTTTTTAGGAAAATTGGCCTTATCGACCAGTGCGAATTTTTGACTGTCATAATAACCATTTTTAATATTTTCATCAAATTCAAATATGCCTTTTACTTCATTTTGTGTGACAATTGGTTTTTTCGCACTAATCACAATCTTAAAATCATTTTCTGTATCAACAGTTTTTTATTTTCATCATTTGAAAAAGGATAGTCATTAACATGGCTACCTTCAAGAATTTGTGTATCAATTTGCGAAACTTTACAACTAGCTTCCTTAATTTCATCATACTTTTTATTATCGATCTGAGTCGATTTTAAGTTTACTTCATTTTTGTACTCATCATTTACATTTATTTTTGCATTGCACACATCATTTTTATTTTTAATAACTTCTTTAACTCCTGCATTTTCCTTATTTGTAATGTTTTTACCTATATTATTTTCTACACATGTATTTTCCTCAATTTTCTTTTTAATAATATGTGCCTCACATTTTAGACTTTCGACGAAGTTTTGGTCAAAACGGACCAATCCGGGCTGACTTCTTATAGCTGCAATATCAAACACCTCCACCTTCGGCCGGGGAACATGGCTATATTTTTGCATGCTTTCCATTCTATTTATTTCTTTACTGTCATTTTTACTGTGTTGTATATATTTTTGCTGTGCTTTTAACTCAAATTTGGGACCTGGGCTTCGCGTGCGAACCTCCCTTTCATAAGTTTGTAGTTTATTTACGACTTTATAATTTTTATCACCGTGTCCGTACCTAATTTTCGCTTTATCGCTTGTATTTGATTTGCATTTCTTTCCTTATTTCTTTCTCTGAATCCGCTATTTTGCGTTTTACTAAATCTGTTATTTTGCCCATTTCTAAATCCGTTATTTTGTTCATTTCTAAATTCACTTCTTTTATTCCCATATTTATTTTCTCCATAATTTTTTTTGCGTTTCGGTTGAGCCAACAGGTTGAAAAATAGTGCCCTTTTTTCCGCATCCTATACAATATATAATTTCATTTTCTGCTTTTTCATGCCTTTCATATTTTATTTGTCGAGGTTCAAATTTTGAATTTTGTAAATGCCTTTCCATTTGTCTATCATTAAAATTTTTGCCCATATTTTCATTGCGATAAATTGCATTAACTTCTGTACTGTCGCATTCCTCAAAAACCTTATCCAAATGTTCTGTGTACTGCACCGCCTTTTCAAAATCCTGAATATACAATTTATTAATTTCAAATGCCAAATCTTGTCTTAAAGTTTCCATAAATTTCGCTATCATTAATTTGTTCTTTATTTCACACATTTCATTATTTGCGTTATTCCCTAAAAATTCATTTGTGGAATTTGAAATTTCCAACGCTAACTGAGATACTTTCATTCCTGGCGTCATTTAAAATTTATTTAAATTTGTCTGCTTTTGCATCATCGTAAGAGATGTTTTAAATTGTTTCAATAATATTTCTTTTATCTCCCCCATTTTACTTGTTTCTGGAGTTCCCTTTTCTTTGATAAAAATTCAAGCGCTTTATTTTTAACCTAGTTTTTAAAATTACGACTTTATTTTCCTCTGACCATTCGGCCATTCTTGCAACATTTTCAAATTGCGCAATAAGAAATTCGACGTCTTCGTCTTTCCTTCCATTAAACACAGGCAATAAATTAATTAAAACAAAAATATCCATTTTTTCTCTTGGATATTCTATAATTCTCTTTGTGATATATCCGGAGACTTTTGTCATCTAGAATTTATATTGCTTCTCAAAGGCATTTAAAACAAAAATTTTCCCTTCCAAAATTCTACTTAAAATTAACAGCATAAAATACACTTCAAAAATACTGCACATAAAACACTTCAACATGCAGATTAAATATTCTTAACATTATTCAACTTTTCAAAAATTTTTTTAATTCTTTCAAATATATCCAATTTCATTCATTACCATTGTGACTGTGCATATTTAACTTAAACAATACTAAAATCTGGTCATCACATGTTCCTCCATTAAATTTATCCATAACTTTATTCAAATTATTTTTTCAATCATAGTATTATATATTAAAATTTTCATTTAAAATTTTGAACTCACATAAAAGCGTCGCGGAAACTAAATGTGGTGCTCTAATAAAAAATACAAAAACTTTACTTATAATTAACATTATTTATCATTACTTTGTGCGCTGTGTTTTGCAATAACCCTCCAATTATTTATCATTAACATATCAATATTTATCTCTTTACATGGCCTTAAATTCGTATATAGTGGACTCGTTAATTAAATCGTACATTGCTTTATTGTGCCGCTATAAACCCTCCAATTATTTACGTTTCGTGTGAGTCCTGTAAAAGAATTATTAATTAATTATTACATTACCAAAAAGATTACACCAATTTAACATTAACAATAACAGTTATTAACAACATAAATATTTAACTATTCAATTAGAACACTTTATCATATTATTAAGTCGGAGGGTACATTGTGAGGCCATTAAATTCACCTAAAATATATATATACGACCTGATTTTTCAATGGGTACATACCTTCAAGTCTGCCTTGGGTTTTGTCACTGCCACGTAAGTTGCCGATCATATCACCGAAATAACTCGCAGTATTCTTTCACCGACTCGTGATATCGACGATAACTTTTACTTATGCTGCCCACACCCTCACTTATTGCATTCTCTTATTATCTGCACAAGTCATACTGTCATGTCTCCATCTTAATTCGTATTATATTATCACTGCTCCAGTTGTTGAACAATGTCCTTCTTAAGTCTTGATCCCAATTATATTTTTAAGTCATATTGTACAAGTTATCTGTTCCAAGTCATGTTAGTATGTCTATCTGATTCTCGGGTCACAGGTTGTGGTTCCCTCTTCTCAGGTGCGTCATTTTCGCCCTTGCTTTCATTTGAAGCATTGAATGTGACTTTATTTTCCATTGGATAATCTTTATCCAATGGCGTGGATCACATCCTCGTAAGGGCTAGCTCGGCCCCCTATGTCATAGCGTTCCTAAATTCATGATTTTGTGACCTCTAGGTTCACGGGTTGTAAAACCCGCCGTCATCCAGACTTACAGTATTTTTGTCGTCTTGGCCACAATAAATTACACATATAAACCTGTCTCATCAAATGTGAGGTCTATTTCTGGTCTCACAGGTGTACAGAAAAGGAAATGATTAGAATTTCAGAACAATTGGATGATTTATTGCACTGAAAGTTCAACACAAAGTGAGCACATCAATATGGCGCTGGTCCTAATCCGACCCTGATACAAGCTCTTCTCCGACGTGATATTGATGCATAAAGTTGCCTGATGGTATACTGAGTGATGTCGTTTCACTTGGACTCCAATTGCGACCTAATTCATCTACATTCTGGGATGGTCTCACGCGAAGACCCATCTGAGCCCAAATGTGCTCAACAAGTTAGGGATCTGGGGAACTGGCTGGTCAAGGAAGTGTGTCGTAAGCAAGCAGGAAATCAATAGAGGGACGTGCCGTGAGTGGCCTGGCATTATCTTGAAAAGTTAGTGAAACGTTCGCCCGGGATGTCGCGATAGGAATGGCAATACAACGGGTAGTAGAATGTTGGCAACGCACTGCTGTGATGTGATGGTACCACGGATGACTATCAGAGGGGTCCGGCTGTCAAATGAAATGGCACCTCAGGCCGTAACTCTCTGTTGTTGGGCCGTGTGGCGTGTGGCAGTAAGAGAATTATCCGTACGATGTCCGGGATGTCTCCTGACACGTTTGCGTTTGACGTCTGTACTCAGTTCGAAATGGGACTCATTACTGAAGACAATTCGTTTCCAATCCGAACAATTCCAAGTTGATCGTGCCAGGCATCATTGCAATCACTGTTGATGGTGCATACTGGTCAGCGGTAGGCGGCGTAATGGGCGCCGTGAGTATAGATTCCGCTCCCGTAGTCTTCTATTAATGGTCCGGGTGGTCACTTCCATGTTTGTCACACGTCAGATTGTTGATAACGACGATCTCGTGCTGTCACAGCTGCTCTGACAATCGCTCTTTCTTCCCGTTCTATCATTTATTCTGTTCATGATTCAGTGAAAACGTAGAAAAATGTTGGAGCTTTCGAATATAATTACTGGAACATGGAAATCTTCACATGTCGAAAGTGTAGTTCAAAACGATGTAAATTGTGCCCGATGACAAACCCGGAACAAATTGGAAATAGGATTTCGTATTGTGAGTTATGTAAGACCTATAATTGGATATATTGAATAGAATGTATGGCATGTGGTAATAAATATACATGACAAACAAAATATTGCTTAAATTCTCGAATGTACATAGGAGTCAAGTATATAAATTTTAGCATAGTGCAAATGATGACGCATCTTTAGAAATAAAGCATTTTATACATTACGTGATTGAATGTGTGCGGATTACTTACTATCTTGTATACTGTGTTTGATCTGCTGAAACGACTATTGGAGAATCGCCTTATTGACATGAAGAATAAGATTTATCCATACGGATTAAATAAACCCAATTTTAAAAATTTAACACACAATGCAAATTTTCATTTTTCGAAAGCGTATTTGAATTTGACTGGCTGCAAATCGCTCCCGATGTAGGTGGCAATATGCAAATATCGTATGTTACAGCCAACCTCGAATGACTTTCCAGATATAAGCTAATTAGGCAGTCGTTGAAGACGCCAGAATTCTGGTTTTGAGAAGGCGCATATAAATTCGATTACGAAGTGTATACAACATCTGTAGGATTATTTTTGATGATATTCGTGTTTCTATGGATGAAAGAAGACGGATGACAGTTAATGAGCGCTGGCGAGATGTTGGATGCATTGAAGCAGGACAGTCAATCAAGTACGACGCTATTTTGTTTTGGCGTTGATAATTCAGTAATTTCCCGATTATGAAAACAATCCAAACAAGTGAAATAGCTGTCCTGAGACATACTCCCGGTCGTTCAAGTGTTACCACATACTCTGATGATCAGTATATTGCTATTGTAGCCAAGCGAAATCGATGAGAGACCTTCACAACTGTTTCATACATGGTTGCAGCGGAACTTGGTAAGACAATATCTGCCAGTACAGTGCTCCGAAGGCGCCACGTAAAGGGACTGCACGCCCGAGTACCACGTTTTAGTGTTCTACTAACCGTCCAAGCCAGAGGAAGAAGATTAAAGTGGTGTCATCAACAAGTCAATTGGACTGTCTCAGATTGGTGCAATGTTCTGTTAACGGACGAGTGTAGATTTATATTGGAATCAGATGATAAGCGCGAAAGTGTCTCGAGAGAACGAGGCACACGCAATCATACCAAGAACATCATCGAACATCATACATTCAGATGTGACAGCGTCATGGAGTTGACTGGAATTTCAATTGAATATCGCACAGAGCTGCACATCTTTAAAGGCGGTTTTATGACGGCTGAGAGGTATCGGGATGTTTTTCTAGACCCCTTTGGAGACTATACGCAGAAGCAGTTAGTCCTGATTTCCTCCGTATGGATCATAATGCCAGTCCCCATCGAGCTAACATCTTTGACGAGTACTTGGAAAGTGATAGCATTTCTCGTATGGACTGGCAGGCGTATTCCTCCGAACTTAATCCCATTGAAAACCTTTGGGATGCCCTCGGGTTTGTTGTCTCTGCACGTTTACCTCCTCCAGCCAGTCTCAGAGAGTTGGAAACAGCCCTATTGGAGGAATAGCCAATGCTCGCATCTGCAATTGTTGGTCACCTCATGGAAAGCAAGGAAAATCGTTGTAAAGTTTGTCTGAAGGTCCAGGGTGGTATCATACCATATTAATATAAGTTTTGTTTGGTTTGTTTGCCTCTAAACAGAATTTTGTTAATGACCCAAATGTGGCGTCATCATAAAACTTACGAAAAGCAAATACTTTTTTCACCTTTGTACATAATTTTTGTTTCCTTTAATGCACGAATGCATGAATACATTTGCTACCTTCATGTACAATGTGGTCTTAATCAAAGCTTTATTTTCCCATTTTTTTATTTTACCATCCGTACTTAATATTTAGAAGCCAGAGTACCATCAAATACGGCATTATTCACAATACAGAGCACATACAGAAACAGGATTCCATGGTAGCTAGCCATGGCCAAAACAATTATGGAAAAGATAATTTAAAACATAAGGCAAAATGTGGCAGGAATATTAAATTTAATGCAAAACTTGAAAATAAAAAACTACAAAACATTATAAAAGCAAATGCAACTCGTTAATCAATTCCGCATAATTAGATAAAAAACTTAGCATATGGCATCAGAATAAAGTTTTTGCCGAGAGCCTGTGAATTTTGTCAGGTAACATTTTTAATAGTAACAGTAGTAAACACGTCGTGATTAAAGATGTTTTCACAAATTTATTAAAGTTATATGCAGACATCTTGGGACTGAATCCGATAAGGAACAAACCGATTGATCTTATTCAGGAATACCTATCTGATCATGAATTACAAAAAGAAAGGGTACAACAATTTTAAAATGACAGCCATTTAAAAAAAAAACGTCATGAAAAATTTCCTATGTGAAATATTAAAATAGGCATTTCATGCAAATATAGTAAACCAGTATGCGGAAAGATCTACATAACTATATAAGATGTGTAAATCCCTGGACGTAACAATGAAACAGTGTGGGTGTCAAAAATACAGTAATTTTGTGAACGTCGGATATTGGAACGCGTTATAACGCGTTATAATTTTTTAACGCGTTATAACAGGAGATCTCCAGTTATTGAATGGAACAAACATTAAGAGCTGCTTGCAATTAGGTATTAAATATCGTTTTCCTGAATTCGGAAATATTAAGGAAAATATGGTGAAGAATATTGATAAATTTGTTTATAAAACATCTGTAATATACAATGTTCCAATTGAAGTTTTCGGAGCGCGGAAAGAGAGAGAGTTGTAAAAGATTGTTTAGGACTTTATAAAATTGACCATGTACATAGACAGCCTAGAATTTTTAACATTGACGAATAGGAATACTTGCAAAGGCATTTTTTTATTACATATGTTGACAAGGTAACTGATAATTAGGCATTTATGTGCATAGATTTGTATAGGAAACTTCTTAACGAATGCTATTTTGATGAGACTACTTATGTAAAAAGTGAATGTTACATGTATTGAAATTGAAAATCGAATAAGTGCCAAATACAAAAAGATTGGTTACTGAGTTGAAATATATATTTCCCATATCTAACGTTAATACCGATACTACATAAAGATCCAGTGAAATTCAGGCCAATAACAAAAGGATTTAAATCTTACCTAACAATAGCTAATAAAAATCTTCTTCAAATTTCAGTGAAGTGGTTGTACGAATTAAAGGTAAATGACCATAATTTGGTAAAAACAATATGGAAGTTGTAAAGAAAACCAATGATGTACCTAAGAGCTTGTATTTTAAGAATTTTGACTTCAGTGATTTGTTCAGTGACATAAATGTAAAAGATCTATTTGATATTATCATGGAACTATACGAGCAATTTGAAATACAATAAAAAATAACAAGATGTTGATATATGGTCTTAGTGGAGAAGGTATTATTGGAAACAGTGATTTTTAATGAAAATGACTTTTATAAACAATTGCACGGTGTACCTATGAGAGGCATTTGTTCTTCGATATTAGCCGACATGTGTCTGAATATATTCGAAGAAGGAACACACATTTTAAACAAGCGTGTTTACATTAGATACGTCGATGACAATCTTTTGGCTACTGAGGATCAGGAATTTAACCTGGACTTTCTATTTTACCCGGAATGCTTGAAATTGGTTGAAACATTGCCAAACGACTACTACAGTTTGCATATCTTCGATTTCTGCATTTATAGAGACAATGATTGATTTGTGTATTATCGATTATATGACAAAATAATCGCTTTTGGAATTGCAAAAAATTATATTACTTCTTGGAAATCGGTGTTGCATAGAAACGTTTTTAGACATATTGTTATAAATCATTAGGGACGCAGAAGCTGAACAGTTATAATGATAATCGGTATAGATGTGACAGAGAGTATTTGAACATGGCAATAAAATAAGGTTATCCAATTGGTTTTTCAATCGACATAGTGTGTGGTTTTCACAAAATAACTGCAACTCAGGGATTCAGATTGTACTTGAATTTAAATGGTACAAGGGAACCGGGAATTCAAAACGTGTTGTGATAGGTTAGGACATGAATGAATTTGTGAAGGTACATTAACATGGCTTATTTATAGACTTAATATGCTTGGATGCGATATGATTTCAGATCATATGAACTATCATATCGTGAGGTATTGTGAAGTTTTAAATTGGACTTAAATTGGTTAATATTTTGATAATAGAGTATGTTATGTGTTTTTATGTTTTAAATTCATTTTTAAGGTGATTGGAATAGGTTATCATAGAGTATAACTGTTGATTTATTTATGGTTTTACTAATAGTATACAGCGATATGGTTCCGTTTTACTTTCATTTTGATCCTTTTACGACATTGCTTTGAAGCTTCATTATCTTCATTATGCTGGAAAGGTATCGGCTACCGACTTGGTTGTCGCGACACAAAGCTTGCTTTAAGGACGATAAAATGTTACTTTGGATTGCTTTCAATATAATCTGAAGTCATCTTTGGACATAGCAGTTGCTAGCTCTTCCAATACGAATTAATCCTAGTAATTCAGACAGTCAACACGATCACTTTTCATTATACGTCTTCCGCATCTGCAAAGACATGCTTGACACACTATCTCGCTTTTGAATTCTCTCTGACGGGAGTATCACTGAAATGTGTTCGTATCTTTGTGCTCCGCCATCATCTGCCCATTAGCTGATGCGCTTGTTCAAGGAACGTCTTTGGCTACATTGGGCTTAACAGCTCAATGTTTAGGAAACTAGGAAAATTTCCATTGGTCACATTTGGTGTAACATTTCGTGGTCCATATAATCACGTGACTCCCCTCGTGTGTGGATACTTTATATCTGCATTATACATTACTGTGGGAATTTTATATCTCCATAAACGACATTGAATTTAACGCCAAGTCTTGGGGCCGGCCGGTGTATTTTATTGTTAGTATGTGCCATCCTTTAGCTACACATGCCTCCACTTGACGTAAATTTCCTGATAACATTGCTTCCTAGTGTCTACTATTTCACTTGTCAGAGTGTGTCATCACAATACCCTCATACTTTTAGTGAAAAGCAGAGAACATTCATTCATTGAATACCTATCTCTTATAACGTATTCTCCATCAATGTCTACCATGAAAGATACACAGCAAAAGGAGCGGTACTCAAGTGGAAGAATATCTTCCGTTCGATCGTGTTCAGCGTTATCTGACCCCATTGCAGTTGCTGGACTAGATGTTTCTGAACCATTGTATGCAAAACCTGACGATACATCTAGGAAAGCATATATATTACTATTCATATGTGCCAATCCATGTGCTCTCCATTTAGAACTTGTCCCAGATACAACTACAGATAGTTTTATGGTGGCGGTTCAAATACTTGTTGGAAGACGTTTTCTTTCTCACGCTGTTTATTCCGACAATTCAACAACTCTCCAAGCAGCAAAAACAAAATTGGCTAACTTTTGGAACACCTTTTTGGCAGCTCGAGTACTTCTGTTTTACGTCAATCTTGGCAGCACTTGGAAATTCTTTGCACCACGCGCAGCTTGCTGAGGAGGATGGTGGGAGCATATGATAGGAACCACCAAATGTTCCTTACGCAGATCTCTTGACCGGGCTCTGCTTACAGAAACACAATTCGCTACAGTACTAGTGGGTAATAAAGCTGCGCTAAATAATTGTCCATTAATTCAAGAAATCAGAATAGATAATAAGGTTTTGACTCGTATTAATTTCCTCACCGGAAATTCATTGACATCCTTCCCATGAGGTTCCGAGCCTAACAATATCAAACTTACGCGCAGTGGAAAATACAGCAGGGTCCGATAGGTACTTTCTTGTGAAATTAGACACGAGAATATTTACATAATTGAGAACATTCTGCAAAGTGGGGAGTGCATATGGAACGTCAAAGATACGGTTCAGTGATATTATGTTACACGATACAAAAGTTTCCCAGTCAGATGTGGAACAGAGCCCGAATAGTGAAATTTATTAAAGGATGTGATAATAGTGTCCGTACCCGCCTTTTAATGATAAAAGACAAAAACAAATTTGTAGACCAGTACAACTTATCACACTATTTGAGGTTTATCAGACTGGTGAGGATATTACGGACAGCTATGTAATCGCAAAGCAAGAACACCATGGGTTTTTGTTTTCGGTTTTAAAACGCTAAACTGATTCTGGCAGTATAGAAAAGGTGAAAAGGTTTGCTTGAAAGCATTTGTATACGTGACGTGACGATATAACGAGAATTATGAAATCTTTTACGGCTTTATAATTTCACAACCCCCTTGTTAGTTGACGCTCACCAAATACCTTAACTCGCGTTACGTGCTATAAGCTCTGCTCCTAGTCTAAGTGCTTGATACGATCGGCTGCTCTGTAACTCGCTTCGTGAGTCGAGAGACGCCATCTATTACTCGTTAGCGCTCACTGAGTCTGTGTAACGAATTATTTCATGCCGCCTGATGTTACGAAAGATTGCTTACTGTATTACGAACAACAGGAAAATTTGCATAACTTTACGTTTGGTCGTGTGTACGTAATAGAGTGGCGAAATATCGTGTTACGCTTTTAGTATAGAGAGACATACAACAATAATATTATATTTGCTTTGCAGTATACAATTTTATTCGTAATGTTCATAAGAAGAATAATTGCGAATCTCTCTACTTGTTTGTAAAAATAAACAATAAGGCATAGTATTGCCAGCACTCCACATTATCCTAAGTACATTAAATAACGTCCTTGTCATATTTAGAAATAAATATCTATAATTTTATCGTGTTTAGTGCTTCACAAAATCCGTCCTCGGCCATTTTTGCGCCATTTTTGCTAGTATCTAACCACAGAAAAGTTAAATATCGGAGCAATAAAGTAATTCTTTGCTCATACAAAAGAAAAATTTTCTCTTCAGAAGTGTTAAAAAAATGAATAACTCACAAACTAAATCGAAATTTTAAAACAAACTCCGCTCAGAAATACAACTATGTAGATACTTGCTTGTACAAACTCGATGTTTTGCTAGTGCTACTCTATGCAGGATACGGACTAGCAGCTCAAATACTTCCTTTAACTTTGATATTAAATGTTTCCTTAAACGTCATTCCATGTGAAATGACTACAGCGGGTTTCTCGACAATTTTGTTAATTTTTTATATTCCTACCATAGTTAGTGCTGATTGTGTATATACCAAAACCATTTTTAGTTTTTTAAATAACCGCCATTTTGGATCTGGGCCTACTTTTACTTGCCGGGGCGTGTCAAAATTCTGATTTTCTGTAGTTCGCGGAATTGAATATAACTCGATAACTATCCAAGAAAGCTAAGCAATATTTACGCCCCTAAAATTAGACATTCGGAGCTGTCAAAATAGATATTTAAGTTGCATTTAGTTTTTAGTTTAACCAGCTTGAAATTGACTAAAATTCAGCATATATGGAAGGCAAAATCGCCATTTTGATGTGTCCAACCGTGGATCGTTTTTCGTGATGTCACTAATTTGACTGCCATGGCCCTCTTTCGAGCGGAGGCCCCAATATATCTCCAGAAAGGCTAACTACCAACAGCTAGTATTTTACCCTCGAGAAAAAAAAACATTTTTAAAACTCTCTTTAATTTTTTTTAACCCTAAATTTTCAAATATGCAAACTTGCACATTTCATGGTCAAATATCTTGAAAACGGAAGCTGATAAAAATTTGAAATTTTTGTGTTAACTACGCTATTAGTACCCTACAAGTGCTATGAATTTCATTTTGTGGTTCAGTGTGGTTTTGGAAATTCGAGGATTGAAAATGTGGTAGAAAAGCTCAAGATAAACAACAAGTTATGCATTTGGACAAGTAATATGGGCAGATGTAGTTTTATATATCATTAAAAACAATATTTTATGTTTATTTTTTACTTTCCCAGCAATACATGGTAATGTATAGGGAAAGTATTGGAATCATGTCGAAAATCGCAACTCAAGTTTTCGACGGATCTACCCGTTTCAAGACCTCTAGAATACGAAAAAACCGTTTTTAGCGTGACGTCTGTGTATGTGTCTGTGTGTCTGTCTGTGTGTCTGTCTGTCTGTGTGTCTGTCTGTGTGTGTGTCTGTCTGTGTGTCTGTGTGTATGTCTGTCTGTGCAGATTTTGTATCCACTCTAACTAAAAAACTAATAGACCGAATTTCACAAAATTTGGTAGGTAAGTCACTCGTGAGCGAGTCTGGTGCTGATTAGTTTTGGGTACGATTTGGAATAACAGAACCCGCCTTTTTTTGCGAAATGTCCCGCAAAAGCTAGTATCCACTCTAACTGAAAAACTACTGGACCGAATTTCACAAAATTTGGTAGATGAATCACTTGTGGGTTACCCTGGTGCTGATTAGATTTTGGTACGATATAATAACCTGCCTTTTTTCGCAAAATGGCACGCAAAAATCGTCAAAATCTAAACTGAAGAACTAGGTATACTCAAATATATCCATTAAATGCTCGTTTAATACGTAATTTTTAAAGACGAAAATAATTAGACCAACCCCATTACACTAGGACTAGCCGTTCTTGAGATATTTTAGTTTTCCGTATTTTCTCTACGCCACCTTTGAAAATAAGTCCGGTTATCGAATGAGAACGAAAATTGAATTAAAAGTAAAATAAATTTAATTAAAATAAGGAAAACTTTAATATGTCTGCAGGGAAAGTCATGTGCTGCCCACATCAGATTTTTAAATTAAACTCTATAAAGGCCGCTATTAAATTTACGTGACGCAAAAACGTTTTGGTGACTAAAAACACGGAATTATACACTAATTAACACAAAATAGATGAAAAATTAAATATTTTTCTTTCATTTTGACATATTATATATCCATATATCCATATTCATAGCGATTGCATTTTGGAATATATAGATCAAATTTTGTATTCTTTGTAAATTTCTTTGCAGACGGGAGCTGGATGTTTTACTCATCGGATCTGTCTATGAGGATAATTCTGTATAGCGAGAACAGATATTCCTATACTTCTTTTTAGTAAGAAGTAAATATTAAAGTAAATATTTTAATTAAAGTAAATTAAAGTAAATATTTTAATTAAAATAAATTAAAGTAAATATTTTAGTAAAATGTTTTGAATAAGTGTGTCATTTAGAATACCATAGGAATTTGCACATACATAGTTGCAAATTTTAAGTTTATTTATTCTCCTTACAAACAACGGGTGTACTACTAATAAATAATACAATTTAAATTAATGTAAGGCAAATAAATGTGATTATTAAATAGAAGGAACACGCATGTACATCAAATATAATTTGATTAAAGGCTACAAAACATCAGTAACGAAGTTTATGTGTTTCTTTTAAGTCAAAAAGTGAAATCTTGCATACATTATGACCAGTAAGATATGTCCAATATATAAAATTTCAAAATAGTATGCAAAGTTTTTCTAATGGTATATAAAACTAAATTTGCCAATAGTAATAGTCGAAATGCATAAATCTTTGTTTATCTTGAGAGTGCTTGTCTACCACATTTTGAGTTAACAGAAAAAATAATTCAAGTTTTTATCAGATTCCCTTTTCATGATATTTCACCTTGAAATATAGAATTTTTAACACTTTACAAGATAATGAAAAGTGTTCATGGATTTGTTCATTTATTCATTCTGTCTGTCTGTCTCTCCGTTCGCACGTTAACTGCCGTAAAAATGACTCTATCAAAATTAAATTTGAGTTTGTTGTTCAGACGGTCTGTGGAACTTATGGCAATATAATTGAATAATATCAGCCAATTAATTTTGGACTGAACCCGGAACGAAGAAATAAAATACAGTGAACTCTATGGGACCAAATTTTTCAAACATTTTTTAAGTCACTTTAAAATTCACAAATTGCTTCGAAAGTTTAAGGAAATATTCAAATTATCCCATAAAAATATAAAAAAAAATATTTCAAAAAAAAATATAAAAAAAAATATATATTCAGTAGTTTTTTAAATGAAAATTAAAATGATAATTACATCCTTTTTATATTCAGAGATCACGTGACTCACTTCAAAATATAATAATGTGCCCATCTTGTGTAGAAATCGTAATTTTTGACGTTCTTTTTATTTTATATTTAGTGCTTTGTCCGTCCTAATATCGCTTAAATTTCGCTTAATTTCTGTGCATCTATATTCTGAAATAGCACAATTACAATGTAATTGAATTTAAATTATCAATGCCATCCATCTTGTGTCAAAATCGTGATTTTAGAAGTTATTTCTAATATTTTATATTTAGTGTTGCATCCGTTCTAAAACTGCTTTATTTTTGCTTAATTTCTGAGTATCTACATTCTGAAGCAACGCAATTACAATATATTTGAGTTTAAATGATCATCAAACTTAGATTATTTCTACAATGGAGCTTAATTTTTACAAATAGAGAATGTAAAAACATCAAGCTGTAAGATGAGTTGTATAATAATCGCTGTGTGTCTGTCTGTGCAACGTATGTATCCACTCTAACTCAGAAACTAATGGACCGAATTTCATAAAAGTTGGTAGGTAAGTCACTTGGGTGTGCCCCTGGCGCAAATTAGTTTTTGGTACGATTCGGTATAAAATACCCCGTATGTTTTTGCTAAATGACCCGTAAAAATTGTCTGTATCCACTCTAGTTATAAAACTAATGACCGAATTTCAAAAATTTGGTAGATAAGTCGCTTGAGGGTAGATTTTGGTACGATTCGAAAAAAAATAACCTGCCTTTTTTTGCAAAATGGCCCGCAGAAATAGTCAAGATCTAAAATAAAGACTACTTATGCTCAAATATACCCATTAAATTCCTGTTTCATACGCTAATTTTAAAGAAGAAAAGAATAAGACCAACTTCATTATATTAAGACTAGACTTTCTCGAGATATATTACTTTTTCGTATTTTCTCTACGTCACCTTTCAAAATAAATCCAATTATCAAATGAGAACAAAAATTGAATTAAAAGTAAATTAAATTTAATTAAAATAAAAAGAAAGTGGATATAAGCCGGCAGGGCAAGTCATGTACTGCCTATATCAGATTTTTTAATTTGAAAGACATATCTTTATACCAATTAAAAGATTATCTCATAGTGAAGCATGTGTTTTCATTATTCTACATTTAGAACGTTTTGGAGTAGATGACCCACTCAAACAATCATTTTTGAAAAAAAATTCGATTTTCATTGGATATTTTATCGATTAATTGACACGTGAATCAAATTCAAAGTCTCTGACTACTATAAGGAAGGTATTTCCCATTTAGATAAATGGAACATTTTAGTGACAATGAACGACACACCTAAAACAGCTACTTCCCGGCCGTCCAAATAGTTGCTCAAGTCCTCAGGATGAGTCGAACGGTCTGGGTCTTCTACACCTAAAGTAGCAAATATTATAAAACTTTAAAATGTACACATTTTTCTCATTGAAGGGACGTACCCTCCTACTATTTTTAAAGTCATTATCTAATCTATATAAATAAAATTGAAAATCTGTCTGTCTGTCTGTCTGTCTGTCTGTCTGTTTGTCCCATCATCACGGGAGAACGGCTGAACCGAATTTGATGAAATTTTGTGGGTAGCCTAGAAATAGCGCCACTTAAAATTTAGTCTATGGTTGGAATTTCTACAACCAGTGGTTTTCGAGATATTAGTAAAAAACGAAACTTCCGTTTGTCTCATCATCACGAGAGAACGGCTGAACCGAATTTAATAAAATTTTGTGGGTGGCCTTGAAATAGCGGCCCATAAATTTTGCCAAAGTTTCAAGTTTCTAAGACCAGGGGTTGTCGAGATATTAATGAAAAACTGAACTTTTTTTATAGGAGTTCTACTCTCCAACTCCGTGGTTTATCCAAACGGAAAGGATAAAAATCGTTTGTTTAAAGCGTCAAAGGGAATTAAAACTTTATTTTTGAGTTTGATGCAGGATTTTTGCATTAAATAGTCACTATCTGAAAGCATGAATTGTTTGAAACATGAATTTAAATGGAAAAATCTACCTCCATGTTTTTACATGTATTAACCTCCATGTATTTCACAAGCTTTTACTCAACGATTAGAAGTATAAAGAAATTAAAATGGTTATTTAATTTCGCATTTTATGAGGAAGATTCTATCTTATATCATGTTGCTCGGCAAAGGAATGGAATTAAATGTGTTTGTTAATGATTATTATTTTTTTTCTATTTGTATAATAAATAAATGGATGTAAAAATATATTTTATAAATGAACGGTTTGATTGTTCTTTTAATTATATATATTGCGAACTGCGTACATCACAGTTTTATTTATTTTAGCAAAGAAGTTTCAAAGCTCATATATTGTGTTTAGCTAATAAATTCATATATTGTGTTTACCCAATAAATTCATTTAGCCGATTGTTGAAGCAGAAAAAGAGTTGAACGGATATATGTATCTTCTAATACAATTTTAGTGTTTTCATTTAGTATATATACAGACGGGATATGGATATTTTATTCTTCAGATCTGCAAATTTAGAGCTACGAATTTAGCGGAATATCTCTAAATAACTTGGTAACTTTTCTTTACCAAATTAGAGGAAATATCTCCAAATTGATAAAAATGACCCAAATCAATGAAATTAAAATTGTTTTTTTAGAATAGAGTACTGAAATGATGTTTCTGTAGCATTTGTCGGTCAGTCCATCCATTCTACTTAGTAACGCATTTAACTAATTTTTTTAATATCACTAAATTGATAAAAATATTTGTAAATCCATAAAAATATCATGGAGACGAAAATGTCGCCAAACCTTCTATGGAGATCACATTATTCAGACGACATGATTTCCATCAATTTATTTGAAGCAGATGATATCATGTCGCTTAGCAACGGATCCAATGTGTTATGTGTCATACGATTTTTATTAAATCTAATAAAAATATGTATATAAAATAAATTTCATTGACATTGTATTTTTGACTGGATAATATCAATTACGGTCTTCAGGTTTAAACATCATTATTATTGATATTTCGGGGACAGTTGATTCAGGAATTATTGATATTTTCAAATTATTATGCCATTGTTTCATTATGACGAAAATTGTTGAAACTCATATATAGTACGTTGTACAAGTAATCTTCTACAAATGCACGGGTATATCTTCTAATCTACGAGAATATACGTAGTACAGGTATATTGGCAAAATTTTTATATATATTGGCATATATTGGAATCAATTACGACTTTCTGGTATTAAGTTACGGGGATTTTTGATACTTTCAATTTATTACGTCATCTTTTTTATTTTGGTAAATATTTTTAAGACTCATATTACAATATGTTTAAGCTTCTACTAACACACTGGCATATTTTCTAATTTGCGACAATATAAGTAGTACGTGGTTGCATATATTGATTCAATTCTTTTTTTGTGTGTGTGAATTTGTTTACAAAAGGGGCCAGGATATTTTATTCTTCAGATTTGCCCGTGAAGATAATTTTGCATAGTGAGAACAGATATTCTTAAACTTCTCTTTATGAGCAATTAATTTAATATTTTATCAGAATTTGCACATGATTGCGAATTATAAGTTTTTTTATATCATATACTCCGTACGAAGGACGGGTATGCTGCTAGTCTATATAAATAAAATTGAAAATCTGTCTGTCTGTCTGTCTGTCTGTTTGTTTGTCCCATCATCACGGGAGAACGGCTGAACCGAATTTGATAAAATTTTGTGGGTAGCCTAGAAATAGCCCCACTTAAAATTTAGTCTATGTTTGAAATTTCTACGACCAGTGGTTCTCGAGATATTAGTAAAAAACGAAACTTTCGCTTATCTCATCATCACGAGAGAACGGCTGAACCGAATTTAATGAAATTTTGTGGGTGGCCTTGAAATAACCCCCCATAAATTTTGCCCAAGTTTCGAGTTTCTAAGACCAGGGGTTGTCGAGATATTAATGAAAAACGGAACTTTTTTTATAGGAGTTCTACTCTCCAACTCCGTGGTTTATCCAAACGCAAAGGATGAAAATCGTTTGTTTAAAACGTCAAAGGGAATTAAAACTTTATTTTTGAGTTTGATGCAGGATTTTTGCATTAAATAGTCACTATCTGAAAGCATGAATTGTTTGAAACATGAATTTAAATAGAAAAATCTACCTCCATGTTTTGTATTTCACAAGCTTTTACTCAACGATTAGAAGTATAAAGATATTAAAATGGTTATTTAATTTCGCATTTTATGAGGAAGATTCTATCTTATATCGAGTTGCTCGGACAAGGAATGAAATTAAATATGTTTGCTAATGATTATTATTATTTTTTCGATTTGAATATTAAATAAATGGTATTAAAATATATCTTATAAATGAAGAGTTTGATTTTTTTTAATTATATTAATTGCGAACTGCATACACCACTTTCATTTATTTTAGCAAAGAGGTTTTAAGCTTATATATTGTGTTTAGCTAATAAACTCATATTTTTTTTACCCAATAAATTCATTTATCCAATTGTTTAAACAGAAAAAGAGTAGAATGGGTGTATCTTCTAACAATATTTTAGTGTTTTCATTTAGTATATACAAACTGGATCACGATATTTTATTCAGATCTGCGAATTTAGAGCTACGAATTTGGCTGGATATCGCTAACGTGGCAAATTTCATAAAAGTTACCAAAATGATTGAAATGTCCCCAAATTGATAAAAATGACGTAAATCAATGAAATTAATTTTGTTTTGTTAAAAGAAAGTACTGAAATGGTGTTTCGTTAGCATTTGTCTGTCAGTCCAACCGCCCTACTTAGTAACACATTTAGCGAATTTTTAAAATGTCACCAAATTGATAAAAATATTTATAAATCCATAAGCATATTGTGAAATTGATAAATTGCCCTAAATAAACGAAATTGTGTTTTTTTAGGGGATAATATTTTGATGATGGTTCGTCAATTTATCGCCAAGTGGGACTGTCAGTTCTACAGTCCCACTTGGCGATAAATTTGGCGATTTTTTAAAATGTCACCAACTTGATAAAATTATTTATAAATCCATAAAAATATTTTGAAATTGATAAATTGCACTAAATAAACGAAATTGTGTTTTTTAGGGGATAATATTTTGATGATGGTCCGTCAATTTATCGCCAAGTGGGACTGTCAGTTCAACAGTCCCACTTGGCGATAAATTTGGCGATTTTTTAAAATGTCGCCAAACTTTCATTAGAGATATTCAGACGATATTTTGACCACCAATTTATTTGCAGAAAATCATAACATGTCGCTTAACAACGGATTTAAATTTAATGTGTTTATGAGGAAGAAGATTTTTATTAAATCTTTTCCGATTTTAATGATGAAGATATGTATATAAAATAAATTTCATTGCCATCGTATTTTTGACTGGATAATATCAATTACGATCTTCATGTTTAAACATTATTATTATTGATGTTTTCGGGGATTATTGATTCAGAGATTATTGATATGTTCAATTTCTTATGGCATTGTTTTATTGCGGCAAAAATTGTTGAAACTCATATATTGTACGTTGTACTAGTAATCTTCTACAAATGCACGGGTATATCTTCTAATCTAAGAGAATATAAGTAGTACATGTATATTGGCATATATTGGAATCAAGCCTTCCGGTATGAAGATGGCAGGGATTATTGATATTTTTAATTTATTAAGTAATCTGTTATATATTGGTAAAAAATTTTCAGACTACATATTATACGGGTTATCTTTTACTAACACTAGGACATATCTTCTAATCTATGACATTATAAGTAGTACGGGTTTATCTTCCCATATAATTTTAGCACTTTCATTTGAGCACATATTGGAATTAATTATTGCCTACTGATTTAAAGATTACGGATTTATTGATATTTTCAATTTATATATGTAATCTACTAATACAAGTTATATCTTCTAATATTCGCGTATATAAGTAGTACGGGTCCCATACAATACGCTATTATTTTGCATATATTGATTCAATTCCATACTTTTTATAAATTTGCTTACAAAAAGGCCAGGATATTTTATTCTTCAGATCTACCCGTGAAGATAATTTTGAATAACGAAAACAGCCATTCCTTAACTTCTTTTTAGTAGCATTATGTTAAATATTTTAACAGAATATTTTGATTAAAAATGCCATTTAGTATACTATAGGAATTTGCACATGATTGTGAATTTTAAGTTCATTTATATTATATACTCCGTACGAAGAACGATAATGCTGCTAGTCACAAAATATATTTTACTATCATTTCAAAATTTTGAATATTTTTATGTGAAGCACTTAGTTAAATAAGAAAATTTGAAATACTTTATTCTTCAGTAGGTTTTATCGAAATATCTATCCATGAATCAAATTTCAAGTTTCTATTTACTTCAAAGGAAGGAGTTTCTCATCAATTCGAATATTGAGCATTTTGGAGTGCGGAATCCCTAATTTACCAAATCTCGAAAATCCGAAATATTACAGTTCCTTTCTTTTGAACTATCCCTCCTTGCATCAATTTTAAAGTATCTTCCCCATCGTACGTTTTTCCATCTTTTCACATTTCAAAAGTTTACCTGTTGAGCATCTAGTTCAAACGAACATTTTTTTAAAATGATAAAATGTTCCTGTAATTTTAATCGAATGATTGACCCGTGAATGAGATTTGAAGTCTGTATCTATTCGCAAGTACATAAAAATGGCGTAGAGAGGCAGACAGACGCGAAAAAATAAGTATATAAGATTATTATTATTATTATTATTATTATTATTATAATTTTATAAATAAAGCTCATTTTACACTAGGTCCGAGGAGCTACGCCATTGTCTGGTTATGACTATTTACTCTATAAAATGTGTGTCTCTTTTAAAGTATAGTTGGTGATCCATCATGCACCCTTGTTAATAAAAAACCACCGATTATACATCTAGAACCTATGCTAATCTGGAGGAACTTACTTTTAATCTCGAATTTCAACTTTGATGTTCGGAGCTAGCAGTTCTAATACAGTACTTTGTCACCAAGAGATCTTTGCTTCTATTGCCATAAAACGTTGAGTGGAAAACGTTCGTATCATAACTGAAAGAAGACGAAACACCACTAGTTTACATATTTTCCCATTGCGTGTCAAAATGTAGTGCATAATTTTAATATTTTACAGAACAATAATGTATTGAATACTTAAAAATAAATAAACAATTTGCAAATAGCATTCATTATAATTATACGCAATAAAAAATGTGGCCGCAGGATTACAATATGCATGACTTTCACTAATAACTCAAATGTATTATTTCGTGAATTATTTATTTTGTTTAATTTTTTATACATTCAGACGCTTCCATTTCAAAAAATCTGATGTGGGTAGCACATGACTTTCCCTACCGACTCATATTCATAGTGTCTTCATTTCGTTTGTAATTCATTCAATTGAGTTTAATTATACAAAATAACAATATATTTGCATTTCTAACTCATTTTTCGTTTTCATTTGGTAATTGAACATTTTTCTAAAATCGGAGTAAGAAAAATGCAAAAAATCTCAAATATCTTGAGAACGGTTAGTCCTAAAGTATAATGGAGTGTGTTATATTCTTTTCCTCGTCAAAAATTGCGTACAAAACAATTAACAAAAAAATTTTAACAAATTAAAACAAATTTAATTGATACATTTGAGCATCGACTACTTTTTTTTTAGATTTTGGCTATTTTGGCGGTTCATTTCGTAAAAGAGGCAGGTTGATTTAATAGTTGGTTAGTATTGTTAATTCAATTCAGTAACAAAAGGTTAAGATTAGAACGAGGTATAGATATGATAGTGCTAGCTTGTAAATATTCTGTGTGTGTAATTGTGTACTGAGTTGTCAGCAAAGTTAGCTGTAATAAAGTACTATGTGTTTGTTAAATGTTGTACATTATTAAGCGAACTTAAGGCAGGTAAAACCATTACAATACCACCCTCACAGAGTAGCTCCACAGTGGAACTTTACAATGGCAGCCGAACAGGGTTAAAAGGGGAAACGCCACCATACAACGTCGCCGGAACAGGGCTAAAAGGGGTAACTCCATTTTAGAATTGCACCCACACTAAAAAAACCACATAGGTTATGTTAAAATGCTGCAAGAAAACCGAACAAGTTAAATAGGTGACGCCACTTTACAATGGCGCTTGAATAGGTAGAACAGGTTGAAAAGGTTGAACAGGTTGAACAGGTTGAAAAGGTTAAAGCGGTAACAACGTTACAATGGTGACCGAACTAAATAAATTCGTAGGTTAGGTCAAAAAGCTGTATTTTGAATTAGCGTAGTAGTTAGCTACATGGAAATTATGCGGCTTTTTAAAAGTTCCACGGCACCAAGCACCATTTACAAGGGCACTCGAACGAAATAAATCCGTAGGTTAGGTCGAAAAGCTGCAAGGAATGGGTGTTGTTTTATTTTTGAGTTCCGCGATTGAGAGTCTTTACAAAAACCCCACCGAACTATCAAAAAACAGTAGGTACATTGAAAATGTCAAATGCCGAAATTAAGTTAGTTTTTTAATAGTTTCATAGTAAAGCGCATTTTTAACAATGACCAAACGTAAAAGAAAAATATAGAGAAAATTGCTGTGTTTAAATAATGTTTTGTAGTAATATTGTTTTGTTTAATAATGTGATTGCGTAGTAAGGTTGAATAGTAATGTTTTGTGGTAATATTGTGCATGTAATAGAATTTGGCAGACATTTTTGTGTGATAGTTCTAGTTCCAATCGTAATAGTTGAAAGTGAAAATTTCAGTAAAAATTATTGTTAAATATGACCGAATTTAAATGGAATATGTCGTAAGGAAATAAGATTAGGGATCAGTTAGTACAAAGCTCTATAGTAACTATAAATAATTCTATGGAGGAGTATGGAATTATGTTAGCACGAGCTACTTCACTAGCAAATTCACCAACATTTTCGTTTGATGGGTTAACGTGTAGCGGAAAGTTTATTCAGGAATTGAAAAGGTATTTTGAGAGAAGTGTATTAAATAAAGCATCAAAATTAGTAATGGCACAAAATACTTTGATAGGTAGAGAGAAGTATTAGTGGGATGTGTTAGGTGCAGATGGTGTAACTAATATTTCGGAGTTTAAAGATAAGGTGAAACAGGCATGCCCAGACAACAGGGATAGAATTCGCTTAGAAGCAGAATTGTACGGGAAACGGCAGACTGAATATGGATCGGTAACGAAATTTTTGTTAAGGAAAGTAGAACTAGGAAAAAGATTAGAACTTGGCTCGAAAGGAAATATGAAAAAATTGATTTTCTATAGATTGTTACCTAGATGTCAAGAATTTTTTGACGATAACTCACCGGAAACAATTGAGGATTTCTTTTTCAAGGAAAAACGATATGATGACAAACACACACACACCCAAACACGCAGTATAATAATCAGTATCGTAACCAAAATTTCAGAGGAACAGAATTTAAACAAATCAGTACACAAAAGTACATACCTGAAAAGTAAGGATATAACTGTTTCAGAAAAAGGGATAACTATCAGTTAAAAGAAAGTACTCTGAAACGAGACAATGTGCTCAATAACAAGAAAAAAATCCCACGCATAAATTTCAACACGGTGCAACTAAGGAATGCAACGTTGCCACATGTTGGGATTGAGTTAGATGGAATTGCAGTAGAAGTACTAATTGACACGGAAAGTGAAAGATCTTTCGTATCAGATGAATATTTTGAGAAATGTACCCGACACAAAGATTAGACAAAGTATATGATATGAAGGTGAGTACAGGTCAAGACAAAGTATATAATATTATAGGATCCTACTAAGGAACAATTGAAATGCAAAACGAAAAGATCACAATGCCACTATCAATACATAGAAAATAACAATATCCAGTGATCCTAGGAATAGACTTTTTAAGGGAAACAATTGCGGTACTAAATTTTTAATCTAAGTCAGTGAGGCTTGAAATGAAAAACTCAAAAGTGTTGTGTGATAAAGCAATCCCATATTTTTATACGTAACCCTGGGAGGAAAAAAGGCAGTTGTAATGTACGTGAAATGTATACAATGGTTTTGCATTATGCATATAGCTATGCATCTGCACAGACGAAATTGGGATTTTTTGGCGTCGTTGGTTTGTATGAGCACTTGACATGGATTGTAAATAGTCAGAGAATTAATTGCAGCAAAATGTCAAAGTTGAGCTACAAATCTCTGAAAATTTATAGCCCTGTCAGGTGTGGCTGGCGTCGGGGTCCGGTCCTTGGACCACACGTTTGTAGAAAGCCCCCTGGTACTTTTATTTTAGTGGAGCGCATAAAAAATGAGCGTCGCTTCGAAAACCAATGGTGTGAAGCCAAATTGCACCGCCTTTTTTTATTGCGCTTGGGAAACAGCGAATGGGAATTGGGGGATTTCCTCCCTATTTTGTCGTTCCCCTCGTCTTAAAATTTCTGGAAGTTTTAGAAAAATGTAAAAAAGTTCTGACCCAATCTGATTTTCATGGAGAAAGGTCTCCTGGGTTCCTTTTGAGCACTTGTGTGAGGAATGCATCCGTGCAACGAAGTTAGGTGGCACTAGACGGCACTTGTCGTGCGGCAGTACATGCAAGTTTCACTGAACCGTCGCTTTTTTACCTGACCAGGGATACCAGACTCTAGGGTAGCGCATATTTCCCAGAAACAGCTTTCATTTGGTTGAAGCCATGGCAGTGCTTAGCACAGCTATTAGAACGGTGTCGACTGATTAGCCTAATCTTTCACTACGAAGGTACGTAGACGAAGTCTTGTAGGGTCATCAATCCCGGGCTCCTATGCAGCAGACGAACATCAACTGGGTGTCATCGAATGGATTCAGTGAGGTCCGTGGCAGATAATTTCTACTGAAACGTAATTGCTCCTGACTTTTTGGTAGTGCCTGCACGCATGCTTTTATGAGCCGCTGGGCCTAAGCCAACGTTAAGAGGAGGAGAATTGAAGTGGACAGTGTGCCCATCTCCGAAACAATCCTTGTCGGAACTATTCGTCACCTGTTTAACCTCAACCGAGCTACTCAGACTGACAGTGATTTTCATGAAACAACCAATACTGAACTAGCCATTCAAATAATATTGCCACCCATTTCCAATATGCAGAGGAATTGTGACCAGCACCCATGTGAGTAGAAAACCCAGGCCGTCCGACTCATCCAAAGGACTTGAGCAACTATTTGGACGACCGGGAAAGCACCCATGTGAGTGTCATTTCTTCTATAATGGAGGTATTGTGAATTATATTTTGATTTTTAATGTTTTATAAGTAATGTGTAACAGTATTTTGATGTGATCTCCAGTGTTTAAGGATAATTCTAAGTTTCATGGGATAATTGCCCAATGAATTTTGTTTTCTTGCAAAGCAATTAAATGCAAGTTTTGGAAAATTCTAAAAAATGCAAATTAATGTAAATTTAACCGTACACCCCGAGGTCATGCTGGGTAATTGGGAAGTAACTGTAATTGTGTATCTTTGTTATTAGTGTTCATTGAGATTTCATGCGTTCTTTTAATAAATTGTTAAGTAGCCACAAAAAGGAAGTGATTCTTTAATTAAGGAATGCAATGTATTTAGGTCCAATCGGACCCCACTATACGTAACGCGGTTGAGCTGAGTGAAGCTATTGGTGAGTAATGTTAGTGTATTTATGTGTTCTATTTTTTGTATTTATGTGTAAAAATTCACCTCACCACATGTAGCAATCCCGTTTACTAAGGGTCAAAAAGCAGATTTACAAACTGGCGTTGCATTTGTAAATTCTAGAAGGATAAAGCTTGGAGTTATTACGAAAATAACTGAAAGTAAACGGAAAAGTGTTGAAATACGGAGTAAGGATCAAAAATTTGAATGCAAAAGTGTATCTCAGATTAATACAGAACTTAGAAGTCCAAATGAACAAAATCGAAGGAGGGAATTTTTACCTTCAGTCGTGAATGCAAAAATAGAAATACAAGTTGGTTCAATGGAAGAAAATGCAATAGCCATTCAAAATGATCTGAAATTAGTCGAAGTTTCAAATTCCGAAGCGCAAGAATGTAGAAATAAGGAAGTATCTACTGATTTATCCAAGTTAATTTCACTAAGAAAAGCAACGTTCATAAATTGTGATGATTTGAGTGAAATCAATTGCACATCATCAGAAAAGAATGATATTTCTAAAACGGGTATATCTCGTCGAGAATCGAAGCAAAATATTTCTGATCAATCCAATCATGTTGCGGAAAAGGAAACTATTAAAGAGGCTAAAAGTGATACAAGTAAAAAACTTCGATCGGAAAATAGTCGGAAAGCTGAAAGTGACACAAATCAAAAACTCGAATCTGAAACTATTCAGAAAGCGGAAAGTGGCACAAGTCAAAACTCGAAGAATCTGAAACTATTCAAGAGATTCAAAATAGCACACGTCAAAAATGCGAAGTTGCGGGACAGACTACCACTACAAGGCCAATAGTAGCGGGAACGAAGGAATCTACGAATCCGAGAATATGGAACACATTCAAAACGGTGGTCCAGTGAAAAAGAAGCGCAGGCAATGGCGAAAACGAACTTGATTAGAAAGAATTTATCCGAATGAACAACATAAAAAGAAAGGTAAATATGATTTCAGAAAACGGAAGGCGGAGGAAAATATTGCACCGCCAGCACACAGAACAATGTACGCTTCAATGATAGGCCAAATGAACAAAAAAAACCAAAGGAGATTACAAAAACGGAGAAAATTATTTTAGAACTAGCCCAGGAACACAGAAGGAAACCGGACGGAAGCGATAACGGACCAAAAGGCTCAATGGACGCAAACGGATCGAAATCATCTATGGACAGAACGGAACTATGACCAGGTATGGACAGAAAAGGACCAAAAGGCTTAATGGATCAAAATCATCAACGGACGAAAAGGAATCAACAATGCGACGCAGATGGCCATAGATCAACGAGGCAGATGTAAGAAGACTGAGCCGAAATGGTAATCTAATTTTTTTTAATTCTATTTTGACGGAAAAAGAAAGACTTTTTGAAATTTGTCGTTCAGAGAACGAATAGAAGAAAGAAGATGGATATAAAATGTATATTATAAAATGTTCAAAAATTTTTAGGTGTATAAATGTTACTTTGTCATTGTTTACATAAAAGTATAAATGCATAATGTTTTTGTAAGAAAAGTAATTGTTGAAGAAGACAAGACTCAGGTAATCTGATGTAACTTTACAAATGTAAGTTGTGATTTGAAAATGAATAGTAATACATGTGATTTTTAAAAGTAAAGATTATAAATTTTAAAACATTAAATGTTTCAATAGAAAATGAACGTATATAATGCCAATTGAATAAATAATAGATCTAATTAAATTAAAGCTTAACTAAGTAACATATTTTTATGTATATGTCAAATAATGCAATTTGTATAACTTAAAAGTGTATTAAAATTAATGCAGATTACTGAACTGACGGTCGCGAATTTTGCCAGTAAGAACATCTGGATGAACAGAAGATTTGCCCCAGTTGTTCCTAGGGAATTTGACTGGCAAGAAAATTTTCTGTAGGAAAATTTTCATCCGGGTCCGTTTAGTGGACACGCGTCCAATTTTTTTTTTAGATTGACCTGTGTGAGTGTGAAGATTCTATTATTGTATGCTAATTATACTGTTCATTATGTTAATTTATGCACAAAACGCTTCAACTCTGTATTCTAGAGTCACGTACTCACGACCGGCCAGGACAATAATTGCGGCAAGCGTTCGGCTGAAGTCAAATTAGATCAGGAGATCAGAGATCAGTCAAAGAGATCAGTCAGGAGATCAGAGATCAGAGATCAAAAATGCAAGCGTGAATCGTTGTCGTCAGCTTCGGCTGTTATCTTTATACGAGAGTGTGGTGTTGGGCTGTTCATTAATGGAAGCCGTAAAAGGACAGTCTCTACATTATTGTGAGTAGAGATAGCTATGTTTTAATAGTTGGTTAATATTGCTAATTCAGTTCAGTAACGAAAGGTTAAGATTAAGTCAAGGTATAGATATGATAGTGCTAGCTTGTAAATTATCTGTGTATGCAATTGTCTATTGAGTTATCAGCGAAGTTAGCTGGAATAAAGTACGTGTTTGTTAAATGTTGTAAATCATTAATGGAAATTAATTCAGGTAAAAAGCTTTGCAATACCGCCCGCACACAGTAGCTCGACAGTGGAACTTTACAATGGCGCCCGAACAGACTTAAAAGGGGTAACGCCATTTTATACTGGCACCCGAACTAAAATAACCCCGTAGGTTAGGTTAAAAATTTGCAAGGAAACCGAACAGGTTAAATAGGTGACGCCACTTTACAATGGCGCTTGAATAGGTTGAACAGGTTGAAAAGATTTAACAGGTTGTACAGGTTAAAGCGGTAACAACTTTACAATGGTGACCGAACTAAATAAATTCGTAGGTTAGGTCAAAAGCTGTATTTTGAATTAGAGTGGTAGTTAGCTACATGGAAATTATACTGTTTTTTAAAAGTTCCACGGCAATAAGCACCATTTACAAGGGCACTCGAACGAAATAAATCCGTAGGTTAGGTCAAAAAGCTGCAAGGAATGGATGTTGTTTTAATTTTGCGTTCCGCGATTGAGTGTCTTTACAAAAAGCACTGAACTAGCAAAAAACCGTAGGCAGATTGAAAATGTCAAGTGTCGAAATATATAATATATATATATATATTATATATATATATATAATATATATATATATATAATATATATATTATATATATATATTATATATATATATATATATTATATATTATATATATATATATATATATATATATATATATATATATATATTATATATATATATATATTATATATATATATATATATATATATATTATATATATATATATATTATATATATATATATATATATATATATATATATTATATATATATATATATATATAATATATAATATATATAATATATATATATATATAATATATAATATATATATTATATATATATATATATAATATATAATATATATATATATAATATATATATATAATATATATATTATATATATATATATAATATATATATTATATATTATAAAGTTGTTTTTTAAGAGTAAAGGGTATTTTCAACGATGACCAAACGTAGAAGAAAAATTTAGAGACAATTGCTGTGTTTAAATAATGTTTTGTAGTAATATTGTGTTGTTTAAATAATGTTATTGCTTAGAAAGGTTGTATAGTATTGTTTTCGGGTAATATTGTGCATGTAATAGAATTTTGCAGGCATTTTTGTGTGATAGTTGTAATTCCAATCGTAATAGTTGAAAGTGAAAATTTCAGTAAAAATCGTTGTTGTTAAATATGACCGAATTTAAATGGAATATGTCGCAAGGAAAAACGATTAGGGATCAGTTAGCGCAAAGCTCTGTAGTAACTACAAATAATTCTATGGAGGAGTATGGAATTATGTTAGCACGAGCTACTTCACTAGCATATTCGCCAAAAATTTTCGTTTGATGGGTTAACGTGTAGCGAAAACGCATAAAAATGAGTTATGGCACAAAATACTTTGGTATGTGCCGCCCAGGCGGTGAAGTGGATAGCGCCTTCGGCTGCTGTCTAGTGGGCTTGGGTTTGAATCCCGAGTAAGGCATGGGTGTTTTCTTGAGGATGAAGTCAGTGTTCCGCCTTCTGGATCCTCGCTAAATGTGAAGCTGCACCCCCCTGACCTTCGTCAGTAATGCTTGTTTGTGTTAATAAACTTTGTGATCTTGTCTCGTGTCATTCTTTGTCCTTCTTCTGGCATCACTGGTCCTGTTTGCGGCTCGACCGAAACAGGAGGTTATAAGCAACAACAACAACAACACTCTGGTATGTAGCGCAAAGTATTGGTGGGATGTGTTAGGTGAAGATGGTGTAACTAATATTTCGGAGTTTCAAGATAAGGTGAAGCAGGCATTCCCAGACGACAGGAATATATTTCGGTTAGAAGCAGAATTGTACGGAAAACGACAGACTGAATATGGATCGGTAACAACAATTTTGGTAAGAAAAGTAGAACTAGGAAAAATATTAGAACTAGATTCGGAAGTAAATATGAAAAAATTGATTTTAGATAGATTGTTGCCTAGATGCCAAGGTTTTTTTAACGACATGGTGCCGGAAACTATTGAGGATTTCTTTTTCAAGGCAAAACGATATGATGACAGACACACACACCCAAACTCTCAGTATAATAATCAGTATCGTAACCAAAATTACAGAGGAGCAGAATTTAAACAAACCAGTACACAAAAGTACAAATCTGAAAAGCAAGGAAATAATTATTTCAGAAAAAGGGATAAATATCTGCTAAAAGCAAGTACTCTGAAACGAGACAATATGCTCGATAACAAGAAAAAATCTGTTCATTAAGTCTGTTCATTAAGAGCATTACATTAAAGAATGATCTCTACAATATTGTGAGTTTAGATAGCTATGTTTTAATAGTTGGTTAGTATTGCTAATTCAGTTCAGTAACGAAAGGTTAAGATTACGTCGAGGTATAGATATGATGGTTCTACATTTTAAATATTCTGTGTGTGTAATTGTGTATTAAGTTGTCAGCAAATTTAGCTGGAATAAAGTATGTGTTTGTTAAATGTTATAAATCATTTATGAAACTTAAGTCAGGTTAAAGCCTTTACAATACAGCCCGCATAGAATAGTTCGGCAGTGGAACTTTACATCCTCCTCTTATTATGGCCTATTGACCTCTCGGATCAGAGCAGTAGTAAACTGGCGTCATTCGGACTGATGTCATTGTCTGACATTATGGACATCATAAAATATCATCATGAAACTGTTGCCGCTAAATTTAGCCTCAAATATGGTCTCACAAATCTCCCCAATACAAATAAGCAACAGAAAAACACCAATAAAGTTCGATAAATGTTCGTGTCTTTGACAACACTGCAGTTATCATTTTTCCATGAAGAATGTTAGTCATTGATAACTGTAAGTCAACAAAGTCTTATTGTGAACACAAAAGGTTTTAATGATACATTATACAATATTATATAGCAGCTATGTATTCATCAATATCATATCAGGTCTAGTTTTAAATTCAAACAAAATTTAAATTTTGACTATTTTTTTGATTTTTTTGTCTATATGCGCATGCACCCGCCTAATATATTACACATTTTATATACAATTACTGATACCTTTACAATTATAACTTTTTTTACAAATTATACAACATTAATGTTTCCATGTTATTTTTTTTACACAATTCATTACCCATTGATTTACTAAATTTTCATAAAATACAACATATTTGTTTAGTCTTTAGCATCACAGTACAAAAACATTAATATTTTTTATGTTCATACAACTTTAACATCTTTTAAACACTTCAATCGCATTGACCATGCTCTGACATTGCCCCTTTAAACCCGAAATGTAAACAAACAAACACACCCTCTTCTGGCCTGCTCATTTTTGCACTCGAGGATTTGGAGCCACTACCACGAAATTTAGACACTAACAAATACATCCTAGTTATTATTAATACTTCTCAAAGTGGCCAAAAACCTACTCTATCTCTTACCAAGAGTCAACAACCATCAGTGAAGTCCTAACTCGAAACTGGATATGCCGTTACTGGGATCCATCTCTCATCCATTCTGGCCAGGGAATGGAATTTAGATTGGGCATATTCACGGGGCAGTGTAAACTACTCGGAATAGACAAAACTCGAAGTACGATTTTTCATCCTCAATCGGACGAAATTGTAGTGAGATTCAACAGAATGATACTTAATCATCCTTCTATAATCGTATCTATATACCAGCAAGACTGAGACTATCACCACATACCTTTGTTTCTGCTGACATTCAGAATTGTTGTCCACGAATCGGCAAGTCATTCTTCAACAACAATGATATTTGCTGTGATCTATGAACACCGTTTTTTTAATATTTGGAAGATAGCCTTCATCGCCTGTTGAATATGTGCAAGATTTGCAGACACGGTTGGAGGAGGTTCATCATTTCGCTCATGACAGTATCAACATTGCTACCGATAGCATGAAGACCCCGTAATATACCAAACTAATGAAGTACAAGCCCGAAGGATGACAAAGTGTGGCTGTTCTGACGACAAGGGGTTTTGCCAAACCTGCAGAACAACTGGGACGGATCCTATGTCATCAAGAAAAGATTGAAAAGTATCGTTTTTCGAATCCAGAAATCGTCTTCAACAAAGCCAATAGTCATCCACATTGACAGCTTGCTCCCATATTTTGGATCACAGATGTAGTTGACTGCAAAAGTAAGCCAAAATATCAATTTCTACATCAAATGAGTGAAGTCTGAACATACCTAGTCCATTTACACGATGTACGTTTCCTCTTTCACGCACTCGCTGCACCAATCGGGAAATAAATCTCCCAGAAGGATGTCGCGAATTGGGAAAAGTAAGTTGATATTCCCGTGCAGTTTCGTTAGCATTGCCATTGCATAAACTGTACAACATAAGTATTTTTAAAAGTTCTCCGTTGCTGTATTGCGACATACTGGCGGTACAGGCTAACTACACTCTCAAAATGTAGCAGAAATGTGAAATACTTAAGGGTCGCTCAGAGTGCCTGGCTGCGCGCGCTACGCTTGCGTAAACGAGGCAATTGATCAATGGCAGAGCAAAAACATCTTTATCATGTGATGATGTGTCTGTCGCGAATGTGTGACGCACCGATCAGAGGCAGATATTTTCATCTGCATACATTTCTAAGCAATTTTAATGTTTATTTTGATTGTGTCATTTCCAAGTTTTATTCTGTAATTAATTATGTAAAATTTTAAGGTATTTTTCAGGAAGCATATTTTTGAAAAATTGTAAATAAATCTAAGAATAAGAGGCAGATACTATTTGCCTATGATGCATTTCTACGTTGCGTCATTTGCATTCTTGCTGTGAACAGTTACATCTTAATTTGTGATTAATCCCTCACCAAATGTGTTTAAACATAACTCTTTGACTTTTTATGACAAAATGCTGAAATTTTGTACACAATTTTCAGTGTATATATATATATATATAGCGGGTGGTTAGAATTAAAATCCCACTAATCTGAGCTCACTATACATCGAACTACTCAGTGTAAAGGCTCCAAAATTGTTGAACCTACTATTAAAAACCTGGGGAAAGGGATTACGCGAAAAAAAATTGTTCCAGAAACACCGATAGGTGGCGCTGTACAACAGAAAATATGCTGAAAAGACACAAAATAATCACAAAAAGAAACACATGCGATAAGAATTTTTCCTTTTTAATTTCTTTTGCTGATATGAAAAAAAAGAAGATAAAACAGTGAAGAAGCTTAAACTGTCATTGTAACTGCAATTTCGCACTATAAGCACAAAAATTTGCATAAACCCTTGGTTTGCAGCTACTATGTTCTGGGCATAAAAGGGGATAAAACTGGGAAATTTTCATTCTTATCAACGATGGCTGTCACACTACCAGAACGCGCTTTGCTTGTGAAGCTGTTTTATGAAAACAAAGGACATGCTGCAGCTGCAATTAGACAGTTTCTTCGACTTAAGAATTTACGCAAAGGACTATTACTTCCACAAGCTCTCAGGAGAATGATCGCTCGATTCGAGAAAACTGGACATCTTGGAGTTCAGCCGGGTCGAGGACGCAAATCGACTCGTTCAGATGTCGTTGACGATGTTGCCACAGCTATTGTTGAACAATAATTGGATAACGTTATAGACTGTAGTAGTGCACTTGGAGTGTCACGATACTTGGGTGTTCCCTACAGCACAGTGGGGAACGTACTGAGACACATAGTGCATTTTTTCCCTTACAAAATTAGTCACAATCACCACTTGCTGACCACCGACAGGGAGAAGCGACTAACCTTTGTATTGACATTTCTGGTTAGAGTTGAAGTGGATGCATCGTGGCCATGGCAGATTCTGTGGAGCGATGAAGCGCATTTCCATCTAAGTGGAACAGTCAACACCCATAACTGTCGCATTTAGGACACGGAGAACCCGCGTACCATCCAAGAGATTCCACTTCACTCACCGAAAGTTACAGTCTGGTGTGGATTCACAGTGACATTCATTCTTGGACCTTTCTGTTTCGAAGAGGCTTCTCCCAATGGCCCTGTGACATGCACCGTGACGGCCAGGAGGTACAAAATCATGTTCGAAAATTTTGTTGTACCCCAACTGCAACAGCAGCAATGTCTTGATTCAATTGCCTTTATGCAAGATGGAGCGCCTCCACACATTGGACTCTGTGTACAGCAGTTTCTTCGGCAGCATTTTACTAATGGTAGAGTAATTAGTCGTGCGTTTCCGACAACCTGGCCATCTCGTTCTCCAGATCTTAATCTCTGTGATTTTGGGCTGTGGGGATACTTAAAAAGTCTTGTTTATCGAGGACGTCTGGTAACCTTGGCAGATTTGAAAGACAGTATCACTCTGTATGTGAGATGCATCTCAATCGACCAATTACAATCCTCAGTTGAACAAGCTGTCCACAGACTGCAGATTTTACACCTTGAAGAAGGGGACCATATTGAGCAGCATTCCTTGTATCGATAAGGTCCTTGTGATGAGAATGTTTGGTACATTCGAATAAAATGTGTTACAAATGTGTATTTTGTGCTTTTCAGCATATTTTTTGTTGTACAGCGCCACCTATTGGTGTTTCTGGAACTAATTTTTTTTTCACGTAGGCCCGTTCCCCATGTTTTGAATAGTAGGTTCAACAATTTTGGAGGCTTTACACTGAGTAGTTCGATGTATAGAGAGCTCAGAGTAGGGGTGTTTTAATTCTGACCAGCCGGTATATATATATATATATATATATATATATATATATATATATATATATAAATATATATATTATATATATATTATATATATATATATATATATATATATATATATATATATATATATATATATATATATATATATATATATATACACTGGCCCAAACGTTAGGTTACAAACACAAAACATGTAATATTTCAAATAATAATCTGTTTATTGTTATTATTACAAACACATTGTAAATGTAAATTACACTGTTTGTAATTATAACACGCAACATGTCACAGCTAACAGTAAGATGACAAAATAAAAAGGATTAACATTTTTGCAAATATGCAAATGATATAAGAAATAGTCTGTACATGACACCAGATATTTTCAGAATCATCCGGTTAATAAGGAGTGTGGTCACACCGTACAGCTTGACAAGCCTCACAGCGGGCCTTTATGCTAAAAATGAGGTTGTTGATCATAGCTTGTGGCAACAAATGTCATTCTCCAGATAGGGATTATTTTATCTCCTGGAGGGTTATGGGAGGGGATTGACGTCTTGAATTTACTCCTTCTAGAGCATCCCGAAGATGCTGTATAGGTTTAATGTCCGGCGACATCGATAGTCACACCATACGGCGAATACCCTTTTCCTTCAGAAAATCGTCGACAATTTGAGCTCTGTGTGACCCTGCGTTATCGTCCATAAAACTAAAATCCTCTCCAATAGCTCCCCGAAAAAATCTTCACATAAAATTCAATGATCTCATCCTTATAGCCCAGTACAATCACAGTGCCCGTATTGAAGATGCACCGTAGTGTACGGCCGTCCAACATGATGCCTTTCCACAGAAGGATTCCACTTCTATCGAAGTGGTCGATTTGCCTTACGTTGGAGGGACGATAGCCGGTTCCAGGCTGTCTCCAGATGAAGACTCGTTCGAAATCACTTTGGTTACTGAATATTGATTCATCACTGAAGAGAACACTGCTCCAATCTTACTGTGATCAAGAATGGTGAGTCTGGCTCCGCGACACACGGACTTTCTTCTGCGACCTGTTGAGGGGAACACACACCACTACTCGCCGGACATCAAGGGCCTTCTGTGCTAGGCATATGTATACAGTTTGCCTAGAAATCGTTGCTCCAGACGCAGCAGTGAGGTTCTGAGAGAGCTCTCTAGCCATCATATCTCGACATCGTGTAGTTAAGGACACGTATCGATCCTCCTAAGTGGTATCGCTGTTGAGCAGCCTTGGCCGGGCCTCCTGATGATGTTGGTACCCATTATTTGGCATTGGTGCCATAATCAGGATATCACCATTCGAGACATTCGTAGCTATCGAGAGACCTCCGCTTGAGACTGGCCAGCGTCAAGCCTGTCAATGGCTCTCCATCTCAGTAAATCGTCGAAACGATTACGAAAACTCATTTTAACTGAAATCTGTCAGTATCATGATTTTTTCTGCAAGAAACACACTTCTATAGACGAAATTCTCCGATTCTGAAAACGCTCACTTTCACGTGTTCTTGCCAAACGTACACTTTTAACCGTTTAACAAACACTGGATACTTACTTATATTACAGTCATCGTTCCCCACTTTATATATGACATCATTTTTTTTTAATATTAGTCGTATCTATTGTGGATTACTGCAGAAAACGTGTTTGAAACTTAACTTTTGGACGCCAGTGTATATTACGTCAAAGGAAGCGAAATTTGTCAAACAGCGGCGGGAACAGCAACTTTTTTACCACCTTCCAACATAGTTGAAAATTGTTTATAGCTTTGTTCATTCTGTCTATCTGTATGTATGTATTTCCGGTCACACAATAACTGCCGTAAAAATAACTTTATCAAAATGAAACTTTTGTGTGTTGAGACGGTCTGTGGGACATACGGAAATGTAAATGAATAGTATCACCCATTTTGTTTTGGATTAAACTGGAATATAAAGTGAAATACATTGAACCCTATTGGAACTAATCTTTCAAACATTTTTAAGCGAAGCTAATATTTACCAATTGCTTCTAGAATTTTAGAAAATATTCAAATTATCCCATGAAATATAAAAAAATAACTCAGCAAAATATATTCAAAAGTTTTTTAAATAAAAATAAAAATAATAATTACACCTATAATATATGAAGAGATCACATGACTCATTAAAAATAAATTATGGCATGCATTTTTTTCCTATGTGTCATGGTTGTGATATTTAAGGATGTCTTAAATTTATATTTAGGGTTGCATCCGTCCTAAAACAGCTTTATATATTGTATTTTCTGTGCATCTATATTCTTTGCCATCGCAATAATAATATTTTTTAGCTTAAATGATCATTAAACTTCGTTTGTTTCTATAACGAAGCCTAATTTTAATGGATTCAGAATGTAAACAAATCAAGTGATTGAATATGAGTTGTAAAAAATTTGCTGAATGTTTTCAAGCCAAATTATTTAACTCTAAAATCTGGAATATAAGTGATATGGAAGAAATATTCAATAATTTTACATAGAGAAGCAGGCGATTTTATAGCATTGCCTTTTTTATGAAGTTTTAAGTTTCCAAGTAAAATAATTTTTTGTAGTATTGTGATAATTAAAAACATATCACCTCTGAATGTATTTCATTTTAGAGATGTTTAAATAAAATTGCATTTCGGTTGTGTTTCATAATCAATACTTTATGCATGATTGTTCGATCTTTCTTGTTTTATATATAGAGAGTGATTTCCAAAATCTCGTTATGTAATTACTAGTCGTATGTCCGTTGAATTTCATATGTCTTACAATAAACAATCTCCGAACAACAATCTTATTTTTTCATTATGCGCCTTTGCATTTGATTATTATCAAAAGTACTTTTTTTTAATTTTCCTTTAGGGTCATACCGAATAGTACACGTTGACAAAATTTTAAGTCTATATTTCAAATAAAAGAAATTATTCCCATTTATTCTCTAAATCATATATGTGAACACGTGGAACAACCGTGAGTCGTGAAACCGGTAAAGTAATAAATTTTAGAAAACAATAAATTTTCTTATTACCTGTGAGACCAGAAATATATCTCACACCAGTTAATGTGAGACAGTTTTATGCTAGTAAATTATTGTGTCCGAAACATCAGACACAATAATCCATTCTGAATGACGCCAAGGTTTACAGCAAGCTGACCCAAGGTCAGAAAACCATAAATTTAGGGGTGACAAGACAGAGGGTGTCGAACGATTATAAAAAATAAGGAGAAGCAACGACATTGGGTAAAAGGTTAACCAATTGAGAATATGCTTGTAGCGTTACCCTGAATGCCGCAACGGAGAACAAAGGAGGAGTGTCAGTCCTGAGGCAAAAAGAGCCACAACCTATGACATAAGAACGACGACACTTGGTGAAATACACATTAAGACGGATGTACACAACGAATAGATATGTAGACTACGAGTGTGACAGAAGATGTAGAGAACGACTTCGACAGTAGAGAGATGCATTTGAGAAGTGTTACGCAAGTGTTGTAGAATGTTCCGCATTTATTCCAAAAATAATGGCTAGATCAATTTGCAGTGCAAGCAGTAGTACGAGATGGAGTCAAATACGCAGAGTTACGGCCAGTACGATTTGCTGATGCAAGAGCTGTGGTCTATGGAAAAATCCGAAAGTGAAGGTATGTGTTCCTCAAATTACACCAGGTCGTAAATACATTTTAGGTATTTTTAATAATGGTCTCACATTGTCTCATTCCGCCGGAATAATTAATAAGAATACTTGCTGTAATTAAGTAAGTATTTTATGTTGTTAAAAATGATTCAATGTTAAAATTAAAATGGTGCAATCAATTTAGTGTTATATTAATAAATATTATATTTAGGACCAAAGATTAAGTCTTGGGGGACACCAGTAAGGATACAAAGATAGTTTCATAGCTATAGCGTACATTTTGCAACTGGACGAAATGATTACGATCAGTTAATTAGTTCTTGAATAACGTATTAGATAGACCTCTAATACAAATAACATCAAGTTTCGACAAGAGGCATTGGAGATGAATAATTTCATATACTTTAGAAAGAAAAAAAAATAGCAAGAACTCAATGTTTAATATCAATATTGCACTGGATAGTTTTTTGGCGGTCTAAATTGCATATACAGTCAATCTTGCTTGGTAAATCAAACTTTTTTGAGAAGATAAATTTTAATTTTAATTTTATCAAAACATATCTAACAGTCCGTAAGTCTTTCCGATAAGTTGATGGTAGGGGACGATGGGTACGGTCTCTGTGTAAGACTTCCCCACTGGGTTCCGGTCTAAATTGGGTAGCACTCCCCGGTCGTCTAAACAGATACCTTACACCTTCTGCTAGGTCGAACTGTCTGTGTCAAAGAAATACACTCTTTTGCAAAAAAAAGCGGAATATCATGAAGAAAGTGTCTGTTTTTATTGAAATTAAATGTACGTACAGCTCGTACACAGGTAATAAAATGATTACAGAATCAAGGCCGCAGGACCCATCAATGGTTAGCAATTGCACATTGAATTTTCAAATCAGTAATTGGTTAAAACCCCTTGGCGGCAATGCATGCTTGTATAAAAGTGGTATGTGAGGTAAAGTTCGCTTATGTCATCCTGCGATACATTCTACCAGGCATTCCACAATTGTTGCTCCAGATCAGCTACAGTTCGGGGTGCCCGAAACTGGCGGCCTAGCATGTCCCATACATTCTCGATTGGTGAAAGATCTGGTGACCTTGCTGACCAAGGAATAGTATCAACAGCACGGAGGCAGTCCACAGATATGCGAGCCGTATGCGGCGTGGCATTATCTTGTTAGAAAATGGCCCCAGAATAACGTGCCATGAAGGGTAAAGCAAACGGTCGCAGGATTTCATCAATATATCGTTGAGCTGTTAAAGTTGTATACAGGATGACTAGGGGCGATCTGCTATCGTAAGTGATAGCACCCCCTACCGTCACACCAGGGGTAATGGCTGTGTGCCTGCGTAAAACAAAGGTTGATTGGGACCACTGGCGCCTCCACACACGCACCCGACGGTCATCTGCTGAAAGACTGAAGCGTGATTGATCGCTAAACACTATGCGATGCCAGTTTGCTGGCAGTCATGACCATCGGTTACGACACCACAGCGAACGACTCTGTTGATGTTGTGGGGTTATGTACTGACGTCTTATAGGCTGTCGTGGGTATATCCCCACTTCAGCCAAGGTCCGTGAGATGGTGGAAGCTACCACGGTTGGCATGTAAGATGGTGTAGCACGTTGAATGGCGGATAATGATGTCGTTGGGACAGTTCGGGCCTGTCACACAATCATCCGATCTTACCTCCCATTTATGCACCTTAGCCTTCCAGAGCCTTCGTTCCGCCGACGAGTTCCATAAAGCAACCATCGCTTCCAGCATCTTTGCACAACAGTGTTCGTTCGGTGCAGGTGGCGGCCTATTGATCGTTATGTGCAAGTAAACTCATTTTAATGCATTATGAAAAAAATAAAGAGAAACTAAATTTAAATTTTATGGAAAGTCATATGCTGCTCATATAATATTTTTTATTCTAGTGCTAATTAAGCAAATTAAGTGGATGTCAATAATAAATGTAATATAAATAAGCATATACGGATGTTGAGTCTTATTCTCTAGATCAGGGTTTTTAACTGTTTTTCCCATCACACAATCTAATCTATCCATAAATCTCAGCTCGTCTATGGCAGCTATATTGCTGTAAACCGTCGACGAGAGGGTGAAATGTTTGCATTGCATAAAGGGCTCGAGCTATATAAAATATTTATAATATAAGGTCAATAGCTTGTAAAATTGTGAAACAGAGGGCCTGAACATTTTCTGTATAGGAACCTGAAAATTCTGTCATTAGTTCGGATAGTGTGAAACCTAATCCTAAAGCAACGGCGATTCATTTGCGACCTACAGGTTTATTAATCCTGTTCGAGACATTCTTTGATTCTGCCACACATTAACTTATCAATTTAAATATCCGTTATACATTGTTAAAAACTTGTCAATATTTTATTTCATATTGGGCATCATAGTGATAAAATGTAATATGAAATTCATTTTGAATGTACCTGTATATTTTTATATATTATTTCTGACATGTAGTTTTCTGCTATTTGGAAAGCTTCACATTCGTGCCAGTTTCGTGTATAAGAATTTCTCGTATTAGAAATTGTACTATTCACAGTTGTAGCTGTATTGCACTGTATACCATTTATATTGTTATTGCATTATTTTGTATTTATTGCTGCATTGTGCATACAATTTCTTCCTATTTGTATATCTAGCTAATTGGTCAAACCTTTCACATTATGTAATTTCATCCGATGTTACACCTTCTTGTAGTTTGATTTAGATATTCTTTAAACGCAATCAACAAAATCTACAAATTGTAGGTTTATTTTTTGCTACTAATTGTCTACTTTGTGATTAATTTGATAATTTGTAATAGAACTACTAGTTCTTCTGAAATTATTCCAGAATTATAAGTGACACGTGAGAAAAATTAATAAAGTTCAGGTTTCCTAAAATACTTGTGCAACAATTGGACATTTGAGGACATGTGTGACGTGTGGATGTGCGATGTATTCACAAGCTTATTGGGATGTAACAACCACTGGAACTGTAATGAGATCACAAAATATCCCGTGTAAATCACATAACGCGCAGTTTTTACAGCTCAAAAATAGTGCAGTTGCATTTAGGCATGTTCTCATATAATACAACATAAAACGGATTAGATTTGTTGGCTTGTAGTGCTAGCTATTCTACCCGCTTTTGCATACATATCAGATCAAATATCCTGTGATTATCTAGATGAAGAACTTTTAATCTTAGCAATACTTAGCAACTATTATACTGTATCAAAACAACTCATTTAAAGGTGTGTCTACACCCTGAATACAAAAACCATACTTTAAATTATATTACGAGATTGCTGAAAATTTCATCACAATTCAAAGTACGAAAAATAAATGAAAATAATTAATAAGAGTTTTGTGACAAATCTTATTCACGAATAAGTAATTACAATGAATTTACCAAAGTTTTATAATATATCTTCGATTTGAGTTAAATACACTACTTGGCACTAGAATTTTTTCTACCTCGTGTATTTCTATCCCCACCCGAACTCTACCACAAAAAATACATCTTTATTTTGTGGGTAACCATAGATGTAATCAGAACTAAAATTTCACAATTGCTAAAACTGCAAATAAAGTCTCAAACGTATGGATTAGAATATTCGAGTTCTCTATTAATTAATGAGTGTATGCCCCTGCAAACTCATAGGAACCTTTAACACACTACTATTTCATTAAGTGTTTCTCCTTGTGCAATTTGATTTTAGATATTTTCCATGGCATATTTAGAAATATAGACACTCATGCAAGTTATGCCATTAAGAAAATGCAAATATTCTACTTAGAGGCGTATATCATCTGAGTGGCGATAGGCAATAGGAGCATATAAGGCGTCTCGCAGTACGACGGTCAGAAATAGCCCCATGCCTGTAAATATCAATCATTCCGTCATTTACCGCCTGTGGAACCAGTATCGAAGTGAAGGCACAGTGTTTCGAAGACCAGAACGTCGAAGTTCTACAACAGCTCAGAATGACCGCCTCAAGTCAATCACAGCACATTAGGTTGCAGTGAAATTTTTTTTTCTAAAATTTAAAAAGCCTGGATTTAGAAAAGTTGCGTACTATGAAATCAAATAATCCTATGAAATATTTTTAAATTCTATATATATTTTAAAGTGCTCCAAGACAGTTGAAATTTTCCTTTTCGTATAATATTGTCAGATATATAGTAAACATGATAAACCGTAATGTAATCAAAATAATTTATCCGCTATAATCCACTGTACTATTATAAAAAATCGTCTCTGAACACGTTTGGTTGATTACCACTCTTAAAAACAGGGAGAGCAGGCTTTCAGAAGCCGAGTCCCATTAAGAAAAGGGAGTATTTCGCAGTCCTTCTCCCACGTGCTAAATAGGGCCTTTTCTCACTTTGCTGTTCGAGTAGTAAGTAGTTTAAAATTTTTATCTACACAGATTTAAAATTTTGCTGTGCTTAACAACATATATTATTAATAAATGTTCCTAATTAATAATTAATATTAATTGTGAATATATGAGATTGGGTGACCCCTGGCTACTATCAAACTGTTTGATTGTCTTGTGTTAGTGGTTTATGGTAGTGAAAAAAGGCTTTTAGCTTCTGATTAATTTCATACTCATGGCTGATAAAACTGAATTACCATCGTCTTCTGCTGAAGCAACGTCGGTAACACGTATGAAGTTCATTTGTCCTGTGCTTGGGAAACCAGTCCTTTTCATGAAAAATATGCTACCTACCTATGAGGATATGATGAAAGAATATTTATGCGTAAGGCAGGAATTGCGAACTGGTGGTAGAGTTAAGGAACCAATACCTTTTGCTGAAATTGCTGAACCAGTGGTAGTTGATATTGAGGATATATGGAAGAAAACTTCAATTCCAATCATATTACATCAACGTATTTTACAACGACTTCGAGATTATCACTAAAAATACAGGAAGTTACTGAAACCTTATAAGAATCGGTACAACAATGATAACTACAAAAATAAAATCCAAACCTTCCAGCCCAAGCTAAAGGGCTATTTGATATAGCCTGTTGTAAGTCAAATTTTGCTGTTTGCACTCGTGAAAAGATTAAGAAGGTGCCACTACAGGAAAGATCATTTTTGACAAATCAACGAATGAGAAGAAAAATGATGATAGGGAACATTGATATTAAAACAACAAAACAACTGAAGCGAAAGCAAGACAGAATCGACCAGTTAGCCAAATTATCAAGAGTTGATAGTGATAATGATGAAATGGGCGATATCTTGCAATCTTCATATGCAGAACAGGTACAGAACTCAGATACAGTTACAGAATCGGATGATCCAGTAGTAATAGACTCTCTAACTGCTACTGAGACAACTACTTCCACATATTTTCGAGAAAAAAAACAGATACGTACAAAATTACCAACGGTAGAACGTGAATGTGACAGATGGGCATTTCTGATCGCTCAACAGCTGCAATTTCTTCAGCTATTTTGCAAGAAGTTGGTGTCATCAAGGATGTTGATATAACAAGTGTGATAGATCCAAGCAAGATAAGAAACTGTTGATGTTACAAATCTTAGTAATGACCAAAAGTATTTGTATGAAATGACCCAAGCTGTAATGTTTGGTCATTGCTCTCAAAACTTAGCTAATCCTAAACCGGGACCTCTGTCACATTCTCGCTAGTTAACAACTGCAAGTAGAATTCTTCGATTATATGTTGCAGAAGAAAATCCATCAGAAAATCTTGAAGCGCTTGAAAAATATATCGTTACGGTTTACTTCCTTGTGTAGTTTGAAATAGAGACTGCTTCGTCATGTACCAATGGTTCTCGTCATCTGTTTAAATTGATATTATACTCAAGACATCTCAATAAAGATCCAAGGGGAATTGTTGATCCAGTAATACAACGAAATGCCTTCTTTGCTCATTTCGAAAATATACTATTGGCTATGATGACAGATGAGAGAGAACATGTCCGCAAACTGGCTTTCAAAAGAGTTATTTCTGCTAGAGCTCAGCAACACAAAATTACTGGTGTTAGAATGTTTAAAATACCAAACTTGAACTTTGATGCAATCGATTACATTAACATGATTCAGTGGGTGTTTGAAGATAGGTTTGAGCTACCGCTAATCAGATGCATTAACCAAGAAGAGCTGGAACGTTACGTCAGCGCAACAAGTATACCAGCTTTGAAATGTCCAAATTTCCCATGCCAATCACCAGCTGTGGAAACGTCTGTTCGTTTGGTAACTAAAACTTCAGGGTCTACTTGTGAAGAGAAAAGAGACGGCTTTATTCGATCGAGACTTCAATCGCGTTCAGTTATGAAGCATTTTAACAAAAAACACAACTGAACAACTGATCATCATACTTAAATCTGTAGCATTAAAGAACAGTAGTATTTTTGTGTAACCAGGATTTTGTTCACTTTTTTTAAAGCTTGGAAATTTGTGTTCTCAGATATAACATAACATACATATTACGCAACTTTCTTATGTTTCACTTTATAAACAAAAATTAGATTTTTGTTCAAATATACGATATATGTCTATGATTTCAAACCTCTTGGGGCACTTTAAGATTTAAATGTATGGCACAGAAACTTTTTCTTGTTGATAATGGGATACAATAAAAATCTTTAAGCACTCAGGAGAAAACGTATTTGATATTTTACATAATTTTATTATTTTTTAAATTAACGGGTAAAATTACAACAAAAAGCTTATTTCGAAGATTTTGGGGCACATTAAGATGACAACATAAATCAAAAAAACTTTTACAGTGTGATTCTGATATGCAACCACAACTTTTAACTTTTACTCATCCAGGCAATAAATACCGGCCATCCAATCAGCTGCTCTAAGTCCTCGGACGAGTCGGGTGGCCTGGGCTTTCGACACCCAGGCAATATCAAAATATGAAAAAACATATTTTCCATACTTTTTCACTACACCCTAGTATACACCCTAGCTAAAATACTAATTGATCAAATTTCACAAAATTTGGTAGATAAGTTACTTATGGGACACTCTGGTGATGGTAAGATTTTGGTACGATACGGAAAATAATAACCTGTCTTTTTTAACAAAATGGCCGCAAAAATCAATAAAATCTAAAAAAAAAATGCTACGTATGCTGAAATGTATCAATTAAATTCTTGTTTTATACGCAATTCTTGACGAGGAAAAGAATATATCACACTCCATTATACTTTAGGACCAACCATTCGCAAGGTATTTGAGTTTTCTTGCATTTTTGTTACGCCGATTTCGGAAAAATCTCCAATTACCAAATAAAAACAAAAATTGAATTAAAAATGCAAATTTAGTGTTATTTGGTTCAATTAAACTCAATCTAATGAATTATTAAAGAAATAAAGAAAATATGAATTTGAGTCTGTAGGGAAATTCATATGCTGATCACATCAGATTTTTCCTTTCAGAAGAAGTACCCTTGCACTATATTTAAAATCATCCAATTACGAAACAAAGTTTACTATCATTTCAAAATTTTGAATGTTTTGGTGTTGAACACACCCTCAAATGAAAAAATCAAAAACTTATAGTTTTCAGTGGATCTTATCAAAATATCTTACCGTGAATTAAATTTCAAGCCTCTATTGACCTCTAGAGATGGAGTTTCTCATTTTTGAGGCAAATAGAGCATTCTGATGTTCGGAACAACTAATGCAGCAAATATCGAAAATCTGAAATTGTGCACTTTCTTTTGAACTATCCATCCTTGCATCAATTTAAAGTATCTCTCTCACTCATTGTGAACTACATTTCTTCTTGATTTCACATTTAAAAAGCTTCGGTGTGGAACACAACACCCTTCTAATGATCATTTTTAGAAGAAACTATATTTTACCAGGAACTAAAATCAAATGAATATAAACTAAATTTAAAGACGATTTAGTGAACTAAATTTGAAGAATCCGGCTTTTCGGTTAGTTCCTAAATTGACTTAAGAGAGAAAGACTGATAGACAAATAGACGAATGCTTAAATTAGTATGATATTATTAATATTATTATTAGTTTTTAAATAAAGTCCTTTTTACACTAGGTCCGAAGTGCAAAGCCATCGTCTACTTTTATATATTTACTCTACTATATGACGTGTGTGTTTTGCAAAGCCTAGGTGGTGATCAGCCGTGCACTCATGTTAATAATATCCATCAATTATACATTTAGAACCCATGCTAAGCAGGAAGAACCTACCTTTAATCTTGAGTCACAGTTTTGTGATTCAAAACTAGCAGTTCCACTATAATTCGTTGTCCCGGGGAGATCTTTGATATTATTGCCATAAAATGTTGACGAGAAAACATCAGTATTGCATCTGAAAGAGGACAAAGAACAACAAGGATACGCATTTCGGCCTTGCGTGTCACAATGTACCGCATAATTTGAGTATGTTACAGAATAAAAATACATTGAATAGTTAAAAATACATAAAAAGTTTGCAAACTGCATTCTTCATAATTGAATATTCAATGCAATTTAGATGTGCAGTTCATTAAATCTAACATTATTATTCTCTTCATATTAATATTAATTTGCTTGCTTGTTGTACATGGAGTGCAGTTAGAAAGAGGGCCTTTTAAGTGCACTATGCATGACTTTCACAACTAATTTAAATTGATTATTTCTTGAAATATTTATTTTGTAAAAAATGTTATATATTCATAGCGCTTATATTGCAAATTACAATAACCATGGATTGGACATATAACACGATTTTAAAGAACCAACAGCTATTGACGTATAATAAAAAATAACCAATATATAATATTTAATGCTACTTAACATTCCCCAATGCATTCAACGAGCGATGTCTCATTAAGGGTTTACAATGCTTGCTCTGGTAGAAACGTTGATCAATATGTCCGTTGCAAAGAACCTTTTCTTCCACGGATAGCTCACGCATTGTTTTGGATAATGATGTATCTCGCCACTCCCCCAAACATTTTATTTCAAATAACAATAGTGACAAATTAGCTTCATTTCAAAGGTATAGCGGAGTAAGAGAACAGTTTTCGAATTTTGAATAAATACGCTTCGAGGAGTTTCAAATATATGTGTAGAATGTGTCTGTAGGGAGTATTCAGTAATTGCAAATACTGGTTATTGAAGCACACATTGCCTATGTTTTATACATATACAGAAATAACTGCTGTAAATAAAATACATAAATATAAAAATTTATTATATTTGTTATCATCTAAGAATATCTGGAAACTAAAGGATATATATACAAGTATATATATATATACATATATACAAGGTGTCCTAAAAAGATTGAAACACGCTTTAGTTCTTTACCTGTTGGAGATAAGTGGGCAATGTAAATGACAAAAATGCTGAAAGTAAGGTTGAAAATAAGACTACGTTAATGAATTTGTCCTTCCTATTATTTTCAAAAAGTTATACTTTTTAAATTTTTATACAATCCCCTAAGACGCATTTGGTCAATCAGAAAATGTTTATTTTTAAAACAACAAGATCATTAAAAAAACGTATATCTATACTTTTAAAATCAACAGAATTATGATAAAGGAAAAAATCTGGCTTATGACACTTATTCCGTACCATGTGAAAGGCTGTTTCATCAGTGAAAATAGGGATCGTAACCAAATTGACGATGGACATTGTTTAGATCAAAAATACGTTAATATGTGTCAATTTTTTTTATCACAAATGCATCACACACAGACAGAGATCATATAAAGGAGTGGTACTCACTACGCGGTTGGGACACATAATTAAAATATGCATACATTGATAGAAGACCACTGATATAAAAGGACAAATTTCGATACAAATACTAGAAATACAATTCACAAAACGCAATTCACAAAGCATTCTCAAAATGTTTTCCTTCAACTCCAATACATAACTGAGTTCTTCTAACAATGCTTCTGTAAATGTTTTGGAGTTCTTCACCACTAATATTGTTGCAAGAATCAATTATATTTTGTTTAAAGTCACCTTCGATTAGTGGGCGAGTTCGAAGACGACCAAATAAGTAAAACTCTAGAAGGGTTAAATAAAGGGATCTGGGGTGCCGTCCAGTGACTCCTTTCAAACCAATCCACTGTTTATCAGAGTTTTCGTTGAGCCAGTTTATCACAATTCAGCCTGGTGTACAGGCGCGCTATATTGTTGATAATACATGTTTTTTAGAAGCGATAATGCTGTCGTCTCCATAAAATCCGTTACAGTACCGTTTAAAATAATCTGCATGTATTTTTCAGCTGTCATAGTCCCTTCATAAAGCATAGGACCAATTAGTTTTCCATTCTATATTCCGCACCATACAGACACAGAAATCTTTCTTTGTTGATGTATTTCACGTGCAAAACATGGTTTCATATAATCCCAATAATGATCGTTGTGAGTATTGATTGCTCCAGCTTCCGTAAACAAACATTCATTAATCCGCAGAATGTTCTTAACAAAGTTCGAATTGATGTCGTGTTGGATTAACAGCCAGTTGCAGAATGCTATACGCTGGCAAAATCGGAGAGATAAAGTACTTGAATTCCATGAATTCGACATGAAAGCCAATAGTATTTTCCAAAAGTTCTAGGAAGTGACATCCTAGGTAGTCCCAAATTTTCGCTTGCTTTTCGAATGCTTCTTCGTGGGTTGAAAGAAAAATATGCGATGATGTCTGTTACATGGCTCTTCGTGTACAAACGATTTCTTCCAGGTCCAGGTCTTGGTTGAAATGAACCTGTAGTTCTTAATCTCCTCATCATCCGATAAACAAATGTACTTGAAATTTCAGGCCAGTTTGGATATCGCCGTCCAAAATACCAAGCAGTTTCTTCAGTATTTTTTTTACACAGAGCGTAAATCATTGCTAACTCGAAAAGTTCGTTGTTTACCATAATGCACAACCATCATAATGCACAACCAATTACGTGTTCTTAATTCGTCAATTAAGAACAAAACATGCTGACAATTCACAGAATGATTTCTAATATGCATTATTTTGGTATAATGTTAAAGAAAGTTTAGTTGTGTTGAATAGATATAAAACTGGGAATAAACACTTAAATTAAAAAATAAATTTTCATTCTTCAGTTTTTTTAAATTATTTTACTATAAACATTTGAAACAGCTAAATTAGAGTTAAAGGAAAGAAAAAGTCGTCTGTGGGTTCTATTCTTCGTTTTGAAAAATTATGTTAAATTTCAAAATCAAATACATTCTTGCATTTGTTTACTTATTTATTTTAATTGTTTCGAATAAAAAATGGCGTGTCTCAATGTGAAAAGTACTTAAGAATCCGTGATAGCATCGTTAGCCTACCCTGAATTCGCAAAAATGTCTCCTATGTATTATTATCCAGTTTTATCTTTTTTGTGATATGTCACAAATTTACATTTCTAATTTGATATATAGTCCCCATTCACAATGTTCAATTCTCAATTAAATATAACTCGCTCATATTTAAAGATACAGATATGCGGTTTTTTTAATGATCTTGTTGCATCGAAAATAAAAATCTTCTGATTGACCAAATTGCCTAATTGGGTTGTATAAAAATTTAAAAAGTGTAACTTTTTGAAACCTAATAGGAGGACTATTTCATTAACGTAGTCTTATTTCTTACCTTATTTTCAATATTTTTGCAAGTTACATCGCCGACTTATCTCCAGCAGGTAAAGAAATAAAGCACTTTTCAAACTTTTTTTGACGACACCATATATATATATATATATATATATATATATATATATATATATATATATATATATAATAAAGAAAAAATAAAATTAAAACTCTCTAACACAATACAAAATCTTATGATTTTTGCTCGAAAATGTGCTGATGGTGAGACAATACAACATACATGGATTAAAAATTGCATTTACGGAGTCAGAAATAGATTTTTGAGAGATATCTGGGATTTTTGTAATAGTGACGTTTTTAAGGAACTTTTTTCACAAAACTTTCATATTTATATTCTTAGATTACCTTAAATTAAGCGCAAAATACTTAAATTTAACCAAAAACAAACCTGTTTATATCAATAAAGAATATCTCATTATTAATTACAAGAATAAAAATTTCGATAAAGTAAATATTTCATCTTATATAAATAAATTTCAAGATAAGTTTCCTATTTCTAATACACACATTAAAATCGCTTATAAATATGCTAAACCTTTATGCAGAGATTTCTATAACTATAACACAGTATGTAGAAAGGTATTTTACGATCCACAGCTTTCTTCATGTACAGAATATTCCAATTTTATCGACAGTCATCATGGTCACGTTATTTCTGGTGATCTTGATCTTTTACAGACATCATCGTTGAAACCCTTCTTCAAACTCGGCACTAAATTTCGCATAGTCGAGTTTCGCTCTATTGGTAGCACACTTACGCAAGATATGGACAGATTCATTTATCGATGTGCAGTGAAATACAGTGTACCCACTTCCATATATAATGAGTGGAAATCGGATGTATTAGATGCCTTTTTTAAAACATATAATAACAATAACATTGGAAAGAAAGAAGTTGTAAAAAACTACAATAGAAATGAATTGATAACTTTGCAGAAGAAATTCGTAATTACATACGTTGATAAAGTTACATCAAATTATGCATTTACATGTCAACATCTTTATAATAAATTACTGATTGCATGTTACCGGGATCGTGATGTATAAAGACCTTTACAACTTTCACAGAACGAAATAGAAAACCGTATAAGGGCCTTTTATAAATCTGTGGGTTACACATTGAAATCTATTAAATTTCCTTATGTTACTTTAATACCAAAACTGCATAAAAATCCTGTGAAATTCCGCCCCATTACTAATGGTTATAAAACTTACTTAACAATAGCAAATAATAAACTTCTATCTATCTTAAAAGAAGTTATGTTTAAAATAAAAAATAATGGTGTTTATTTTATAAGTAATAGTCTTGAAGTAATAGAAAAAATTAAAACCATATCTGAAGATTTACATTATAAAAGTTATGATTTTAATGATTTGTTCAGTAATATAGATATTAACGATCTTTTTGCCATTTTGATGGAAGTCTACGAAAAATATAATATGCAAAAACTTATTACTCTAGGTAAATTTAAAACTTTGGTTAATCTTGTACTATTTGAAACCGTCTTATACGATGGTACTAATTTCTACAAACAGCTCCATGGTATACCCATGGGAGGTGGTTGTTCCTCTATTCTCGCCAACATTTACCTCAATAAATATGAGGAGGGCACACACATTTTAAACGAATTACTGTTCATACGTTACGTTGACCACATCCTTTTTGCTTGTAAAGAAAAAAATTTTATATTGGATTTTGGATTTTATCCAAAAAGTTTAACTTTAACAGAAACACCATACAACCCTGATGAAAGTCTTAATTTTCTTGATTTGTCTCTGTACAAACTTCCTGATAGATCAACTGGATTTCGCCTCTACGATAAACGTAGAGATTTTACATTTGTTATAAATTTCATTGTTCCTTGGTATTCATGCTTACATAGGAATGTATACAGAAACATAATTTTGAACCAACTTTTGCGAAGCAAAAGAATCAACAGTAATGTTAATGATCGTTACAATAGCGATATTAACTTCCTCCATGGTGCAATTGCACAAGGCTTTCCGAAGCGTTTTCTGTGTAACATTATGTGCAAATTTTATGATATAACCGTAACTGAGAGCTACCACATATATTTGGATGCCGAACCTCCCGTGTGTGGATCACGTTAGGGAGTCAGTACCATCTTTACACAAGTTAAGAATGAGTACATTCTTATATAATAGATAATGTCTAGCAGATGTATTTGTTAGAAATAAATGATCTCTCATCGCTACGAAAGACTGACAAACGCAAAAACACTGACTCTCGCCTTTCCGCCAGAAGAGAAATGTGTTTACTTCGAGAAATTTGCGCGCGCATCAAAGAGACTATACCGGTACACTTACGAACTGAAGTTCTGTTCTGTGTTATGGATGCTTCGTTTGATGTCGCAGCAAAATGCTTGTTTCTTTGTTTTCCTATGTAATTTTTAAATGCAGAATCTAATTAAATAATATGTTTTTTCTTCCAATCAAGCGAAATTATTCCAGATATCAAGATGGTAAACAAACACACTAAAACTGATATTTTTTAAGACTTTAGGAGGAAAGAAGAAAAATTGCCCTACGCCCTTCAAACAGAAAGGTAAGCATTTTACCTATTATAATTATGCTGTGGATAAAGTAAAATGATATTATAACATTTATTCTCATTGGCGAGTCAGAGTGCCATTACCTATGCACAACCGAGCTCCTATATTTTTATCAGATTATGAGACTGAAGTTGTTACCTGTCTCGCTGGAGAAATTGGTACTAACAAAATAAAATAGCAGCATTTTTCATGAATAATAAAATTATTATTTGAAAAAGGGCATAAAAATAAGTAACCGAAAAGAAAATTGATATACAAATATATCACAATTATTTTTTTCGTTCCCCATTGACTTCGTAAAAAAAAAAAAAACTTCCAAACCGAAAGTGATTTTTTTTCGGAATAAGATTAAAAGGAAATATCGCACTGCAAATAAACAAAAAAAAGGGAAAATATTTCTCAAGGAAACTAAAAATAAAATATAATGGCATCTGTCAAGGAAAGTCACTTGATCGAAAAATTAAACCAGGGAAACTATTCCAATTGGAAGTTTAAAATGGAAATGACATTATTGAATAAAGAATTATCAGAAACGATAACAGAAGTGGCTCCGGACCCAATTACCGACGAATGGCAGAAAAAAGATAGAAAAGCCAGAGCGCTCATAAATTTATGTATAGAGGATTCCCAAATCGTTCACGTCAAGCATCTCACCACGGCGCGCGATACTTGGAATGCGCTTCGCGCAATACACGAAAGAGCTAATTTATCCAGCAAACTATACCTTTTACGAAAGTTGTACAGTATAAAGTTAGATGAAAGGGGAAACATGCAACAACATATAACCAAAATTCTGGAAACAGTGGATAAACTTAAAGCAATCGGGGAGGAAATAAATAACTCGCATATATCAGCACTATTTCTGTGTTCGCTACCCCCCAGTTACGAAACGCTGATAACGGCGTTGGAAGCGCGACCGGAGGATGAACTGACACCAGAATTCATTAGCAGCAAACTGATTGATGAATATAATAGACGTAGGGATCACCAAGAAATGCCGCAAAACATGGCAAAGGCTTTTCACGCGAATAAAAAATTCTCTAACACCTATGGCTACAAAATGGATAACAAATACTGCTCACATTGCAAAATGAAGAACCACAACAAATCTGAATGTTGGCGTCTAAAGAATAAGACCAATGAGCCCGGCAGATATAAAGATTATAAAAATAAATTCAGACACAACTCATCACAGTTAGTGTATGAGGGAAACGACAGACCGGCCGCGAAGTCACGAACACAAGAAAGATATTCAGACACTGTAGATAAAGTAGGATCGAAATTTAGAGACTTAGCGCTCATAACTAATCAAACTGAAGAAGACAGCTGGATCGTTGATAGTGGTTCCTCATCCCACATAACAAATAATGAGAATTTATTCACTAAAATAAATAATGAAAACAAATCGGAAGTTATCGTTGCTAACGGTAAAGCCTTAACCGCCTATGGGTCAGGCGAAGTAAAAATAAAAAGTCGAGCCTCGGATGGAGAGATAAGACAAGTAACGCTACAGGAAGTACTATTTGTGCCAGAACTGAAAGCTAATTTATTTTCCGTACGAAAAGCAACACAGCGTGGATGCAAAGTAACTTTTACTAAAGACAACTGTCAGTTAACTTACAATGATGAAATATTCTTAGAAGGAAAAATAAAAAATAACCTATATGAGCTAGACCTGCTCACACCACAAAACAAAAATGTTACATATATGGTAAATAACTGTAACAACCCCAATTGTGTTACATTATGGCACAGAAGAATGGGTCACAAAAACTTCGGCTCTATAAAGGAAATTAAATCGAAACAGTTAGCCGAAGGCATAAACATCAACGAATGTAAACATGAACTAAATTGCGAAACTTGTATAAAATCAAAACTCACCGACATGCCATACCCCAAATCTACTCAAAACAGGGGGACTCATATTCTACAACTTGTGCACAGCGACGTATGCGGACCAATGCAAACTCCCACTATAGGAGGAAAATCATACGTGCTAACATTTATTGATGATTTCTCCAGGTACACAATGACCTATCTCTTATCAAAAAAGAGTGAAGTTTTGTGTAAACTGAAGGAATACATCGCTTTTACGACAAACAAATTCGGAAAAAAACCAGAAATACTGAGAAGCGATAATGGCGGCGAATACGTCAGTAAAGAATACGAGGAATATCTAAGTGACAACGGCATACATCACCAGTTGACCGTGCCACACTGTCCATCCCAATATGGCGTAGCGGAAAGAAAAAACAGGTCACTAATCGAGATGACACGAGCTATGTTGTCAGAAGCAAATTTAGGCAAAAAATTCAGGGGAGAGGCTATAAACACTGCCAATTACCTACAAAATAGACTTCCCACAAAGGCCAATACAAAAACATCCTACGAAATGTGGACTGGTATGAAACCAAATCTTCGTCATTTAAGAGTCTTTGGCTGTAAAGCATATTCCTACATCCATAAAAGCAAACGAGGAAAATTAGATGAAAAAGCCCAAGAAGGGATTTTTGTCGGATACGACGACAGATCAAAAGCTTACAGAATATATACAGAAGGAAAACACATAACACTTGCTAGAACAGTTAAATTCCTCGAAAAATCAATGCAAATTTCAGAATTAAGCTCAAAGGAATTATTCGAAGGAACAGATAGTGAAGTCGAAAAAACTAATGCTCAAACAGATGAAAAACCCGAAGAGAGCGAGATTGAGTTTGAGGCACCGTCAGATGATGAACAAATAAATTCTGATAACATAACCGCTAATCAACCTCGCAGATCCGAGAGATCGAACAAGGGAGTACCTCCCGATCGACTCATCTACTTAGCGCAACAAGCTAACACCGTCGAACCCAGAGACTATAATGAGGTACTAAAAATTAAGAGCCCACAAGAGAAACAAAATTGGCTAGACGCAATGGAAGAAGAAATGCAATCTTTGCAAGAAAATAACACATTCACATTAATGGACCCCCCGCATGGAAGAAAAATTGTAGGTTCAAAATGGACATATAAAATTAAACACGACTCTCAGGGAAAAATAGCTAAATACAAAGCAAGACTGGTAGCAAAAGGATTTTCACAAAAATACGGTGAAGATTATTACGAAACTTTCGCACCAGTGGTCTCACACAGCACAATTAGAGCATTCCTGGCAGGAGCAGCATTTAGAAAACATAACGTACAACACATTGATATTAAAACTGCTTTCTTACACGGGGATTTAGACGAAACAGTTTACATACAACAGCCAGATGGCTACATCTCCCCGGGTAACGAAAACAAAGTATGGAAATTAAATAAAGCTATATATGGGTTGAAACAGGCCGCAAGAGCCTGGCATCTAAAAATAGGTGACTCTCTAAAACAACTAAAATTCGTGCAGAGTACTACTGATCCATGTCAATTCAAAAAGGGAAAAGGAAGAGAAACTATCTATATAATCGTATATGTGGATGATATTCTAATATCAGGATCAGAAGAACAAATTGACAAAACAACGAAAGAACTGGGCAGGCAATATGAATTAAAAAATTTGGGTGAAGTTAATTATTACCTTGGAATTAGCATAAGAAAAAACCATGATGGAGATTATCTACTAAATCAAAAAAATAAGATTGAAGAAATTGTAAATACATTTAATTTGCAAGATTCAAAACTCTATAGTACACCAATGGAAACTGGATATTTGAGAAATGAAACAGAAGAAAACCTGCTTCCTAATAACACTAAATATCGCCAAGCTATTGGAGCTCTTCTATATATTGCCACGGTCACAAGACCAGACATCACAGCCGCAATAAACATTTTAAGTCGGAGAAATGAGAAACCACGTCAAATGGATTAGAACGCAGTAAAGCGTCTAATAAGTTATCTAAATCATACAAAGGATCTAAATTTGGTAATAAAATCAACGACAAAACCAATTCTTACAACATACGCTGTTGCCGACTGGGCAAGCGATAAAACGGATCGGAAATCCACGAGTGGTAATCTTTTCTTAATTGATGATTCTCCTATACACTGGTTAAGCAAAAAACAATCATGTGTTGCACTTTCCTCAGCAGAGGCGGAATATATATCCGCTGCTAACGCAGTTCAAGAAGTACTGTGGTTAATCAACCTACTCAAAGATCTCGATATGCTTCAACAGCTCCCGATTACTATTTTCGAAGATAACCAGTCATGTATAAAAATTATTGAATCACCGAAGTACATGTCAAGAACCAAACATATTGACATCAGATTCCACGCCATAAGAGATTTTCAGGAATCGGGTGTAATCTTCCAACTAAGCTAATGACAGCGGACATGATGACAAAACCACTGTCAAAGCCTGAATTTCTGAAGCACAGATCCAAACTGCTACAGCCGTGATATGCAGCTCCAGAGATCAAGGGGGACTGTTAGAAATAAATGATCTCTCATCGCTACGAAAGACTGACAAACGCAAAAACACTGACTCTCGCCTTTCCGCCAGAAGAGGAATGTGTTTACTTCGAGAAATCTGCGCGCGCATCAAAGAGACTATACCGGTACACTTACGAACTGAAGTTCTGTTCTGTGTTATGGATGCTTCGTTTGATGTCGCAGCAAAATGCTTGTTTCTTTGTTTTCCTATGTAATTTTTAAATGCAGAATCTAATTAAATAATATGTTTTTTCTTCCAATCAAGCGAAATTATTCCAGATATCAAGATGGTAAACAAACACACTAAAACTGATATTTTTTAAGACTTTAGGAGGAAAGAAGAAAAATTGCCCTACGCCCTTCAAACAGAAAGGTAAGCATTTTACCTATTATAATTATGCTGTGGATAAAGCAAAATGATATTATAACATTTATTCTCATTGGCGAGTCAGAGTGCCATTACCTATGCACAACCGAGCTCCTATATTTTTATCAGTATTGGTGCTGGATTCGTCATGGTGGATAGTGGTTATGGTATGGTATCTGCTTTGATCATTAAAATCTATATGTTTGGATTATTATTGCCTTTAGTTTAGTGAGAGTAGACATAGTACAGTTTTTAAAATACGTGTCGTCTGGGTACTCCACACTTACATGATCTGTAACCTACTTTTTAAAATTCTTTTTTTTTTAATCCTTTTGAAATTTTGATACTACGGTATTCATCTTTGTGCAATGTATCGCCTACCGGGAGTGTTGTCTAGACGCAAGCTGGCTTAACCGGGGAGTGGGGGTCACAACCCCCCCGGCCAATCTTTGATATATTGCTTTCTTTCATTTTTATACTTTTCTGGTATGATATTAAAATCCACATTGTAGTGCAGCATAGCGCCTTATTCGTGTGATTTTCTGGAATTTTGTATCTTTCACTCATTTATACATATTTATTCATATATATATATATATATATATATAGACGTTGACCGCTCTCCTACTGATTGATGACTGTATTTATAAAATCTGTAGAAACTTCATGACATGTCTTGTATCTCGTAGACAGTTCATTACTTCGAGATAGTTCTCGAACCTTCGGAAACTCACTAAATGCCGCCAACTTGGCGATAAATTACAAAATATGGCCACCCTCCCCTTCAAACCTATAGCAATCCTAGTTTCAAGTCATGGGAAGTCACTTTCAGACGCACTAATTTTAGAGGTGTGATGTAAGCTAGAAAACACTTAATTGGTCATTTTGCAATAATCGTGCCCTATGTTTTCGCTCCCAGTTCCTCCAGCCCTTCGTTGATAAATACTAAGCTCTCGGTATTACTGTGAGGGTTACTGAATTACTCAGGATTACTTTTAACTAGTTATATGCTGATGACATGAATTGTGTGGAATCAGCATGCTTTGGGAGACACGCAGTCACAGATTCGTGTCAATCGTTTGCCTTGGTTCTAGTAGGTTAGAACGAGGTGATCTCGCAGCGTGAATGGACGGTGATTTGGTTAATGTGCGGTAGAAATAACTAAAATATGAGATACGTTTTTAAACTCAATAAAATTGTGAGCATACATTTGCTACGATGATATGCTGCGCACCCTTCGTCAGAGAACCCAGAAACCCGAAGTCAAAAAGACAAAATGGGCACAAATGGAATGAACAGAGGAGTTTATATACTCAAGTCCTGGATCAAGTGTCCATCTGACTGAGCCAATCAGAAAGCTAAATCAGAAACAGTCCAGCCACTCCAAAACAAGAGTACAACATTGGCGAGCAAAAAAACAAAACAGAAATATCCCAGCAAGACGAGTCAGGTCTGAACAATAATTAAAGACATCCTATAAACCTTCCAACCAAAAAATAAGTCAAAGTCCTCATCTAAGAAAACGGCCAATGAAACGGAAAAGTTTTATTACATTCCATAGTCTTTGGTGCTGTATGCTGCATTATTATTTTATTTGTGCTTAAATACCTTATTTGTGCTTAAATACCTTATTTGTGCTTAAATACTTTAAGTTTTCCAAATACTTTGCTCAAAGTTTTATGTATTTATTGATGCAGTAGAATATAAAAGTCTTAAGTATTCTTATATTATTTTTTTGTGTATGTTTGTAATTAATGGCGGATAGACAAGAAGCTAGTTTATCAGCACTACGAAGAAGTAGAACTAAAATTTTCAAGAATATGAGAATCTTATATAAATTTTGTTTACTTATTATTTTTCGAATTACTACAAATACCTTATAAGAATTACTACAAATGATAAAAACAAAAACAATACGCACTAAAAATGTTCAAACAATCCGGTTAACTTATAAAAATTGTTGGAAAAATTAATAAAAGTGAAACAATTAGGAAAATGTGCAGAAATTGTCACAAAAAGTGAATAAAAAATTAGCCTGCTTCAATTTATAATTCGTCCCGTAAAACTTATTTTATGCTCAAGTGAGTGCTTTATAGAATTCTATATATAACTTGCTTCCGTCTATTTATTGCATATGTTTCTACAGCCTTTTTACTTTCCTTGCAATGCATGGGGGGGGGGGGGGGTACAGGGAAAACATTGGAATGATACCAAAAATCTCAGCTCGAGTTTTTGGCAGATCTACACGTTTGACACCTCTAGAATACGATAAAAAATAGCTTGACACCTGTGTGCGTGTGTGTGTGTGTGTCTGTCTGTTCAGATTTTGAATCCACATTTACAAAAAGACTAATTGACCGAATCTCATTAAATTTGGTATGTAAGTCACTTGAGGAAGACTCTGGTGCTGATTAGTTTTGGAAACAATTCGGGATAAAAGAACCCGCCTTTTTTGCAAAATGGCTCCCAAAAATTGACTGTAATCACTAGCTGAAAAACTAATAAATTTAATTTTATAAAATTTAATAAATAAGTCACTTGTGTTTTACTCTGATGCTGATTATATTTTGGTACGATTCGGAAAATATAACCTGCCTTTTTTTGCTAAACGACCCTCAAAAATCATTAAAATCTAAAATAAAAAACTACATATGCTCAAATGTAATGCTTGTTAAATGCTTGTTTTATATGTAATGTCTAACGATCAAATGAATAACAATAACCCCATTGCACTAAAACTAGCCGTTCTCGAGATATTTTGGTTTCTTCACATTTTCGCTTCATCACGAAAAAGAAAGTTATCAAATGAGAACTGCAATTGACTTAAAAGTGCAAGTTAAGTGTAATTTTAAATAATTGTGGGTGTTATTTTGTGCAATTAAACTCAATGAAATGAATTATTTAATAAATAAAAAGAACGTGAATATGAGTCGGCAGGGAAAGTCATGTGCTGCCCATATCAGATTTTGTTTTAGCAAATTCAATAAAACACATAATAATAACACTTAGTTGTTTAATTTATTTACCTCAAAGCAACAGAAAACGACAAAGCTAATAATATTACAAAACAAAATAATACATAACACTATAGCCGAGCAAAAAAAAAAAAAATACTCTATAAGCACCTGTCACGTATCAGTGACAGGTGCTTATAGTGTATTTTTTTTTCTGAAAAAAATCCCACAATTATTAATTACCTGTCACGTATCAGTGACAGACTATTATATTCAGAAAAATACATTCAATCAGTACCTATGAGCAGCACATACGCAATCATCACATATGCTTTACATAAGAAATAAGCTTAAAATATATATAAAAAAACGCATTCGCATATCGGTTATAGTAAGTTAGTAGTCTGCGTGTTGAGGATGTGTAGTGGTAAAATAATGACTAATGTCGTTACTGGTTCGTAGTACATTTTTAAGAGCACAATTCTGAAATACTTGATTTAATAATTTTTTCACCCAATGGCTGTCTCATTGTGTCTAAAATGTTGGCGAGAAGCAATTACGGCGAAACCATTATGTAGGAGAGATTAAGTTATGGTCTGAAGAGAAATTTCTTGCTAGTTTGCAATTACTATTATATTCCGAAGTTGCTTCATTATAGAAGAATGAAAGTTGAATAATGTCATCATTGAATTTTTCAATATTATTGGTGTAATATTTTTTTACTGAAACGTACTCGTTGTTAAGATAGACAACTAACAGTTTTTGGGGCATTATTATAATAATTTAAGCAATTTTATAAAGTTTAATGGTATACTGTTCTCTCTATATTTTTAAAAAATAATATTATACAATGGAATAGAAACATTTCTGTGCAAAATAAAAATATGTGTTTAATACACTGCTAAACACCCATTTAATGTGTCATATTTCGAGTGTCCGCTTTAAACATAGAAGATACACGTAATCGCCTCAGTGAGATTTTGAATAGAAGGGAGTATGAAAATTCGAAGATCGATGGTTTGATTCTCCACTGAGGATCGAGTTTTTTAATCTAGATGGCTGAACAACTTAACACAGCTGGTTATTTACAGTGAGTGATGGAGGTCTAACTAATAGCAAAATTGTAAATTTCTCAGGACCTACAATTTATAGCAGTTGTTTCAATCCATGTATATGTGCCTCAAAAAGGACGCTATCCTGTATAAAATAGAGGAATAACGTGGTTGTTCAAAATAGGCATTGTACTTTGATCCAAAATGAAAATAATAAATTCTAGGATCTAATTCAAACGAAGGAAGAAAGATAATAGCCCCCAACCCCAGTATTTAACAGTGCAGACTTACAATGAATGTCCCACTTAATTTTAAGCATTTAATAATATACATGATTTAAAATCGTTTTACAATCTAGTATATTGTTTGTGTCCATTTAGCAAGCGAATCTGCAGTATTGAATATTTCTCCAATAAATAAGGGCTATTAAAATAAAATTGGATCTTATAAATACGAATAGACAATTATAGACCGTAAGACACTTTCATCCACTAGGTACTCAAGTAAAAGTCTGGCATCAGCTGCTATAGATGTAGTATCTAGAGCAGCTGATACTATATACATCTAGTAGTACTCTGATACTGCATCTAGTAGTCTGAGTAGTATCTACCAGTGTATTCTATCTATATCATTAGAATTTAGAATATTTTGTATGTGTGTTTAGATGTATGAACCGCCTTATTCAAAACAGCAACTTAGCCTAGGATCTCCTGGTCTTTATTTTTTTTACGTAGTTTGCGGTGCCAGGATGATTTCCAAAACTTTCGAAAATTCGAGATATTTAATTGATTATTTCTTAAACAAATATTTGTAAAATATTTGTTTAAGAAATAAAAACAAGGCGTAAGAAAAGCCTTTTTTTATCAAAAATTAAGTTAGGAACTTGATTTTTTCCCAGTATCCTCCAGAAACACGAATTTAACCAAACTCAATATTTCTTATGCATATTTTTAAAAATTACAAAAAGCCGCTCTCTGACCCGGATGAAGAACAAAGTCTCAATTCCATATTTCTGTTATCAGATAACGAATATCGGAGAGTGGAATGGTAGATATCTAACGCCTGGCTAAGTGACAATTAAAATACCAAACTATAATTTGTTTTTAATTTCAGAGATAGAAATTTAGATTTTAAATGCAGCGCGCGAAAAAAGTATAACAATAACATATAATTGAAAGGAAATATACTTTATTTTCACTTTATCAAAATTAATTTTTAATATTTCTGACCTCTAATATGAAATTATACAATAACATTTACAACACATAGAACAACAAATGTGAACCTTAACAAAATTTGACCTTATAAAGATTATCACTAATGAAAATATGGAAAAATGTATATAAGGATATGTTCTACATTACTTAACATTTCTCTTAATAATCAAGAAAACAGCATTTTTTTTGCAATTACTTGAATAAGCCGAGCGGTCATCTATGCTGAAAGTTCTTTTAAAGTGTCTATGGAAATGTTATTCCTGGTTCGTTTAATGGCGAACACAAGATCCTGTTTGCGCTGATATTATGTGACAATTTTATAAACTTCTCGGGCTAGAAGGCCCCATAAAATTTCTATTGGATTGAAATCGAAATTGACTTCTCGCCGTCCAATCAAGTAAATTTACTGAATTAGCTTCAAACCAGAGTTTTGCACTCTTAAAATCGTATATGGAAGTGTTATTCTGTTGGAAAATATAGTCTCTTGAAGTAATTAGTGGGGCCTCAGGTAACAAATGTTCGCCTAACATATCAACATATTTGTCAGAGTTCATTTTGTAGTTTACAAAGACTATAGGTGTGGCTCCGTTTGTTGCAAAAGCGCCCCAAATCATTACTGTGTCACCACCACAGTGACGTTTTGAAAAAACTTCTTTGGTTTTACGTAGATTATACCAAAAATAGCGAAAACTATCTGGCCCATCAAGATTGAACTTCTTTTCGTCCGAAAAGATTACATCAATCTATTTTGGATAGAGAGAATTGTATTATTTTGAAAATTCCTGTCTCGTTCCTTATGTTCCTTTTTAAGAGGCGGGCGTCGTGACATCAACTTTCCATACCAAATATTCAGATGTTTATTCAAAACATTTTGAATTATTCGTGTGGAACATAAGTCCAAATTTCTTCTAACTTCATTTGCAGTTTCTTTTTTCTCGCAAGCTCTTCTTACAACCATTCATTTCCGTGTATGCATTAGAATTTCTGGTCTTCCAGTTCGTTTTTACATTCCATACATTCCAGGTACTTTTAGAAAATAATAAACTACAGTTTTAGATTTTTTAATTTTTTTGAAATTTCATGCCCACTCAATCCACATTCTTTAAAAGCAAGAATTTTCCCCTTTTCAAGGTCAGACAGTTGAGTTCCTTTTGGCATCGTAAAAAAATCTTGAAGAAATGCGGCAAGTGAGGATTTTGTTTAGAAACCCAGCCTTTATATTTGAAATGGACATTTTCTACTTTCAAATATGCAAATTTTACTATAATTTTAGATAAAAAACAGTTGTCCGTATACTTTTTTACAAGATCAGATGGGTTTAAAATTTATGAAGTAAATTTACACATATTTATTTTTGGAAAGTTTACCAAATTTACATGAATAAGGACTTAATTTTATCAATACTTTTACTTAAGAAATTTGCATACATTTCCTTCTAAAAAATTTCTAGGTTTGACGAGTTTCTCTTGTCCTTATACTTTTTTCGCCCACTGTATAAGATTGTAATATTTTATAAGCCTTTTCTGAAAAATAAAATCACTTTTATGTTCTGTAAAAACTCTAGTCATACCGAATTATCATATGATTTATCAATTAAGTTAGTTAGTTTATCATTTATCATTTATCATTTTAATCCCACTTCACTCGACCAGACGTCATGAAGTTGAAACTCCTTCACGACTGTCCGGAGAGATACTAAAATTTTTAATTAAAGGAGTTCTTTATATCAAGAGGTGTAATATTTCTCAAAGATGCTCCTTCATTCTGTGTTTCAATGTATTCCCTCTCTTAACTGTTTAAAAGTCACGGATTTCTTATTGCTGGTCTACCCGAGGCCCATCCTCTAATTTTCACAACATTTTTTAAAATGTGTTGTTTCGGGCGTTGAATTTGATGGATCATTTGATCCACCCAGCGGTCTTAGTTTTGAGCAATTGGAGTTTAAAAAAACGTAAAGATATTAGAATACTTCTAAATTTTAGTCAAAACTTTAAATTTTCGGTTTTATTATCTGACCTGAAGTCGTTTGCGTGGAAATTCTACACCCCCTGTGGAGATAGCCCAACCCCCGTGTATTTGCCCGTACTTTCATTTTAGATCAATATTGCTCAAATACAAGCAGTGTGCAACTCTTTCTTCAAGTACCCCTACTTTTTAATATATAGGCTCCTGATGGAGAGAGCTTGTGGTTTCTCCACTGCACCATCTGAACCTATCACCTGGATATGCATTTTTTTGTCTCACATCCTCGAGCGAAACTTTTATGTCAACTAAATCCCGCAATTTCACATCTCGGTTCCCAACTAAACGATTTCGGCTGTGTTGATGAACATCTCTACACCATTCCTACATGTAACCGGTATGTACAGCCGCGGAGAAAAAAAAGGCCCACCCTCTGTTAATCGACCATCGTTCATCGTAGAGAAAACGGAATTCTACCATTCGATTAGGAATAACATCCACTATAAATTAATGTGCGTTAAATTTGCATAAGGGGTCGTCTTCATATCGGAACGCGCACAAACTTTGAACTTTCCAATGGCAACACCCAATTTTGACGTCACCCACAAGTTCTAGACCCCCAAATTATTCCAAATTCAAATTTTTATGACGTTTCTATCTTTATATCCGAAGATATTCAATATTCCGGAATGTGCAATATTCGGGGATCAGCTCCATATTGAAAAACGCAATTTGAAGGGCGATGTTTCGTTGATTGACCACAGAACTGTTGTAAATTATTGAACTATCCTCTTGACATCCAGCATTATGGATTACCTCACAGCCAAAAGGTCGCAGATTCGATTCCTGCATGAGAGTGTGAGCATTTTCATGGCTTGTTATGGTGTTGTATTCTGTGTGTGTGTTACTAAAGCAATGGCCCTGTAATGGGTAGTATTATGTGAGCCTCAAATCGGGCACGATTATTAGGGGTAAAAAGCCGTACTGGATACGATGCTAAAAACTAACTGCGCTTTCGTGTCAGGGCCAATAAAAGAAAGAAGAAATAAAGAAGAATGAAATGTTTGTTTTCAAATGTTATTTTAAAATGCTGTTTCAAAAATAATTTATAAAACTAACAAATATCTGCAGATCACACGACAAAACAACTCCGTTGGAACTTGGTGACGAATTTAAAAGTATCAATATGGTGTGCAACCTCCTTCATTATGAATCACTGCTTGTTGGTGTTTAGTATCACATAATTTTATAATTTGTTATTGTTTTATATAAATATTTTTTATTATAAATTATCATATTTTGTGGGCGATTTCAACTCGCAGTAGCTCGGGAACATAATCCCATTTATAACAATACACGTTTCCATTTATAAAAATACAAGTTTTCACCCTTCAATACAGAAGCAGAATTACGTTGATTATGTTGCTGTCTATACAGCACTGTTTATACAAAGTTTTTATTAAAACTGGGTAAAAATAAATGCCCGTTTTCCTAAGTAAAGATTAACTTACCATTAATATAACTTTTTCAAATTAGTCATTTTTTAAACTAATATACGACCCCTAAAGTCATCGTGATACTGAATATTTAAACATTTCGAAAGAACTAGAGGGAGGAAAGACCTGGAAGTTTATATAAATATATAAAAAGTCTTTGTGAATCGATTTTTATCAAAACATGTCCAGGTTTGTATTCATATTTTTTCAATTATTGATTTCATAATTAATATTTCATACAAACAATTATTTCCACAAAAATAAAAATCACATAAATGTGTTTGGGTTGTTAAGTAGTAACGTCATACAAATAATCAGCGTGAGCAGATAATTATTACAGAAGATATGAATGATAGTTTTGGAAACTAATTTAACATTAAGAGCTCAAAATTTTACATACTCACAACTCAAAAACACTTTACCCAAATGACTTGAAATTTGGTATCACAGGTGGAATTTTGATCTAGATTCGAACTATGTTGTCAAATTTGGGTGTTGCCATTAAATTTTTCAAAGTTTGTGCTCGTTTAGATATGAAGACGGCACCTTATGCAAATTTTACGGACATTAATTTGTAGAGAATGTTATTCCTAATCGAATGGTATCATTCAATTTTCTCTACGATGAACGATACGCGATTAACAGAGGGTGGGGCGTTTTTTTCCTTCGGCTGTACATGTATCTTTTGCTATCACCTATCTAAAACGAACTTAGCTGCCATTGCTACCGTGATCTTAATTCTTTTAATTTGCAGGTTTGGATTTTAATTGCGTCTGTAGAGAGTGGGTATGAACTGCTTTTGGAGATTCGTGATAGTTACATCCCTAAACCCCACTGGCCAAAACATCGGTCTCCAGCTTTGATTTTTTTAAGTGTGAAGTTACTTGAACCAACGTGATTGTTTTGTGTGTCTACTGATTTGTGTCAAGAAGTTGTATTTTTTCTATTCTGCAATGGTGATCTGCTGATCTCTTCAATACTCGACGTTGAACATGAAATCTTGTGATTGCCTTCTGATATGAAATTTTTTAGGGTTTTGTAAAATTTATGATAATTTTCAAAAATATACACATTTATTTCTTACGAATTGATTCCTGGCTACACTGGTTCCTCTCAGCTCTTTAACCCAATTTTGTTGCTTTGAGATTTCTGATCTCTGTACGTGGGAGAAGAACTTGCTAAAAACTGATTGCAAAAAACTGGTTGCTATATCTTGTCACTGCGCGCAGTGCAGCTAGTATAAGTAAAAAACAGGACAACAAGTTTTGACTTTCTGTTATAGAATTTCACGGGAGTGTGATCAACACAAACACAGATTTAAAGTTCGGCGTGAGAGAATTGAGATTTTCAGAGATCAGCGGATCAGAAATTGTAGAGTAGAAAATACAACTCCGGTATACAGTCAGCAGGCACATAAAACAATCACGTAGGTAGGAGCGGTATAACATAGTCTCAAAATTCGAAGTTGGAGAAGAAATTACAAGAAGGAAAATATTTTTTTTAGAAATAATTTGTTTCGCAATTATTTAAGATTTAACTTCAATTTTAATCCTCATCATGAACTCTATACTATATTTTGTTACTATATATATGCATTCGATGACAACGCATATATGTATGTTTAGTGCAGTTTGAAAATTGCAGTAGTGAAAAGTGCACGCAACGTAAACAATAGTTTTCTTCAAAACTGTATCACTTTTTATTTGCATTAAAGCCTATTATCTAAGAAATTTTTAATTCTAAAACATTTATTATATTATTAAACTTAAATTTAGCAGTAATAAAACTACTACTGCTAAATAGCTTCAATCTAAATAGATATTGCACTTAATTGTATCTAAAATAACTTAAAAATTAATGGTAATAAGTAAAATCAAATATGTATATCTTGGAAACAAATTTGACTATTAATTTGGCGAAATATTGCCAGTTTGGAAACTATTTTTATTATAGTGCCAAATTGGCAAAAATTTCGCCACATTGGTTAAAGTTGAAAGAAATAAAGTTACGAAAATGACGTCAAATTGATTTATTAATTTTAATAATTAATGTATTTTAATATATTGCAAGAGTGCATTGCTTGGATATTAACATTTTTTCTAAAGTCAAGTTACATTTGAGCGAAATAGAAGTTAATTTGGTATACATTTTTGCATGTATTCATTTGTGAATTTCAAATGTAAGTGTACACGTTAAAAGCATTCTGATGTGGGTTTTGGCCTTCATTAATTCGCATTGAGAAAAAAACTGATGTGGGCAGCACATGACTTTTCTTATATAATGCAATGAATTTACTACTTATACAACTAAAAAAATATGATGTGGGCAACATCTGACTTTCCTTACATAATGCAATGAATTTACTACTTTTACAGTTAAAAAAATGTTATTCTTATAGTAGATACTTATATTCTTTCCAAGATATCGAATTTACTTCAATTAGTTGTCATTTTGATTGATTTAGCGTCATTTTTATCCATTTGGCGAGATTTTTGTTAAATTGACAATAATTAAAAAAGTCGACAAGTTGGCGACATTTCGACAAATTCATCGCTAAAATTTCGCCAAGCGTTATGGACGAAGAAAAAAGTTATTCTTACAGCAGATAAATAACAAATGGCGTTCAAATACAAAAGTATTACTCAAAGTATCTTTTTTCATGAATGGAACGAGCAAGATCCACGAGAATGATCTCACCAAAGTTATCGCATGCTGTTACACATGAAAAGTGAACATGCTTCTCAATAGGAAATATTTTTTTTTATTTTAAGACTTTTTGATAATATTTTTAAAAAATGTGCAATATCTCGAGAACGGTTCTTGTTAGCGTTCTAAAATTTATGTTAATCGTTTTCTAATGAAAAATTATATAAGAAATGTCTATTTGTATAACTTTATTAGCGGTTTTGATTTTTTGACGAATTTTTCAAAATTTCACTCAAAAATTTAGCGGGGTTCTGTACATTCGATTGCGTATAAAAACAATAGGCTTCCAGTGTTTACTGATTGTGATTTTTGTACCAAATTTCGTTCAAATCGGTCCATTCATTCGTCAGTTATCGTCTCCACAGACTCACTGACACACACACACACGCACACACATACTTTCACACACACACATACTTTCACACACACACACATACTTTCACACACACACACACACACTTTCACACACACACATACACACACACACATACTTTCACACACACACACACACACACACACAGAGACATCACTTCAAAAATGTTTGATTCGTGATCAGAGATGCTTGAAACGTGCTCTCCCGTCGAAAACACGCATTCGAATTTTCGACCCCATCACAATACTTTCCTTATACATTATGTGTATAAGGAAAGTAATTAGGAACCAATCAGAAATGTTAATGTAAACCAAATCAAAAAATCTGATGTGGGCAGCATATGATTTTCCTTATATAATGTAATGAATTTACTACTTTTTACAGTAAAAAAATAGGATTTTCTTATAGTAGATACTAATATTCTTTCCAAGATATTGAATTTTCGACAATTAGTCGTCATTTTCATTGATTTAGCGTCATTTTTATCCAGTTGGCGAAATTTTCGTTAATTTAGCAACGTTTGAAAAAGTCTCCAAGTTGGCGACATTCCACCAAATTCGTCGCCAAAATCTCGCTAAGCGTTATGGACGATATAGATAAATGACTATTGGCGTTCAAATACAAAAATATCACTCAAAGTATCTTTTTCATGAATGGAACGAGCTAGATCCCCGAGAATGATATCACCCAATTTATCCCATGGTATTACATATGAAGAGTGAACATGTTTCTCAAGAGTAAATATTTTTTTTCATTTTATATGAATTTTAATTTTTTTTTCGAAAAATGTGTAATATCTCGAGAACGGTTCACGTTAGCGTTCTAAAATTTATGTCAATCGTTTTCTAATGAAAAATTACATGAGAAATGTCTATTTGCGTAACTTTATTAGTGGTTTTGATTTTTTGACGATTTTTTCAACATTTTGATCGAAAATTTAGGGGGGTTCTGAACATTCGATTACGTATAAAAACAATAGGCTTCCAGTTTTTACGGATTGTGATTTTTGTACCAAATTTGGTTCGAATCGGTCCGTTCGTTTGTCAGTTACCGTCTCCACAGACTCACTGACACACACACACACACACACACACATACTTTCACACACACACACACACACACATACTTTCACACACACACACACACACACATACTTTCACACACACAGACATCATTACAAAAATGTTTGATTCGTGATCAGGGATGCTTGAAATGTGCCCTCGCGTCGAAAACTCGATTTCGAATTTTCGACCCCGTCACAATACTTTCCTTATACATTTTGTATATAAGGAAAGTAAAAATCTAGTGTGAGCAACACATGATTTTCCTTATATAATGTAATGAATTTACTACTTTTTACAGAAAAAAAAATCGTTTTTTCTTATAGTAGATACTAGTATTCTTTCCAAGATATTGAATTTTCGACAGTAAGTCGTCATTTTCATTGATTTATCGTCATTTTTATCCATTTGGCGAATTTCCTTAATTTGGCAACATTTAAAAAAGTCGCCAAGTTGGCTACATTCCGCCAAATTTGTCGTCAAAATCTCTCCAAGCGTAATGGATGAAGAAATAAGTTATTCTTACAGCAGATAAATGACTATTGGCGTTCAAATACAAAAGTATTACTCAAAGTATCTTTTTTCATGAATGGAAAGAGCTAGATCCACGAGAATGATGTCAACCAGTTTATCGCATGGTATTACATATGAAAAGTGAACATGTTTCTCAATAGAAAATTTTTATTTTTTATGACATTTTGATATTTTTTTTTTCAAAAATGTTCAATATCTCGAGAACGGTTCATGTGAGCGTTCTAAAATTTATGTCAATCGTTTTCTAATGAAAAATAACATAAGAAATGTCTATTTGCTTAACTTTATTAGTGGTTTTGATTTTTTGACGATTCTTTCAAAATTTCACTCGAAAATTTAGGGTTCTGTACATTCGTTTGCGTATAAAAACAATAGGCTTCCAGTGTTTACGGATTGTGATTTTTGTCCATTAGTTCGTCAGTTATCGTCTCCACATACTCACTGACACACATACACACATACTTTCACACACACAGGAACATCACATCAAAAATGTTTGATTCCTGATCAGGAATGCTTGACATGAGCCCTCCAGGTCGAAAACACGAATTCGAATTTTCGACTCCGTCACAATACTTTCCTTATACGTTATGTATATAAGGAAATTAAAAATATATTATTCTTATAGTAGATACTTACATTCTTTCCAAGATATTGAATTTTCGCCAATTAGTAGTCATTTTCATTGATTTAGCGTTATTTTTATCCATTTGACGAGACTTTCGTTAATTTGGCAACATTTAAAAAAGTCGCTAAGTTGGCAACATTCCACCAAATTCGTAGCGCAATCTCGCCAAGCGTTATGGACGAAGCAGGTAAATGACTATTGGCGTTCAAATGCAAAAGTATTACTCAAAGTTTATTTCCTAATGAATGGAACGAGGTAGATCCACAAGAATGACGTCACCAAATTTTTGGCATGCTTTTACATATGAAAAGTAAACATATTTCTCAACAGTTATTATTTTTTTTAATTTATGTGATTTTTTGATAAATTTATTTTTAAAATGTGCAATATCCCGAGAACGGTTCATGAGTTCGTTCTAAAGTTTATGTCAATCGTTTTCTAAAGAAAAATTACATAAGATATGTCTATGTACGTAACTTTGTTAAAGGTATTGATTTTTTGATGATTTTTTCAAAATTTCTCTCGAAAATTGAAGGGTGTTCTGAACATTCGATTCTGTTTATAAGCAATATGCTTCCAGTATTCACGGATTGTAATTTTTGTACCAAATGTCATTCGAATCGCTCCATTCGTTTATGAGATATCGTCTCTACAGATTGATTGACACACACACACACAGGCATCAGCTCAAAAATGTTCGATTCATGATCAGTGATGCTTGAAACGTGATCTCCCGTCGAAAATTCAAATTCAAATGTTCGACCCCGCCACAATACTTTCCTTATACATTATTGTATATAAGGAAAGTAATAATTATTTGCATTACGTAGAGAATGTCATGCGCTGCCGACATCAGAATTTTTCAGCATAGAATAGTTACCAAGTATTTAATATTCACCAACCTCTTGGACTCGCTTTGCAAACTATCTCACTCCTCCTGGCTCAAATGCCGCTATCTCCCAGGACTTGACGAGCCAGCAGCTTCTTGTTCGTTGGCACTCTGAAGGTTAGTAGGAGAACCACTAACCGTTTCAGCGTTCTTGTTCGCTGACCGTCCACAACCTCTGATTCTCACATCTTGAACTCGTTCTTCCCGCTCGAAAAGTGTAGATATTAGTAATGTCAACAATATCATTGTCAATTAAACTCCGATTGTACTACCTCACGTTGTATTTTACCGCTTTTTGACATAGACGTAAAGTTTTCACCTTAAACCAATCACAGACTAGTTGGAAATTGGCTCTACCTATAAAATATTTGCTAATACTGGGAATGCGACTTTTAATTATTTAACATTTAATTAAAGTAAATCCAAATTCTAAGCCAATATTTAACCGGGAAAACCAAATTTCCTTGAGTTTAAGTGGCCATGCATAATAACTTAGGGCTGGACTTGTTCGGACCTCCTTTTTCATGTAGCATCTTTGTACAAGCTTGGAAACATGGGGAACGCCCACGTAGATCTCGTGATTTCCCAACCTTCTGATGTCATTGCAAGTTGACGAGTTTATGGGTCATAACCTTTCTTCAACTGAAATGCCAAACTGGGTACCTATTTGTTTGAATCCTTTGTTTAGCTTGTTTCAGACCATGACATATTACTTAAAATATATATTGCCGTTATTAACCTTAAGATGATGATTTTTGACACTAAATCTGACGATATATATGTGCAATTATGTAGATCAACAGGAACACAACATACTATATATTGCAGACAGACCAACGATAGGGATAAGACAACAGCCTTATCTTCCAATCAGAGCAAAAGCTAAATGGATTATGGCCACCGATGAGGTCAGGTCCATGGGGGATGATGGTATAAGAAAAATTCGAAGGAAGAGATAAAAACAGGGGAGAAAGAAAATACAATTAGCAATTGGTGTACGCTTATATAGAAGGGAAGTAAATTGGTGTTGTTTAAAAAACGTGAAATCTGAGCCTCTGCAATGATAGGTTAGCTCCTGATAACAAGACAATAGACCGGCTGACGAGAACGCGGACATGCATTTCGTCTATGCTCTCGTCGACGGTAATGGAAGGGAATCCTAGAGGCTTTACCGAGAGCGATTCCCCAAAATACATGTGCCCGAACACGGGATGTTTTATCGCTTGCACAACAAATTGTCCGTTACGGGATTATGAATTGCCGTCATGCATGATATATGTCGTGGAATATGTATCAGAACTCCGAGCAAGTTCAAAAGATTGTACTGCAAGTTCAGAAGATCATTCTGACACAAGCGAGATCTGTTTCACAGGTGTATCTCATACCATGGTGTGGCGTGTTTTACGTTATGAAAAACTACATCTATACCATATACATAGAGTTTCCGTTTTGAAACCTCAAGATAGTACTGCAGGCAGAAGAAGGTAGTTCCTGCAGAAGAAGGTAGTTCCTGCAGATGAAGGTAGCGGATCAGGATTTTATGGCACATGTGCTACATATGGATGAAGCCATGTTCACCCGTTAAAACGTATTTAATACCCACAATTTATATGTATTGATTAGCGATAATCCTCACGGCAACATTCCCACCAGATGCAGTTGGTTCACAGTAAATGTTTGGGCATGCATCACTTTAACTTGATTAACCCACATTTTTTACCAGAACATCTGGATGGGAGGAAGTTCCTTAACAATTTTTGTCTGAATTGATAGCGCCTGCCCCAGCAGCCGTCCTCCGTAAAATGCGGTTCAAGCATGATAGAGCGCCAAAACATCTCATGTGTGTGATTATGCCATATTTCGATGCCAATGAATTGACCGAGGTAGACCCATCACTTGGCCCTCGCGATCACCAAATCTTCCCTCTGACAATTTATTTTTCTGGGGACATCTTAAATCCGCGATGCACGAAACTCCTATACATTCCATTGAGGAACTAGTCGCCACACTTTCAGTCGCTTCTGCAGCTGTCCGAGAAATTGCTGGTATAAAAAAAAAACATATGAACATCTTTACGTCAACGATGCGAAGCGTGTATCAGGCGTGGCGGTTGCTCTTTTGAGCAGTTGTTGTAATTGCAATTCATTTCAGTGTTTGCTTATTAATATCTAAAATGCGATTTAATTTTGTGACATCAAGCATTTTCTAACGTATATTCTTTCTTATTTTGGATTATTGCAATTCATGGTCAAAATGTATATATTATTTCTCCTCATTCGTATACTGATCAATTCTAAGTCGTTAATAACGGTGCATGCGAAAACCACAGCTTTTATACGCTCGCCGGGAAGTACCCTATGTTTTTGCGTTGCGAAAGTCGATACATGTGTGTGTGGGGGGGGGGGAGGGGCTGTAAATGCCTTCCAGCGTCTAACCTCCAACCTTGCAACCATGCGTCTTTATTGGAAATAAAAATTTTTAAAATTTAGAGTTTAATTGTAAATCCCTTTAAATATTAATATTTTATACCATTAAAAGAATGTGAATTTATTTTGAAAATATTATATTTTTTTAAATAGCCTATATTAAAATATTTTTACAAATACTTGCTTACTTATTGGAGGCTTTCTTTACATAAGTAATTTCAAAATACTTCTGTAAATTTATGATAGAATTTTACAATTTACCAATACCATTACAGTGATTTAAAATGTTTACACTATTAATATTATTTTTAATGATTTTTAAGATAGTGTATTTCTACATATTAAATGTTTCTAATGGCTGTGCATATTTACATGCTATTTTATAAATATAATTTTCCAAGTTAATAGATTTTAAAATAATGAAGGGGTTACTTCAGCAGAGTAGCCTCAATTTTGCTCAGAATGACATGACGTCTTTTAAGCATTCACCATGAAAAGTATTTAAATCTCCCGTAACAATATGACTTAGCATTGGATTGTTTGCCAAAAGATTTATAATTAAGTAATTCTAATAAACCGATGCGAAGAGCGATTATTCACTACTAGTTAGAGCATAAAATTGAATAAAATATGTTGATACAGAATGTCCAGTGCAATCGGTGTCCAATGGCAATTTCCTCAACCGTTAGTCACAGAGATACACTTCCAATTGAAAAAATGTTTCAAATTTTAAAATCTATTAACTCAAAAACAGTTTAAATCAAAAAATGCATTTCTGAAAGAAATACGAAATATAAATTTTATTCAGTACCCCGGTCCTACCAATTATATTTAGAGGAGTCATCCTCATATAATTTTAAGAAAAATAAAAAAAAATCAGTATTTTACGACCAAAATTGACCGACTTATAGCTGTTGAAAGTTGGAGCACTTTTTATGCTGAGAAATGGTCAATACGGCCCCTGGTTGGTTGGTTGCCTGGAGAAATGGTCAATATGGTTGATTGCCTGATACGGAACACCCAAACCGAGATGGATAAATCCAAATTCTGTTTGAGGGTATAAGCACCCTCATTGGCAAACATTACCCCCCCCCCCCTCTTTTGGCTATGGGTTTTTAGCAAAGGAACTTGAAGGCTCTTATCATTGGCATCTGGAATGCTAATGGTCTCAGAGGTAAAATCCATGAGGCTAGGGACTTTTGTACAGCATATAACTTAGACTTGTTTTTGGGTTAAGAAACCCACTTCAGTCCAGGGAACATCTGCAAGATTGCTAATTACGACTTATACAATGATGACAGGTCTCGTACTAGTAATCGTACTGACGGTGGCACCGCCATCTACATCAAGAGTAACCTTCCGCACAGTCGGATACCCTCCCCCCACTCCAGGCGGGGGAAGCCACTGTGGTGCAAATCAGTCTGCCAAATAATCCTGTCATAACCATTGCGTCGGTATACCGCCCTCCGAGGTGTAGTAATGCTGGCCTGGCTATTGTTTACCTTCCCCACCTCTTCAAAATTTCCCCCATGTGATAGTTGCTGGTGATTTCAACGCTAAACACCAAGCCTGGGGGTGTCCATCGTCGAATTCTCGCGGCCAGTGCCTAAAGCGCTGGACTGACGAGCGAAACTACGATGTTATAGCCCCAGGCGACCCCACCCACTTAAGTAATGTTCTGGACTCCGCCATCACGAGCAACATCCCCTATACATATCACATGGAAGTAAGTGATGAACTCCCCTCTGATCATCTCCCCATCCTGAATTCCATTGAAATGAATCACTTCTCTCTTGTCACTTCGGCCAAGCTAAAAACAAGCTGGTCGAAGTTCAAGAACTTACTTGCAACCCCCCCCCCCTCCTCGCTGCTTCGAACTGGAGTACGGACCTTGTGGATGCGGAGGTGGAGAAACTCGGAAATACCCTCCGAGAATCCTACTCTGCATCCTCTAGGCCCAGGACCGCCAAGGTCGATTACTACAAGCTGCCGCCCGGAATACAGGAAATGATCAGAGACAGGAACCGGCTCCGGAAGGAGTGGCAGGCCAGCCGTGACCCCGACTTTAAACGTGAGCTAAACTTCCTCAGAGCGCAAGTTGGCTCACGTATTAAAGCCTTTACAAGTGCACGATGGAACTCTTAAGTTGAGTCCTTAAGTCCTTGATCGTACTTTTGTCAGGTTTCCGTGTTATGTCCGGCTAGAAGTTCTACATAGAGACCTCAGTATTTAACCCTCTGTAGAACACATTCAAAATTTAGCTCAAAATTTTTTCAGAGGTCTCAGTGGAGTAAGCAATCCCACGTTAGATAGCATCCCGGGGTATAACCCGACTCACCCGAAACCTCGCAAGCGCCCTAGGGCGTTGCCGTGGCGTCGCCCCAAGGATGCATTTCTGCGCCCCCCACGGGACCGCCGTATCTAGCATTGTTTTGCAGCTCCCCCCTTCTCGTTTTTGTTTTCTGAACTCTAGTTAACACCGTGCCCCTCCCTTGCGTTTGGGAATTCGCGTTGCATCGACGAACCTTCAAAATTTTGTTATGTACGGTACCCCCCCCCCCTGTCTCAAGCTCAAGGCCCTGCGTCCTTCGGGGCGCGCTTCTTCCCCCCTCTCTTTTTCTCTCGCTAGGCGCCCGCTTGGGCCCTAGCTCTTTCTACTCCTTCTGTAGACTTGGGAAAGGGCCCGACTTCGGTCGCAGACCCCCCAAGCATACTTTCTGATGTAAACTCTATCACTTATGTTTTCCTCTTAGTATCTCATTTCCTTTTCGCCCGGAGTTTAAAGGGGGGAATTCTTTCCCCTCCTGGGCACTCCGTATAACCCCGTCCTTGAGACCTGATACGGAACATTTCTATGTGTGGAAAAGTGACTTAAGTCATAAAGTTTAATGCTTCATAACTTGGTAAATTTTGGTCGTAAAAGGAAGATATTTATTTTTATTTTGCATGAAATTGTATGTGGATGATTTTCCTAAATACAATTGGTAGGACCAGGGGACCCTATAAAAATTTATATTTCGTATTTCTTTCAGAAATGTATTTATTGATTTAAACTGTTTCTAAGATAATAGATTTTAAAATTTAAAACATTTTTGCAATTGGAAGTATATCTCTATGACTAACCGTTGAGGAAATAGCCATTGAGCACCGATAGCACTGGACACCCTGTATATGATATTATCAAATTAATAAATTTTCGGAGTTCTGTTCTAGATCAATCCCTGTAAACAAATTGTTTAATAAAACAGTGTTCTTTGTTGTTGAGTAAACAAGTATGAACACTATATTATTTGAAATAAATGATTAATGATTTGAAATAATTGGCTTACAATCCATATATTCCCTTATCTTCTATTTACGTAGAAATGAAAAACACATATATTTACATATAAAGATATATATGATCAACTGTGTACGCAAAATAATTAAAGTATACATATTATACGTAGGCATTGTTTTTTAAGCAGTAATAAATGTTTTTGCTCTAGTGGCAAATTTAAAATTATTTTAAAATTTTTGAATCTAAAATATTTAATATATAGGATTATTTATAACGATTTATTATAAATCACTTTATTAACACAAAACAGATAAAACATTTCAAACATGTAATATAACGAGGATACGATGAACAGTATATTATTATAATAAGAGATTTATTAGTACAGTAATTATAATAACACATTACTTGGGTCTAAACTCAGAAATTATATAATCCATTTGAGGTTTATTTCGACTTGCTTCGGAAGTCTCAAATATTGTCTCTTCATTTAACAGACTCATAATTTCACAACTTTCTTACACATTCGTTCGACTACTAGTTACCACAGAACCAAACAATTTCAAGTCACAGTAATAACAATAGCAATATAATTATAATGACAATTTTTCATGGAAAAACTGCAGCAGAAAATAAAGCTAATAGAGTTTAAGATATCACATTTTATCATGAGACCTATGATTAACTTCGATTGGATAATAAAAGTTGATAAATATGCTAAATATTTATTTTAGATTTTAAGATTGGAATTAAAATCCGGACCCATGGTCTAAAGCACATTTTATTCAATATTGAGTATCCAGTCAACTTTTAGTATAACTCGCTTTATAAACTATATTGTAAATTCAAACAGACACACATGAAACTAGAATGTCTATTGCGATAAATAAAACGAGTTTTCGAAATGCTACTAATAAAAACTTCTAATTAAATATTTATATACAGAATGTGGGAAGTAAACTAAAAAAAAATCTTCTTAGAGCTTTTGGTGATGGGTAGAACGCTATTTAGGTTTTGTAAGCCTTTTTATCAGAGCTTGAAAATAATATTTTACCTTTCGACTGTTTAAATCTGACTTATATTTGCGAGTACATAGATGATGTGTTTATTGTGTGGGATCAATCATCTTTAATCATCTTAATTAATTTTATTTACAGTAGTAATAATATGTAGTCTTAAAGTGTCAGGAGAAACTTAGTTACATATATATATTTACGAGAGTGAGTGAGTGTGTGTCGCACTAAAATGGCACTGCCTGTCGCAGAGAGTAGTCGGTGCCTTTCTTATTTCTTATAAGTACCAGGCGGTAATTTCAGGACTGACCGATCTATCTATGTCTACCCTCGTCAAAATAAATTTTACTGAAAATGGAACCAAAAGAAAATGCAAATGCGATTTCTCTACATTCTACGGCAGCTCTATAATGGACCTGTCAAAGCTACAAGAAATAGCCTTTTTGCCTAAGGAGTTTCAATTTTTACCACAAATAAATTATTTATTGTTTTAGTTATTTTGTTATAGTCTTGTGAATCGAGTTCTAGGGGTTGTTGAGCGTCAGAGAGGAACACTCTCGTTACACAACATGAGCTGCTTTATATATATATATATTTTACCAGAGCTTTCAGTTTTTGTCTCTGTATGAATAACTTAAATGATGAAATTGAGTTTTTTTTTTCATCTAGTATATGGTGCAGCATACAATTATAATTTTATCCATATTTACTTGGATGTCTGTCTAAATTTACGTATCCTAGTTCTTCACTTAACTGCTTCACTACTGATTTACCATTCAGAACGAGTCTTTTATTTATTATTGACATATTCCACCCTCGTGTTCCATTCTATCGCGAATTCAATTTTAAAACTGTCCAATTCGCCATTGTTTCCAGGTTTAGGTATTGTTACGAACATCTTAAATAATTCTGAGTGGCTTTAACTTCTCTCACTTTTACCTCTTTCAACACCCGGAGTAATCACCCGTACATGCAACCTCTCGTATTATGTGAATCTAGGGTTGTCAAAATGACAAAGGTTGATGATGGATTACCAGATTTGGCGATTTACCGCCAATTTGGCTATTGGAAGGTTAGCGGATCACACTGAAATAATCGATGTTCTACGAGATGTGAGAGATATTCAGAATTTTCTATAGAGTGTCTATAAAAGAATCATCACTCAGTTGGAGAGCAGTTAACGTGATACGAGTTACACCGAACTGCGATATTTGTCATTGTTTTCAGAATTGTGGCTGCTGATTTGTGAAATGACTTTCGTTAATGTTTTGAGAACAGTATCAGTTATTTTGTTAAATTAGTAGAGCATGTAAGTGCTTGTTTACAGTATATTGTTCATGTATACGCTGTTCCTGTAAATAAAACTTGTAGTTATTCAGAAATTTGGACTTATTATTGTATCCTGGGTGCACACCCACGATTCCAGAAGATACGCCATAAAAAATTAGCGTCAGAAGTTGGATTTCTGGAAAATTGCAAGCGTATGGTAGTGACTAGAAAATCGATGGAGGAATAGTTGAAAGAGATTAGGACTTTGATTAAAGCCATTAAAGAGGCACAAAAACAATGAATGCCGTAAAAGACGAGATGAATACCGGACAAGAAGCGATAGAAGAAAACATAAAATTCGGACAAGACGGCTTGACAGAAACGATGAAAGCCAGATAAGAAGAAATGGAAGGAAATATTGAAGTCGACAGGATGAGATAAAAGAAACGATGAAATCCATACGAGACGAGATGAAAGCCGGACAAGAAGAGATCAAATTTGAACCAGAAGCTAAAAAGAAAGAGATGTAACAAAAGATTAAAACCGTAAAAGACATTGAAAAGAAATGTAAAAGAGACAGGCCGAATTGAAGGAAGAAACTAAAGTCAAAATTTTTGAAGAAATTAAAACTACACAAAACCAATTAAAAGCACAAAGAAAAAACAAAGTGGACAAATAGCTGCACTTTCCCTAACTAGCAAGTTTTGAAGCTTCTCAACAAGCAACTCGCGGGATTCATCGATCAATTCTTCGTGGTGCGGTTGTGATTGATAGTACTTCAGAATTTGCGACGCTGCGCACTATGGAGGAACTAAAAGTCATGATGTAGAGACAAAGTAACGTTAAGCAAAACCGATTACCAGGTTCTTTTGCGAAAAGACTAGTGGGCTGTACCTGCAGAAAAAGAGGCCATACGGGGAGAAAGTGTCCATTATTTGAGCCAGAGAATAATAGGACATTCCTTACAAAAATGTTACGGAGAATTAATCAGTGGCCACATGTGGGGCGGAGGTTGTCGTATGAAGAAAATACCATATTAAAGACATTTCAACTTGCATTGATGCACGCTGGAGATAATGGTATTTACGTCATGGGTCGTATAAACAAATTCGAATGCAAAATGTCCCTAGACACTGGTGGGAGAAAAGTAGCTCGCCGAATTGAATGTCAACTTATTTATACTGCACCCTCCATCTCTCTACGTATAGTTACAAGAGAAACAGCATATTTCTGTCGTGGCGAGCATTGCTGCTGACACTTATCACCCATAGATTATCGAACTGGACTTTTTAAGAAAACACGGATTTGACATAGACTTCTAAAAGAACGACTTACGGACAGTCACAGAAGCTATCCCTCTGCTTAGAAACGAGAGAAATTCAAGTGTGCAACGCAGTCACTGTTGAAAATGTTACGCAGCCCGCACGTAGGGAGTGTTTGATGATAAGTATTCGGGGAAGTCCAAGCACTAATGGAATCATCTTGCTATAACGAAAAAAGGAATCCTGTGTCCGCGGTTCTCGTGGATGTTTCAAGCGACTACGACATGTCAGGAGACTTCGCACACAAAATCACAAACATTAGCAACAAGATTAGAATAATTCGTAAAGGGAAGATCATTAAAGACATGATTCATGCTCTATGGTTATTCAAACAGCGTAACGCGTGGTTGTCCAAAAGATAGGGGCAGCATTCCTGAACATCGGAGCACCATCTTAAACAATCTTGTCGGACTAAATTGGGCAGAACACGAGGCGTGTAAAAGCCTATTTTAGGAATTCAGCGTAATTTTCTCCACAGTTTTGAAAGACTTGGCTAATATCGAACTAATTAAACGTGGAATTGGCACATGGAACTAGTTTCCGATAATATAAACATGCCAAAGAAAGGAGAGGTAGATATATCTTTAAAAGACAAGCAGGGAAGCACAATCGAATTATCCTTAACCTTCATACGTTGTTCAAATTTAGTATACACTTAAGGTGTACGGGTCAAAAATGACCCATGGTGTAATTTTCAGTATTATTGAATTAAAGTCACATTTTATAAATATTAGTAATGTAAATATATAATATATGTAATGTAAATATATAATATATATAAATGTAATGCAATATATAAATATATAATGTAATTCAAACATTCATTCCTGCAAACACTGTAAACTTTCAAATACAATTCAATGAAGTATTTTTCCTGTATTTATTACATATATTTATTTTTATATAGTAGATATTTTTATATTTTAGAACATTCGTTTGATGAAAGCAAAATTACACAGTACAGACTAAATAGTTGTGAAATATATGGCTTACCGCCAACAATACAATTCTGGAAGTTGTTCCGATTATATACAAATACACACTTAAATAAAGTGTTTCTTACAAGTGAACTGTCCACATTTGAAACACTTTATATAACTTGTGTTGTCAGTCTGTGGGCACAAGTGACATCTTCCCCTTTTGCCAGCAGTTGCTACACTTCCGGATGCTTCAGGTCGGGATTCAGGTTGTCCTGACATTCGAATATTCACCGCCAATTCTCGGGCTGCCCTTGCTCTTGGCAGATGTTTACTTCCGTCACTGTGGGGGGTTACCAAAGTCATACCAAGCTTCTCAATGAAGATTCTCCTTTTGCGAAATGACCTCATCTTCCATGCTGGATTAATCTTGATAAACAATATGATTGCATTATACGCGGAAATGTCCAGGATGTTGAAGAAAACTACAATGGGCCATCTGTTTGTCTTCCTCCGACAGGAATAGTGGGAGACCAGTTTATCCAACGTGCCTACCTCTCCTTTGGTGATGTTATAGTCCAAATTGATTTGAGGTTTCTTTGTGTCTGTGTCTACTATTTTACTGTCATGGTGAAGAGTGCTCTGGAGAACCACACACTTGCCTCTCTTCGGGATGTACAATACAAGAGTTGTATCCTTTGTGAATGCAAATCTCGATGTGTAGCTTGGAGCCTCTTTTGCAAGCAACTGTGGAGGAATTGTTGGCTTATTCTTTCTCATTGTTCCAATAATTGTCAGTTTTGTTTTCAAAAGAAGCTGTTCAAGTTCATACGAGGTGAAAAAGTTATCACATGTTACATTATGTCCATTCAAACCTTGAACGAGATCGTTGACAACCCTGAGATCTTGGTTTCGTTTTGGTGCAGAACCAGGCTTCATTCCAAGGTCGGGCTGTATATTCCAGACATAATTGGTAGCGTTGTCACAAAGTACCCAAAATTTTATGCCGTACATGGCTGGTTTCATGGGCATGTACTGGCGGAATGAGCCCCTTCCTAGGAAAGCTACCAATTGTTCATCCACAGTAACGTACATTTCAGGGTTATACAATTGTCACAGCAATAATAAAGCAATTGTCACAGCAATAATTTCCTCTATTTTATATTATTTTATTTTAACGCTATATAATAATCCTTGGAACATTTAATTAAAAAAAAACAACCTTGTTTATTTTTCTCTATCAGGATGTTTTTTGCTGTTTTGACCCAATTCAGAAACTTAGTTTACCTGACGTTTCAACCTCGATTTCATGGAATTTAAACTCCTATCACCCTAATTAAGCATAAACAAATTTAATGTTTTGTTACGTCTTTTTTCATCATCGTTTTTGGTATCTTATATTTGATTTTATTAATTTATATTTATCTTCTTTCCATACCATGAAATCGTTTTTTCATCAAAAACCTTTGGTACTATGCAATATTAACTTGTGAGTTGGTTGTGGTACAGTCTCTACAGTACAGGGTACTTGCCATATGCCACTGATGAAAAAAGTTTATACACCCGAAATCACCAACGTGAGCATTTTTTTAACTTTACGTTCTATATTTTGTAAGTAAATTTTTAAACTGGAAGATTTTATTATTATTATTTTCTATATTCGAGCGTGTAATATATTTCGCTTAGTTTTCGAAATTTGTAGATTATGTGTTTATGAAAATAGCATCTTTACTCACATTCAAAATTAACCGAAAATGTGGTCTAGATCACAGATAAGACCAATTCATCACTCAAAGAGGCAAGCATTAAGAGTGGCATTATCCACATTTGCTTTTCGTTCTGTAGGTCAATATTCGGAGTTTCGATTTATTTTATAAACCAGCTTTTATAACATTCGTTAACAGAATATGTCCATATATGGTCCAGTTATATATTCGTAAATAATGTATAATATTTTGGGTCTTTTATTTTATATTAATCCCTCATTTTGTTTTATTCTGATAAATCTCTAAAAAAAGTGAATGAGTTGAAAATTATATTTTTGTAGCCATATCAAACACAAGCGATAAGATAAAAAAAAATTTTCAGGAGAGCAGAAATAAATCAAATTGATAACTTACAAAATTTCCTTGAAGGAAACAGGCATATATATATATATATATATATATATATAAATCTGCTAGCTCACGATGATTATTTCCAGGGCGTTATAACCTCCTTCTTCAAGCCAAAATGAACAGCATGCAGTTTTAACAACATGTAATAACTATTTGCCCAAGGCATACTCTCGTTCGGATTGGAGAAGGAGCTTAGAACGCGTATAAAACCATTGTAATTACCTTACAAATGCGGCGTTCTTTATGGATGTTTTGTCAATTATTTTCTTTTAAGCAGCAATTTTACTTATTGAAAACTAAACTGAACTGATATTTCTATCAGCAAGTATTCCATAATTACATTTATTGGCAGCAATTTTTCCAAGTGAAAGAGCAAGCCCTACGCAACCCACGTTGTTATTAATGCAAAAACGTTGCATGTTAAGTTGTGTCAGTCTTCTCTATGCAATATGTAATTCAATATCTCTCTTATCCAATAGCAAACTTAAAAATGAAGTAGTTTCAGTTTCTGGGCTGCATTTTCATTGCATGCATTTTACCGCGAATTATTGTATTTACTCCTCCCCACCTAAAGAGAAATAAAGAAACAAAGGTATCACGAAATTGTTTACTCATTGAACAATAAATAATGAAATTTACAGCGCAGTTGATTAAAACTATATCCTCCAATGTTTCTAACAGATTTGCGTAAACGTTATTGTAAAAATCCTGTCCTAAAATTGCACTCATCAATGAAAGGATCCCATAGGGTAATTCTGCAATCATAAAAAGCAGGAGCAGAACAAGAAGCAGTTTTGTAATCCTCTGACGACTTTCCTGAGATTCATGTACTAAATTTAGTTGTTTACATCTTCTAATATTTGCCCTGTATATATCCCTGATTAATAAGAAGCTTATTACAGAAAGTATTATGCATGGCACGATCTTTACAAAAACACCAAAGAGCAAGAAACTGATCTCTATTAATTGTTTAAACTCATTAACGTATCCCACATAGTACAGATGCTGGCCAAGTTTTTTAATGTATGATTTTTTTACTGAAAATGTAAAGTATGCAGGAATACAGAACATGGGACATATTATAAACGTTAATGATATAGCTATTTTTGCTCTATTCAAGGTACGCCAATGCGCAGTTCGTGTTGGGTGGCACACAGCCATATATCTCCAAATGGCTACAATTACTGTAAGCCATATCGAAATGGTATGATTCACAAGCCCTAAATGGAAGTAAACAATTCCATATACAGCCCATCCGTAGGTATATCTATTGACATCTTGATAACTATATCGTATATAATAGTGAATATTGAATGGTACAGTAGCAATCATCACCATCATGTCTGCAACAGCTAAACCAGTGAAAATAGTATTGATAGGTGAGATCATATTTTTCCTTGTGAGCACTATGATATTCATTATACTGGCTACTATGCCAAAACTACACACAATAATACTAAAGTAACCATGAATGGAAGTATAGAAAGCTTTGTATTGGGCAAATTGGGCACCATAATAAGGAAGTTCATAAGAAATATTTGAAGAGTTTTGAAATAGAATTGTATTGTTGTCTGCATATTCATCTGTAAACCAAGACAAAATATTATTCCCAACTTCAGAGTCATCTTGATCCATGGTGAAATAGTTTAAAATTGATTTTCCTTCTTGAATATGCTTTACATTGTATTCTCAAACATTCCGAGGTTGAAAAATGTTATCTGAAAAAAAAAACGAATAACAGTATTCAGCAAGACACAGTAAATATGGAATTGATATGAAATATATTAAGTATAAATTCAGTGCAACCATATTAATTTTTATTTAGTAATGCGATTTAACAACGACTACATAAATACGTCACTTTTCTCCATGACAATGGACAAACCGGCATTCAAATTAAAAGTCGCAACTTTCATGGACATATCTTTTTTTATTAAAATGGGCAGAAAACATACGATATTATCTAAAAATTAGAATCATCTCAATCTTCAATGCACCGATATACGAAAGTAAAAATAAAATATTCTAAAATATACGTATCTCCACCCATATTTATTATATGTTTCTATAATACAAAGCAATTATCTTATCATGTATTTCACCTTTGTACTGCAGTTAAAGTCCTTAGCTTAAAATACCACTAGTTTAACGCTCATTCGACAATTCGAACATTCTCACTTTTGAAATCCCTAAAAACGATAAATATTTGTTAGCGGGAATTATTATTACATATTTTGTACAGTGTTTACACGTTCACTTGGTACCGGCCATTCAAACAGCTTCTCTAAGTCCTCGGACGAGAAGAATGGTCTGGGTTTTCAACGTTCACTTGGTAATTCCAGTATTTTTACATATAACATCTCCTAAGATAATAAATGCTTGAAAACACTAATTATGTATGTTGATTTTATCATGTGATCTACCTTTCTTACAACTTTCAAGTACATACCTCAATAATGTTGTATTTTCACTTTCATTCGACAACTTAAAATTTTGTCTCTGACACCCTTAAAGTAAAGAGTATTTGAAATGAGTATTCATGTTGATTTTGTCACACAATCCACCTTTGTACAAAATTTCAGTTATCTGTGTCAATAAAACTGGAGCCAATAAATCACAAGCTCAATAAATCACACATTCCTTCTTTTAACATCAGTTTAAATGATAAATATTTAAAATCAAAAATCATTTATGTGAATTTTATCACATGATCTACCTTTATATCAAGTTTTAATTCTATGCCTCAAACTTGGTGTGTCCCGTCCAATTGACAATTCCAACATTCTTGGGCAGATGTATGAACTGTTTATGAATGTTTTTCCTTGCAGTGGTTTGTGCGAATGTTTTCTGTAATTTGTGCGAATGTTTGCAGTGGTTTGTGCGAATGTTTGCAGTGGTTTGTGCGAATGGATGCACTGCATTTACAGAGTCGCATTAAATTGAGTGGTAGTGTGATCAGACATACCAACATGTCCTGCGACAATTTGAAAACATCTATTATCTGTGTGGATTTTATTATAAGATTTACCTCTATACTAAATTATAAATACATACCTCGATAAATTTGGAGTTTCACGTTCATTCGACAATTCAAATATTTGTGATTATGACATCTCCCCCCCCCCTCTAAATTAATAATTATTTGAAAGCAACAATTATACATGTTGATTTTATTACATGATCTATCTACCTTTGTACTAAATATAGTGACTTTCTCAATAAATTTGGGGTTTCACTTTC